>CAUYUJ010018425.1:72500-175091 GCA_963575745.1 Prorocentrum cordatum
GGAGACGCATGCGAGCGCAGTCACTGGGGCCTTCGGTGGAAATTCCTCTGAGGTCCACGGAATGCTGTACTGGAGTGTGGAACCGCATGCGAGCGCAGCCACTGGGGCCTTCGGTGGGGCTCCCTATGGGACCACGGAGCGCTGTACTAGGTGGGGGAACCGCTTGCGAGCGCAGCCGCTGAGGGCCTTCGGTGGAACTTCCTCTGGGGGCCACGGAACGCTGTACTGGGTGGTGGAACCGCATGCGAGCGCAGCCACTGGGGCCTTCGGTGGGGCTCCCTATGGGGGGCCACGGAGCTCTATACTGGTGGGGGAACCGCATGCGAGCGCAGCCACTGGGGCCTTCGGTGGAGCTCCCTATGGGGGCCACGGGGCGCTGTACTGGGTGGGGGAACCGCATGCGAGCGCAGCCACTGGGGCCTTCGGTGGAGCACCCTCTGGGGGCCACGAAGCGCTGTACAGTTCCTGGGTGGGGGAACCGCATGCGAGCGTAGCCACTGGAGTCTCCTTCTGGGGGCCGCGACACGCTGTACTGGGCGGGGTGCACGCATGCGAGCGCAGCCACTGGGGCCTTCGGTGGAGCTCCCTATGGGGGCCACGGGGCGCTGTGCTGGGCGGGGGAACCGCAGCGCATGCGAGCGCAGCCAGGCGGCCTTCGGTGGAGCTCCCAATGGGGCCACGGAGCGCTGTACTGGGCGGGGGAACCGCATGCGAGCGCAGCCGCTGGGGCCTTCGGTAGAGCTCCCTCTGGGGGCCACGGAGCGCAGTACTGGGTCGGGAACCGCATGCGAGGGCAGCCACTGGGGTCTTCGGTGGAGCTCCCTATGGGGGCCACGGAACGCTGCACTTGGTGGGGGAACCGCATGCGAGCGCAGCCACTGGGGCCTTCGGTGGAGCTCTTTCTGGGGGGCCACAAAGCGCTGTACTGGGTGGGGCAACCGCATGCGAACGCAGCCACTGGGGCCTTCCGTGGAGCTCTTTCTGGGGGCCACGGAACGCTATACTGGGTGGGGGAGCCGCATGCGAGCGCAGCCACTGGGGCCTTCGGTGGAGCTCTTTCCGGGGGGCCACGGAACGCTGCACTGGGTGGGGGAACCGCATGCGAGCGCAGCCACTGGGGCCTTCGGTGGAGCTCTTTTTGGGGGGCCACAAAGCGCTGTACTGGGTGGGGGAAACGCATGCGAGCGCAGCCACTGGGACCTTCGGTGGGGCCGCGAAACGCTGTACTGGGTGGAGGAGACGCATACTGATGAGGGCGAAAGCAAGGAGGGGGAGGAGGAGGAGGAGGAGGAGGAGGAGGAGGAGGAGGAGGAGGAGGAGGAGGAGGAGGAGGAGGAGGAGATCCGTAGCCATTTTGGCTCCAGCCATTTGGGCTCAGACCATTTTGGCAGAGCTCGTGGTCTTAAGCGTCTTGGGTCTGGTCGGCACAGCTTTGCAGGTGACTGACCTGAGCGCGCAACGGCGCCTTCTGAACCAAGCTGGCATAAGCGCCAGCGGGCTAAGCGTGGACGCGCGCGCCTGGTGCTTGCGCTCGCGAAAGCTACTGCCGTACTGCAAGATCATCATTCATACGACATGACTGCACGTCCGCGCTCAAAAGGCCCGCTGGGGGGCGGCAAAAGATGGAAGTGCGTCAATTGCAACCGTAGTGTAAAAGGTCGTCATTGGAAGTGTTTGTGTGGTCAGCATTTTGGACAACAATTACAAGAAAGAAGGTCCATATCAGCAGGCTCATCAGCAACGTGATCGTGCCCCCTCACGCCCCAGAGGTGGCCAGAGGAACACTGAGCCTGAGATAAAGGACTTGGACGTGAAGATGTTTCTCGCTCGCATTGTCCCAGCTTCCAGGGCCGACGTTGTGGACATCGATTGGTACGAGGCTCCCCCGAAGGCAAGCAGAGAACTACGTGAATTTCGAAACACATTGAACGTGGACAAACTCGCCCGTTTGTGTATCGCCGCCAAAGCAGCCAACAAATCAGTTGATGCTACGCTCTTCGAGTTATCGATCTACAAGCTCATGGACAGCCCGTGCTTCTCCGTAAGCAAGCAGCTCACCTACATGCGCAATGTGAAAGTAGTATACACCGACCAGACAAATGAGGCTCGTGCACAAAAAGCGACAGCTAACCTTGGAAGAACATGAAGCTGATGAGGAATTTGATAAAATAAAAGCATCTATTGTCGAGCTAGAAGAAATGGATACCTCGGATGACGACGACGAGGAGATGGGCTGCACTACTGAGCCCATCAGGCGTCACCCAGCAGGCTCCGCTGCGCCAGCCATGGGTTCTTTCGATGACAGAGGTGCAGGCAAAGGATTTCCTCATCAGCAGTCTTTCGACAACAAAGGTGCAGGCAAAGGTGTTCCGCCTCAGCCTCCTGTGCCCAAGAACGGCCACGTGGTGTGGCCCCAGTACCCGCAGTGGCCCCAGCAAGGAGTGCCACCACCACCGCCGCCGCCGCCTCAGGATCAGATGAAGCAGCCCATGACGCCTGTGCAAAACAGTATGGACCGCCAGCAGCAGACCGAGTCTTGCTTGAACAACCTGGGGCCCCTTGTCGTGGGCCTGCGGAATCTAGGGCTCCCAACTTCGCGCTTCGCGCTCCGCGAAGCGCGAATAACTTCGCGCCCTCGCGCCGCCCCCCAAAGGGAGAAAAGGAGGACGAGGAGGAGGGGGAGAAGGAACGAGGACCGCGAAGCGCGAAGCGCGAATAACTTCGCGCCCTCGTGGGAGCCCTTGTGAATCCAGTGCCGCAGGCTTTTCCTACGGCGGCGACCGCGGTTGGCAGCGCCGCCGAGCCCGACGCGCCCCCGCCGCCGTGGCGGCCAGCCCCCTGGGGTGGCCCAGGGGACCGCCACCCCCGTGGGCACGAGCACTCCTCCGCCTCGTGGTCGCACGAGTGCTTCGACGCCGCTGCACGGTGGGTGCCCGCAGCCAGGCCACACCAGTGCAGCCCCATCCCCAGGCATGGGGACGACACCGCCGCCAGCGCAGATGGCTCCGCCTGGGCAGTACGGAGTCGCAGCCGCAGCCAGCCCCCCGAAGGAAGAGGAAGCCGTTCCGCCGCCGACGGCAGAGGAGATCCCAGTCGAGCCCGAGTTGAGCCCCACGCAGCCTGTAGGCACACCTCAGGAGGTCATGCCTGGGCCGCCATCTGTCACGGAGACGGGGTATGGCAGGTTCCAGATGGGCTTCACGGACGTGGTGGACCTCTCGGGCGAGGATCCGACTCAGGCTCCACCACAGCCTGCCAGCCAGCCAGCCGTTGGCCAGGACCATCGTCGCTCGCGAGAGGTTGGAGTGGATGCGGACGATGTTCCGAGCCCCGTCAAGAAAGAGCCGCGCCAAGCGTAGGCATATCTCGGCATGCTCAGTATTCTAGAACCCTCCGCTGGGGCATAGTGGAGCGAATTAGATTTCCAGATGAGATGCCCTCAAATAATCTTCAGGATCATAACCCGAGTTTCAGCAAACACTCACAGGGCATCTCATACTCGTTCAGCAGCCTGTCACCTAGGGAAAGCGTCAGTGTTGCAGCACCGTTGGGTAATCCGCAGGACTCCACTGGAACCCCTAGGCCTCCTAATTACTTATTAGAGTACCTCTTCAGTGAAGCCTGTAGCTGCACGGGACAGCCAGCACCAGCCTTACTAGCCAGCTTACTTGTCAGCGAAGCTCTGTTTCTGCCGCCGCCATGGGTTAGTGCAGCGTTTTTTTCAGACTCAGCTCGACATAACATGTGCCAAAAAAGGAACTGTTCTAATCCGTGATGGCAGCCTCATAGGACTGCCGATGTTCACACTTGTCACATCAGCACTATCAGTGTTCAGTTGCTTCTGGAGAATCCCAGAGGCCACCAGGACACTCGCGTTTGTTGACACTTCTGTTGCGCAGGGGCATGTGTGCGACCAACATTGCCAGGACTTTCGCCTCGGCCTCGACTACCGACTTCTTGATATTTGGGATCGGAAGATGGGTAGGGAGGATGTGGGAGAGGAAGGAAGCACACCAGTAAGACCACCCTGCTGGGGGATACCAGCGATGGCTTTTAAGTTTCACTTTGACGTGCAAACTCAGGTTCCAGCTTGCATCGAGCCCTTACGCAAATATAAGAAACTGACGCCTGTCACGAACCTCAGCCGTAGCGCCGAGGAGCCAGACTTCGAGAGCTGCTGGAGAGATTATAGTTTATCTAACTTATCCTTTGTACACCAGCAGCAGCTCTTGGATGTCTGTAGTGGCTCGGTCACATTTATGCATCCAGCCTCTCACGAGGCGGATTTCCAATGCTGCGGCGCTCTGCGGCATACCGATCAGACCAGAGTATCCTGGTCACTTCTCGGCTTGCATGCTTCTATGGCCTATCCCCACATCGAGATGGACCGATTGCGTGTTGCGTACGCTGAGCGTGCTGCCATGCGTGCGTGTGTGTGCTTGTATCATTATCACAGTTGCATATGTACGGGTGCGCACATACTAACTTCGAGTCGAGCTGACGTTGTATCTTTGCCTTTTTTTACCCTCCATCGGCAGCAGCAGCGCGATAGGATCAGAAGTGAGTGCCCTCCCTCCTTCTCATCAGCCTCCTGTCTGCCCGATTTCTCATACCTCGGAAATCTTCGATAGCGAGAACAATGGAACAACGATCGAGTGCTCCATGGACCAGCTCCCTGACATCTACGACACCATTCGAGAACATGGAAACTTTGAATGGAATACTCAGCTACCCGAGAATGATCTTCCTGATATTGTTCGGCTTGCTCTCCTACAATGTCCCCCTCGAAACTCACACAACAGGATTTCGGTGCACTATTTCACCGACGGCTCTGTCAAGAACCAAGAGTTGTCTACGGCCTCCTGGGGCCTTGTCGCGCTCGCCGAAGATATCCATAGTATTGCCTATCACGGCTACATCTCTGGCCTGGTTGCGGATACCTGCAGGACATACCTTGCATAATCCCACACGACTAGTACTGATACGGAATATGTAGGAGTCATCTGGGCACTAATTGCCATCATACGAGACACCGGTGTTCGCGATGCCACGATCCACTCTGACTCGCTCAACGTTGTGGACATGCTGGATGGTCGACGGGTGACCGACACCACGCAGTTAGCCCTCGTCGCTCGCACACTGTGGGACCTTGCTCGTCAGGGTCGCACCCTTTTCCATACACCATGTTAAGGGCCATGACGGACATCCCTGGAACACCCTCGCTGATCGGTTAGCAGTCTGGACCGCCCAGGAGCTCTTGACCCCTACCAGGTTCCCAGAGGAGCTTATTCAGGTCACACAGTCTGCGAGAGCTCGAGAGTGGGAATGGCTAAAAGGGGCCCCCACCACCGAGCAAGATGCCTACCCCAAGTTGAGTAATGGTTTTGAATGGACCACCTTTGTGCCTATCGCGGCCCAGGGTCACATTAGAGATCCCCCTTCGGTCTCCCCGCCCAAGAAGAAGAAGAATACAGTGAAGCATTCTCTCAGACTGGTACAATATAACGTCAAGTCTCTCAGCCAGAAAGTTATTTACGGCACCAAGGGTCGTCAGCGCCGCCTTCGTTCTGAACTAGTCAGGCTCCAGCTGCTTGATATGAAGGCGCACCTCATTGGCATGCAAGAGACGCGTAACCATGCAGGGATTCGCCCATGCCGAGGATTCCATGTGCTCTCATCTGGCAAGGGAGACTCTGACGAACAACACGGATCCGGAGTAGAGCTCTGGGCCAACCTGCACATGGCCAGAAAAACGGCAAGGACCTCTTTTTTCACAATAAACATTTTAGGCTCCTGGAGGCCACTCCTGAGCTTCTCGTGGTTGCTATTCGGGCCCCTGGTCTCTCTCTCTCTCACGGTATATGTTGCCCATGCTCCGCATTGCAAATGTGAAAACTCCGTCATTCAGAGCTTCTGGACTCGACTAGGGAATTGATTGGACAAGCGCCCCCCAGACCTAGTCTTTATCGATGCCAACGCTCGTCTTGGCAACATCCCGACCAATGTGTGTGGCTTGGAGGGCTTTGCCCAAGAGCAAGATTGGCCAGGTGAACTTTTTCACAAAGTCTGTGCCGATGCCGAAGCACCCATTCTCAAGACATTTTTGGGGAGCCCCTCTGACTTCACTTTTCGGCATCACTCGGGGGAAAATCACCTGATTGACTACATCGTTGGGTCACAGGGTTTCCTTCGGTCTTGCAAAAACACCTTTGTCTGTCACGATTTTCAGACAGGCCTCAAGGGGCCTGATCATTGGCCACTTGTGGCCGATGTTGAATGGACGAGTCGAGTTTCTTTCCCTACCGGGGGCGGCAAGCCTCTTGACAAGGCGCGCTTAAGAAATCCCGAAGACCAGAAAACCTTCCGCTCACTAGTGAATGATATCCCACAGAGACCCTGGGGCTTAGAGCTCAACCAGCATGTTGTGGACACGATTCAGGATATCAACGAGGCTGCCCAGCAGGCCTTTCATGTGAAGGCCATCCGACCGAGACAGCCCTACATGAGCGAGGCGGCCATGGACCTCCTCCGACTACGGCGCGGGCTAACCAAAACGTTGATGAGAACCCAGTTGAGGGAGGATCCCGAGTCCTAGCGTGCTCTTACCGCCCTCGCCTTTGCTGTGGTTTCAGGCAAGTTTGCGCCCTTCGAACCCTCGGCCCGAAAAACCAGTGAGGGCATCTTTTTCTCTGCACTCCGCACCCATGCCCTTCAGAGACTCCGAGCCATCAGTAATGTTTTCACGTTCTCATGCCAAGTTCGAGCGTTTATTGACGCAACCGATGCCATTTTGGCTAACATAATTGAGCGAAGAAGATGTCATGTCGTAGACGTTCGATGCAAAGGTTGAATCAATCTGAATGGACTGGCCTCAAGTGTCTTCTGAAATGCGGGGGGAGGGGTGATCGTCCTAAACAGGGCCCCCTTCGGCTTCCCCTACTTCAGACCCCGCAGGGGGATGTGCTCATTGAGGATGTTGAAATGGCCACCCACATCCAAGAACACTTTGCTGCAGTCGAACTCGGCAAACAGGTGGACGAGCTTGAGCTTGTCACCTTTTACAATGCCCTCCCCCACCTGTTGACTGAGGATGTTGACAGAGATGCAAGAGTGCTGCCTTCCATCTACGAGACGGAGAGGCTCTTAGGTAAGTCCAAGGCTGGCAGGGCCCCTGGGACTGATGGTTTCAAAGGGGACTTCGGGCGTATCGCTGCCAAACCCCTCGCCCGCATTATCACCCCCATCCTCTGCAAGACTGCTGCTACCTGCAGGGAACCGGTTGCCTTCAAGGGCGGGCGTCTTGGACACTTTTGGAAAGGCTCGGGAGACCCCACCAAAGCTGCTGCCATGCGCAGCATCCTGGTCTCCCCTGTAATATGTAACCTTTATCACAAACACATTCGTGGCCTTGCGTTTGACTTTTATATGCCAGCACGCTCAAGATACAAATGGGGGGGCTTGAGGGGAGGGGTTGTGATCTTGCCGTTCACACTGCCAGGATGCTTTGGCAAGCTAGTGACAAGCGCAAGATATCTTGGGGAACTCTGCTTTTGGATCTTGTGAGTGCTTTCTACACCACGATCCACCAGCTTGCCATTAGCTTGCCTGGGACTGAGGACGAGCTTGCTGAAGCTCTCGAAAATCTCCCCCTCCCCCCCCTGTTGCTAGAAGGGGTCAAAGCCCAGCTTCAAGAGCGGCCCTTGTTCGAGCAGAGGGTTGATAGCCCCCATCTGGTTGCTGCCATCCAGGAGACACAACGAGGTGCTTACTGGCGTGCATCTCACGCTTCATCCTTCACCGCACCCCGTCTCAGTTCGCGTCCTGGAACCGTCTGGGTCACCGATGTTTTCAATTTCGTTTTCAAGCGTGTCCATCTGAAAATCGAAGAAACTGTCCAAACGGATGGGATCCCCTCGGATATCCTTGGCCCTCTCCCTGCCGGCGACCTCACATTTGCGACCCCTGAAGGCATGACCAGACAGGACTTTGGAGTCTCATTTGTCGACGACCTCACACAATCGTTGATCACCCAATCTGCGTCGCAACTGCTGGACAAGGCTCGAGAAACTGTTCGAATCGTTTTCCTGGCCTGCTGTGAGTTTGGCTTCCTACCCAATGCCAAAAAAACCAAGCTGCTTCTAGCTTTCAGGGGGAAAGACTGCTGTGCGGCCCGCCTCAAGGACGATGGCACACCTCACACTAGTGTCTGTCTTGACGATTACGATTTCGAGGTTGATATTGTTGCTGTTCACAGGGTCCTGGGATCATATCTGGCAAGCAATGGCAGCATGGCAACAGAGGTCACGACCAGATGCCAAGCTTCAGGTGCTGTGTTGCCCCCCATCCGCAAAACCGTGGCTCCGAGGACGACGCTGCCTGTTCACTCCAAAATCATATATGCTGAAGCCCTTGCGAGCTCGGTCTTATTCTACAATTGCTGTACTTGGTTGCAGCTCACCTCTGGATTAGACTCCAAAATCAGGTCAGGTCATGAAAGGATACATCAAGCAGCTTCAGGTCTATCCAGAGGGAACAGCTCGGAACAACACGACTCGTACGCCGACATCATGCTGCAGGTATCCAGGCTCCCACACCACGTCCTCCTCAGCGTGAACCGCTTGCGCTTCCTCGCCCGACTTTTGGTGCATGGACCTCCTCTCCTCCGGGTTTGCCTCCAACACCTATCCCACCCACCCCCCTCCGGCTGGGTGGCACTCTTGGAGCAGGACATTGCATGGCTTGTTTCTTTTCTGGACCCCAAGGACTGTCCTGGGGATGTTTCTCTTGCTGCCTGGGTCTCCAGGATTCGGGATGGGCCAAAAAAGCTTTGCCAGACTTGTCAAGAGAACAGCTCTTAAAGCGTTGCATTACTTGGTTGACTGCTACCACCTACAGGCCTGGGAGAGGAAGTTCGAGCAGCACGCTAAGGGAACCCCTCTGGCCATTTGTTCTCCGCCTACACCGGTTTATTCGTGTCCTGAGTGTGCGGCCAACTTCGGGACCCCCAAAGACTTTCGGGCTCATGTTGGCAAATTGCACCCACCTCCCAGCTCTCCCAAAACCTTCATTGTGGGGACTCTGTGTCTTGTGTGTTGTTTTGATTTTAACACACCTGGGAGGCTTCATAAACATCTACACCGCTTTAAGCGCTGTCTGCGTGCCTGGATTGCCACCGGTCGGCGTTCTAATTCGGAAGATGTGGCAGAAAACATGGACAATATTAAAAGACAGGCCGCACTCAACAGGAAGCGAGGACACCAAGACCATCTTGCCACTGCACCCCCAAGGCGAGTGCAGTGCGCTGTTATTGCCGCCCCTGGGACTGGAGCACCCGTTGCACCCATTCCCCTTCCCGACCCTGTAATGATTCACATCCCAAGAGGTGCTTTTCGTCCTGTGAGACCCCCCGCCAGGGCTTACATGTTCGTGCTTCACCTTTTCTCTGGCCTCCGGAGGCCAGGCGACTTCCAATGCTGCGTTGAAGAAATCATGGCTGACTTTCCGGGGCAGCTTTTCGATCTTAGCATTGACGTCATCACCTCACAAGAGAAGAAGCTATCCTGTTCTGGACGCGCTTGCTGCGAGCAGGACTCGTCGCAGCGATTCGAGCAGGCCCTCCCTGCGAGACTTGGTCTATTGCTCGTTTTCGAGCTCCGATGCCGCGTGCTGATGGCAGCATCACCAGGCATCCGCCCAGACCCCTGCGCCTGAGGGACCGACTTTGGGGTCTCAAGTCCATTAACATGCGCGAGCGTGCACAGGTTGACTTAGGTAACCGTCTCTTACGTTCCACTCTTCAGTTTGCGGTCCTCTGCTGGCGTCTAGGGGTTCCCTTCATTATGGAGCACCCTGCCACCCCCTGGGCTCCTCCCGAGGCTCCTAGCTCCTGGTTTCTCCCACAAATCCAGAGGTTACTTGCACAACCTCATGTTGAAAAGAGGCTCATTCACCAGTGCGCCTTTGGCGCTGATAGCCGCAAGCCAACTGAGTTGCTTTGCATTCATATGCCTGCCCTCGGGGCTGCTCTCGACGCTAGAGCCAGCGGAGTCTTATGCTCGCACCCTCGCGGGCACATTGTGCTCGAGGGTGAGGACTTCCATGGGCACTGGAGGACCGCTGCTGCCAAGACATATCCTGAGGGACTCTGCAAGGTGCTCGCTCAAGGGGTCACGCAGGAGGCCTGGAGGAGGCACCCATGGATCTTTGAGGCACCGTTGGTTCCCCTGCCGCAGAGGCGAATGCGTCGCAAGGCCCCCAACGTCACCATGGGAAGGGTCAATGGACCCCTGCTCTTTGCTGGGGCTCATATGGATCTCCAGGGGCTCGAAGGGCTCGAATGGACCCTTGACGACGAAAGAGAGCTACGACAACAATTATCTTTGGACATTGTGACGGATTGTTGGATACCGCACTCACTACCACAATACCACTCCTCGCTGGATCCGTACACTACTGATGTCACCATTCACGGCATGGATTGTATGATTCATACTGAGGTGCGAGACCGAAGGAGATAAGGGCATTCAATCTTACCAGCTTTGTACTCCTCGATCCCCGCGCTGCTGCCCTTCTTACCTAACAGCGAAGACTGATAGGTTTCTAGTGGGGTCAAAAGAGCATCATGACTCCTCAGGGGGGTCGGGGCGGGACCCGGGGCGGGACCCGGCGCGGCTGCCGTCGAAGCCCAAATCGCTTGGGACATCCTCGCAAAATCGCTCTTGGCGCTGCTAGAACTCCACTCCCGGCGTACATTTTGGATGCCCGGAGCCAACTGTAGGCCACTTCGTGCTCTTCGACTTCCCAGAACTCCATTCCCGGCCACATTTTGGATGCCCGGAGCCAACTGTAGGCCACTTCGTGGTCTTCGAGTTCCCAGAACTCCATTCCCGGGCCACATTTTGGATGCCCGGAGCCAACTGTAGGCCACTTCGTGCTCTTCGAGTTCCCAGAACTCCGTTTCCCGGGCCACATTTTGAATGCCCGGAGCCAACTGTAGGCCACTTCGTGGTCTTCGAGTTCCCAGAACTCCATTCCTGGGCATGATTTTGAATGCCCGGAGCCAACTGTAGGCCACTTCGTGTTCTTCTAGTTCCCAGAACTCCATTCCTGGGCCACATTTTGAATGCTGAGGCAGGCTGATGCTGCGGCCGAGGCAGGCTGAGGCTGAGGCAGGCTGAGGCTGAGGCCGAGGCTGAAGGCAGACTGAGGCTGAGGCTGAAGCAGACTGAGGCTGAGGCTGAGGCAGGCTGAGGCTGAGGCTGAAGCAGGCTGATGCTGAGGCAGGCTGAGGCTGAGGCTGAGGCTGATGCAGGCTGAGGCTGAGGCAGGCTGAGGCTGAGGCCGAGGCTGAAGGCAGACTGAGGCTGAGGCTGAAGCAGGCTGAGGCTGAGGCTGAGGCAGGCAGGCTGAGGCTGAGGCTGAGGCTGAGGCAGGCTGAGGCTGAGGCTGTGTGACTGCGACTGCCGTTGCCACTGCGACTGTCATCGCGAATGCGACTACGACTGCGAGAACAGCAGAATTCTACAACTGGATTCTCATCTGAATCTTAAGGGGAATGCTTCCAGATATGCTCTACACATCGCTGTTAGGTTGCTTTGCCGGGATAATTACCTAACAGCTCTTGCTGATAGGTTTCTAGTGGTCTCGAAAGAGAGCATCATGACTCCTCAGGGGGGTCGGGGCGGGACCCGGGGAGGCTGCCGCCGAAGCCGAAATCGCTTGGGACATCCTCGCAAAATCGCTCTTGGTGCTCCCAGAACTCCATTCCCGGGCCACATTTTGATGCCCGGAGCCAACTGTAGGCCACTTCGTGCTCTTCGACTTCCCAGAACTCCATTCCTGGGCCACATTTTGGATGCCCGGAGCCAACTGTAGGCCACTTCGTGCTCTTCGACTTCCCAGAACTCCATTCCCGGGCCACATTTTGAATGCCCGGAGCCAACTGTAGGCCACTTCGTGGTCTTCGAGTTCCCAGAACTCCATTCCTGGGCATGATTTTGAATGCCCGGAGCCAACTGTAGGCCACTTCGTGTTCTTCGAGTTCCCAGAACTCCATTCCTGGGCACATTTTGAATGCTGAGGCAGGCTGATGCTGCGGCCGAGGCAGGCTGAGGCTGAGGCAGGCTGAGGCTGAGGCCGAGGCTGAAGGCAGACTGAGGCTGAGGCTGAAGCAGACTGAGCTGAGGCTGAGGCAGGCTGAGGCTGAGGCTGAAGCAGGCTGATGCTGAGGCAGGCTGAGGCTGAGGCTGAGGCTGATGCAGGCTGAGGCTGAGGCAGGCTGAGGCTGAGGCCGAGGCTGAAGGCAGACTGAGGCTGAGGCTGAAGCAGGCTGAGGCTGAGGCTGAGGCAGGCTGAGGCTGAGGCAGGCTGAGGCTGAGGCTGAGGCTGAGGCTGTGACTGCGACTGCCGTTGCCGCTGCGACTGTCATCGCGAATGCGACTACGACTGCGAGAACAGCAGAATTCTACAACTGGATTTTCATCTGAATCTTAAGGGGAATGCTTTCAGATATGCTTCTACACATCGCTGTTAGGTTGCGCTGCCGGGATAATTTTTACCTAACAGCGAAGACTGATAGGTTTCTAGTAGGGTCAAAAGAGAGCATCATGACTCCCCAGGGGGGTCTGGGCGGCATCCGGGGGAAAGCCGGCGGCTGCCGTCGGAGCCCAAATCGCCTGGGACATCCTCGCAAAATCGCTCTTGGCGGTCCCAGAACTCCAATCCCGGGCTACATTTTGAATGCCCGGAGCCACCTGTAGGCCACTTCGTGCTCTTCCACTTCCCAGAACTCCACTCCCCGGCCACATTTTGAATGCCCGGAGCCAACTGTACGCCACTGATAAGCTTCTAGTGAAATCAAAAGAGGGCATCATGACGCCCCAGGGGGGTCTGGGCGCGATCCGGAGGAGGATGCCGGGGACTCTTTTTTCAGCCAACAGTAACGCACTTCGTGGTCTTCGAGTTCCCAGAACTCCATTCCTGGGCATGATTTTGAATGCCCGGAGCCAACTGTAGGCCACCTCGTGGTCTTCGAGTTCCCAGAACTCCATTCCTGGGCATGATTTTGAATGCCCGGAGCCAACTGTAGGCCACTTTGTGCTCTTCGAGTTCCCAGAACTCCATTCCCGGGCCACATTTTGAATGCCCGGAGCCAACTGTAGGCCACTTCGTGCTCTTCAAGTTCCCAGAACTCCATTCCTAGGCATGATTTTGAATGAACCGGAGCCAACTGTAGGCCACCTCGTGTTCTTCTAGTTCCCAGAACTCCATTCCTGGGCCACATTTTGAATGCTGAGGCAGGCTGATGCTGCGGCCGAGGCAGGCTGAGGCTGAGGCAGGCTGAGGCTGAGGCCGAGGCTGAAGGCAGACTGAGGCTGAGGCTGAAGCAGACTGAGGCTGAGGCTGAGGCAGGCTGAGGCTGAGGCTGAAGCAGGCTGATGCTGAGGCAGGCTGAGGCTGAGGCTGAGGCTGATGAGGCTGAAGCAGGCTGAGGCTGAGGCCGAGGCTGAAGGCAGACTGAGGCTGAGGCTGAAGCAGGCTGAGGCTGAGGCTGAGGCAGGCTGAGGCTGAGGCAGGCTGAGGCTGAGGCTGAGGCAGGCTGAGGCTGAGGCTGTGACTGCGACTGCCGTTGCCACTGCGACTGTCATCGCGAATGCGACTACGACTGCGAGAACAGCAGAATTCTACAACTGGATTCTCATCTGAATCTTAAGGGGAATGCTTCCAGATATGCTCCTACACATCGCTGTTAGGTTGCTTTGCCGGGATAACTTTTACCTAACAGCGAAGACTGATAGGTTTCTAGTGGGGTCAAAAGAGAGCATCATGACTCCCCAAGGGGGTCTGGGCGGCATCCGGGGGAAAGCCGGCGGCTGCCGTCGGAGCCCAAATCGCCTGGGACATCCTCGCAAAATCGCTCTTGGCGGTCCCAGAACTCCACTCCCGGGCCACATTTTGAATGCCCGGAGCAAACTGTATGCCACTGATAGGCTTCTAGTAAAGTCAAAAGAGGGCATCATGACGCCCCAGGGGGGTCTGGGCGCGATCCGGAGCAGGATGCAGGGAACTCTTTTTTTAGCCAACAGTAACGCACTTCGTGGTCTTCGAGTTCCCAGAACTCCATTCCTGGGCATGATTTTGAATGCCCGGAGCCAACTGTAGGCCACTTCGTGGTCTTCGAGTTCCCAGAACTCCATTCCTGGGCATGATTTTGAATGCCTGGAGCCAACTGTAGGCCACTTCGTCTTCTTCGAGTTCCCAGAACTCCATTGCTGGGCATGATTTTGAATGCTGAGGCAGGCTGATGCTTAGGCTGAGGCAGGCTGAGGCTGAAGCAGGCTGAGGCTGAGGCCGAGGCTGAAGGCAGACTGAGGCTGAGGCTGAAGCAGGCTGAGGCTGAGGCTGAGGCAGGCTGAGGCTGAGGCTGAGGCAGGCTGAGGCTGAGGCAGGCTGAGGCTGAGGCAGGCTGAGGCTGAGGCTGAGGCTGATGCAGGCTGAGGCTGAGGCAGGCTGAGGCGGAGGCCGAGGCTGAAGGCAGACTGAGGCTGAGGCTGAAGCAGGCTGAGGCTGAGGCTGAGGCAGGCTGAGGCTGAGGCTGAGGCTGAGGCAGGCTGATGCTGAGGCAGGCTGAGGCTGAGGCTGAGGCTGATGCAGGCTGAGGCTAGGCAGGCTGAGGCTAAGGCCGAGGCCGAAGGCAGACTGATGCTGAGGCTGAAGCAGGCTGAGGCTGAGGCTGAGGCAGGCTGAGGCTGAGGCTGAGGCAGTCTGATGCTGAGGCAGGCTGAGGCTGAGGCTGAGGCTGATGCAGGCTGAGGCTGAGGCAGGCTGAGGCTGAGGCCGAGGCTGAAGGCAGACTGAGGCTGAGGCTGAAGCAGGCTGAGGCTGAGGCTGAGGCAGGCTGAGGCTGAGGCTGAGGCGCTGATGCTGAGTCAGTCTGAGGCTGAGGCTGAGGCTGATGCAGGCTGAGGCTGAAGCAGGCTGAGGCTTAGGCCGAGTTGCTAAGGCGACTGAGGCTGAGCTGAAGCCGGGCTGAGGACCGAGGAGGCTGAGGCAGGCTGAGGCTGAGGCTGAGGCTGAGGCTGAGGCTGAGCAGGCTTGAGGCCTGAGGCATGAGGCTGAGGCTGAGCTGAGGCTGTGAGGCTTGAGGCTGAGGCTGAGGCTGACGGCAGGCTGAGGCTGAGGCAGGCGGAGGCTGAGGCCGAGGCTGAAGGCAGACTGAGGCTGAGGCTGAAGCAGGCTGAGGCTGAGGCTGAGGCAGGCTGAGGCTGAGGCTGAGGCAGGCTGATGCTGAGGCAGGCTGAGGCTGAGGCTGAGGCTGATGCAGGCTGAGGCTGAAGCAGCCTGAGGCTGAGGCCGAGGCCGACGGCAGACTGAGGCTGAGGCTGAAGCAGCCTGAGGCTGAGGCTGAGGCAGGCTGAGGCTGAGGCTGAGGCAGGCTGATGCTGAGGCAGGCTGAGGCTGAGGCTGAGGCTGATGCAGGGTGAGGCTGAGGCAGGCTGAGGCTGAGGCCGATGCTGAAGGCAGACTGATGTTGAGGCTGAAGCAGGCTGAGGCTGAGGCTGAGGCAGGCTGAGGCTGAGGCAGGCTGAGGCTGAGGCTGAGGCAGGCTGAGGCTGAGGCTGTGACTGCGACTGCCGTTGCCATTGCGACTGTCATCGCGAATGCGACTACGACTGCGAGAACAGCAGAATTCTACAACTGGATTCTCATCTGAACCTTAAGGATAATGCTTCCAGATATGCTCCTACACATCGCTGTTAGGTTGCTTTGCCGGGATATTTGTTCACAAGTTACCTAACAGCGAAGACTAATAGGTTTCTAATGGTCTCAAAAGAAAACATCATGACTCCCCAGGGGGGTCCCAAACAGTTACACACTTCGTGGTCTTCGAGGTCCCAGAATTCCATTCCTGGGCATGATTTTGAATGCCCGGAGCCAACTGTACGCCACTTCGTGGTCTTCGAATTCCCAGAACTCCATTCCTGGGCATGATTTTGAATGCCCGGAGCCAACTGTAGACCACTTCGTGGTCTTCGAGTTCCCAGAATTCCATTCCTGGGCATGATTTTAAATGCCGGGAGCCAACTGTAGGCCACTTCGTGCTCTTCGAGTTCCCAGAACTCCATTCCTGGGCATGATTTTGAATGCCCGGAGCCAACTGTAGGCCACTTCGTGTTCTTCGAGTTCACAGAACTCGCATCCCGGGCTACATTTTGATGCTGATGCTGAGGCAGGCTGAGGCTGAGGCTGAGGCTGATGCAGGCTGAGGCTGAGGCAGGCTGAGGCTGAGGCCGAGGCTGAAGGCAGACTGAGCCTGAGGCTGAAGCAGGCTGAGGCTGAGGCTGAGGCAGGCTGAGGCTGAGGCAGGCTGAGGCTGAGGCTGAGGCTGATGCAGGCTGAGGCTGAGGCAGGCTGAGGCTGAGGCCGAGGCTGAAGGCAGACTGAGGCTTGAGGCTGAAGCAGGCTGAGGCTGAGGCTGAGGCTGAGGCTGAGGCTGAGGCTGAGGCTGAGGCTGGCTGATGCTGAGGCAGGCTGAGGCTGATGGCGAGCTGGCGGCTGGGCCGGGTGAAGGCAGACTGAGGCTGAGGCTGAAGCAGGCTGAGGCTGAGGCTGCGGCCTTGGCTTAGGCTGGAGGCTGAGGCAGGCTGATGCTGTAGGCATACTGTGAGGCTGAGGCTGAGGCTGATGCAGGCTGATGCTGAGCAGGCCGCAGGCTGAGTCCGAGGCTGAAGGCATATTGAGGCTGAGGCTGAAGCCAAGGCCACGTTGAGCCGAGGCAGAAGGCATGCTGAGGCTCAGGCTGAGGCGGCTGATGCCTAGGAGGCAGGCTGAGGGCCCTGGGCTCAGGCTGAATGCCGGGCTGAGGCTGAGCAGCTGAGGCTGCGGCCCGAGGCGAAGGGCAGCACTGAGGCTATAAGAGGGCTGAAGCAGGACTGTGCTGCTGAGGCAGGCTGCTGCTGAGGCAGGCTGAGGCTGAGGCTGAGGCTCATGCAGGCTGAGGCTGAGGCAGGCTGAGGCTGAGGCCGAGGCTGAAGGCAGACTGAGGCTGAGGCTGAAGCAGGCTGAGGCTGAGGCTGAGGCAGGCTGAGGCTGAGGCTGAGGCAGGCTGATGCTGAGGCAGGCTGAGGCTGAGGCTGAGGCTGATGCTGATGCAGGCTGAGGCTGAGGCAGGCTGAGGCTGAGGCCGAGGCTGAAGGCAGACTGAGGCTGAGGCTGAAGTAGGCTGAGGCTGAGGCTGAGGCTGAGGCAGGCTGAGGCTGAGGCTGAGGCAGGCTGATGCTGAGGCAGGCTGAGGCTGAGGCTGAGGCTGATGCAGGCTGATGCTGAGGCAGGCGGAGGCTGAGGCCGAGGCTGAAGGCAGACTGATGCTGAGGCTGAAGCAGGCTGAGGCTGAGGCTGAGGCAGGCTGAGGCTGAGGCTGAGGCAGGCTGATTCTGAGGCAGGCTGAGGCTGAGGCTGAGGCTGATGCAGGCTGAGGCTGAGGCAGGCTGAGGCTGAGGCCGAGGCTGAAGGCAGACTGAGGCTGAGGCTGAAGCAGGCTGAGGCTGAGGCTGAGGCAGGCTGAGGCTGAGGCTGAGGCAGGCTGATGCTGAGGCAGGATGAGGCTGAGGCTGAGGCTGATGCAGGCTGAGGCTGAGGCAGGCTGAGGCTGAGGCCGAGGCTGAAGGCAGACTGAGGCTGAGGCTGAAGCAGGCTGAGGCTGAGGCTGAGGCAGGCTGAGGCTGAGGCTGAGGCTGAGGCTGAAGCAGGCTGAGGCTGAGGCTGAGGCAGGCTGAGGCTGAGGCTGAGGCAGGCTGATGCTGAGGCGGCTGAGGCTGAGGCTGAGGCTGATGCAGGCTGAGGCTGAGGCAGGCTGAGGCTGAGGCCGAGGCTGAAGGCAGACTGAGGCTGAGGCTGAAGCAGGCTGAGGCTGAGGCTGAGGCAGGCTGAGGCTGAGGCTGAGGCAGGCTGATGCTGAGGCAGGCTGAGGCTGAGGCTGATGCAGGCTGAGGCTGAGGCAGGCTGAGGCTGAGGCCGAGGCTGAAGGCAGACTGAGGCTGAGGCTGAAGCAGGCTGAGGCTGAGGCTGAGGCAGGCTGAGGCTGAGGCAGGCTGAGGCTGAGGCTGAGGCAGGCTGAGGCTGAGGCTGTGACTGCGACTGCCGTTGCCATTGCGACTGTCATCGCGAATGCGACTACGACTGCGAGAACAGCAGAATTCTACAACTGGATTCTCATCTGAACCTTAAGGATAATGCTTCCAGATATGCTCCTACACATCGCTGTTAGGTTGCTTTGCCGGGATATTTTTTCACAAGTTACCTAACAGCGAAGACTTATAGGTTTCTAATGGTCTCAAAAGAAAGCATCATGACTCCCCAGGGGGGTCCGGGCAGGATCCGGGGAGAATCCGCGGAAGTCGTTTCAAGCAAACAGTTACACACTTCGTGGTCTTCGAGGTCCCAGAATTCCATTCCTGGGCATGATTTTGAATGCCCGGAGCCAACTGTACGCCACTTCGTGGTCTTCGAATTCCCAGAACTCCATTCCTGGGCATGATTTTGAATGCCCGGAGCCAACTGTAGACCACTTCGTGGTCTTCGAGTTCCCAGAATTCCATTCCTGGGCATGATTTGGCCGGAGCCAACTGTAGGCCACTTCGTGCTCTTCGAGTTCCCAGAACTCCATTCCTGGGCATGATTTTGAATGCCCGGAGCCAACTGTAGGCCACTTCGTGTTCTTCGAGTTCCCAGAACTCCATTCCCGGGCCACATTTTGAATGCTGAGACAGGCTGAGGCTGAGGCTGAAGCAGGCTGAGGCTGAGGCAGGCTGAGGCTGAGGCCGAGGCTGAAGGCAGACTGAGGCTGAGGCTGAAGCAGGCTGAGGCTGAGGCTGAGGCAGGCTGAGGCTGAGGCTGAGGCAGGCTGATGCTGAGGCAGGCTGAGGCTGAGGCTGAGGCTGATGCAGGCTGAGGCTGAGGCAGGCTGAGGCTGAGGCCGAGGCTGAAGGCAGACTGAGCTGAGGCTGAAGCAGGCTGGCTGAGGCTGAGGCAGGCTGAGGCTGAGGCTGAGGCAGGCTGATGCTGAGGCAGGCTGAGGCTGAGGCTGAGGCTGATGCAGGCTGAGGCTGAGGCAGCCTGAGGCTGAGGCCGAGGCTGAAGGCAGACTGAGGCTGAGGCTGAAGCAGGCTGAGGCTGAGGCTGAGGCAGGCTGAGGCTGAGGCTGAGGCAGGCTGATGCTGAGGCAGGCTGAGGCTGAGGCTGAGGCTGATGCAGGCTGAGGCTGAGGCAGGCTGAGGCTGAGGCCGAGGCTGAAGGCAGATTGAGGCTGAGGCTGAAGCAGGCTGAGGCTGAGGCAGGCTGAGGCTGAGGCTGAGGCAGGCTGATGCTGAGGCAGGCTGAGGCTGAGGCTCAGGCTGATGCAGGCTGAGGCTGAGGCAGGCTGAGGCTGAGGCCGAGGCTGAAGGCAGACTGAGGCTGAGGCTGAAGCAGGCTGAGGCTGAGGCAGGCTGAGGCTGAGGCTGAGGCAGGCTGATGCTGAGGCAGGCTGAGGCTGAGGCTGAGGCTGATGCAGGCTGAGGCTGAGGCAGGCTGAGGCTGAGGCCGAGGCTGAAGGCAGACTGAGGCTGAGGCTGAAGCAGGCTGAGGCTGAGGCTGAGGCAGGCTGAGGCTGAGCTGAGGCAGGCTGATGCTGAGGCAGGCTGAGGCTGAGGCTGAGGCTGAGGCAGGCTGAGGCTGAGGCCGAGGTGAGGGCAGGCTGAGGCTGAGGCTGAGGCAGCTGAGGCTGAGGCTGAGGCAGGCTGAGGCTGAGGCTGAAGGCAGACTGAGGCTGAGGCAGGCTGAGGCTAAGGGCGAGGCTGAAGGCAGACTGAGGCTGAGGCTGAAGCAGGCTGAGGCTGAGGCTGAGGCAGGCTGAGGCGCAGGCTGAGGCAGGCTGATGCTGAAGCAGGCTGAGGCTGAGGCTGAGGCAGGCTGAGGCTCAGGCTGAGGCAGGCTGATGCTGAGGCAGGCTGAGGCTGAGGCTGAGGCTGATGCAGGTTGAGGCTGAGGCTGAGGCTGAGGCTGAGGCTGAGGCCGAGGCCGAGGCTGAAGGCAGACTGAGGCTGAGGCTGAAGCAGGCTGAGGCTGAGGCTGACGCAGGCTGAGGCTGAGGCTGAGGCCGAGGCTGATGCTGAGGCAGGCTGAGGCTGAGGCTGATGCAGGCTGAGGCTGAGGCAGCCTGAAGCTGAGGCCGAGGCTGAAGACATACTGAAGTTGAGGCTGAAGCAGGCTGAGGCTGAGGCTGAGGCCGAGGCTGAGGTTGAGGCAGGCTGATGCTGAGGCAGGCTGAGGCTGAGGCTCAGGCTGATGCGGGCTGAGGCTGAGGCAGGCTGAGGATGAGGGCGAGGCTGAAGGCAGACTGAAGCTGAGGCTGAAGCAGGCTGAGGCTGAGGCTGAGGCAGGCTGAGGCTGAGGCTGAGGCAGGCTGATGCTGAGGCAGGCTGAGGCTGAGGCTGTGACTGCGACTGCCGTTGCCACTGCGACAGTCATCGCGAATGCGACTGCGACTGCGAGAACAGCAGAATTCTACAACTGGATTCTCATCTGAATCTTAAGGAGAATGCTTCCAGATATGCTCCTACAGTCTTTCCTCTGAGAATCGGGATACGATGCCAAAATAATAAAGATCTCACGTTCACTCTGCTCAGGGAGAGAGGGGACAGGATGAGACATCGATAAGACAAGTATCCGTTAAGCAAGATTACTCTATCGGGAATGCGTAGGGAGGGGGCCGGCTGGCCTACGACCGACAACGCGCGACGGCCGACGGCTGGCGCGCTCCTTTTCTCTCCTGCAAGCCAAAGCAAGCTTGCTTGAGCAATCGACGCAGCTGCAGGATGCAGCCATAGTTCAGGCAGACAGTGCGTAGCACGCAAGTTAGCTTAAGTTCTAATTGAATATGAAGCGGCGAGGAGCATATTTACTCCCCCCGCGGCGGGCCTCGTAGAGCCCATCCAGCCACGGCACCCCTGGCCTATACATATACACAACCACCGGAGCCAACCCCAAAAACTTTTACGGCTCAACGGTGGCTGCCAGGGGGCCAAGGGCCGAAGAGGCCCGACGATTCCCACCATGATGTTGATTAGATTCTCTCCGCTGGACCGGCTTAGCCGACCAGTAGAGGTAATTACTCATCCAACACGCGTACCGCGCGTGGATGAGAACTTACTTGCATGCGCCTGCAGCGACTGAGTCACGCGGGCGAAACTCAGTTCAGGCCCCCCCACGGGTTGTACCCTTCCACGGGCGGCTCCGGAGGCGGCGGGTTTGACGACGCCGCGCCTCCAGCATATCCTTCCCCGCCGCGAGGCGAGCGGGAAAGCTCCTGATCTGAAGAACTGTAGTTCTTCTCCTTGTTCTTTGATGCCTTCCCTCTGGATGGGAAGCGATTGTCATGCTCATACGTAGACAATATGTGCCAGTAATCCAGAGTGCACCACTCTTCGTCGGTCAGCCACGCGACCCGGCCCCGGTGGACATAATGCCCGACATGAACATTGTCTACGTAGCGCGGGTAGGACAGGGACGGGACGCAGTCGCAGTTGTAGCCAGCAGCGCCGCGGCCAGCATCCATGGCGCCATCGCGCGCGCGCCGGGGCACCGACCGACCCCAAGTTTTGGGATGCTGTGGGTGTGTTTCTCTTGTCGTCACGGCAGAGCCGGCGACAGGCCGCGGGGCCTCGGCGGCGTCGTCAGGAACCCGAACGTCTGGGACGTCAGGTCTAAGCGGCGGGGGAGGCGTTAAAGGTCTAGCCTTCGCCTCATCTGGCGCCCTTCTCGGTCCCACGAGGTCGGCTTGGCCGTCGTGGTACAGATCATCGTTTTTATGATCTCGCATAAATTGCAATAAACTCCTAGCAGCAGCCGCCACTGGGACACCATACTTTCCGCGTGCAGCGCGGAAGGGCCCATCCTCTTTATCCTGGATTTCTGTTCCAGGATCAGGATATTTGTCCTGAAGCCAAGAAATGGCTTCTTGTATGAGAGCACCCTGACAACGGACATCATTCTGCACTTTCCTGCCCATATTATGGGCCCACTTCTCTATTATGTCATCCGTTTGAACAGCGGCGCGAATACGGCAGTCAAGAGCATGCTCATCTGCCCGTCGCTTCGTAGAAATATTATCTGTGCTCGCTGACTCGGGGCGAATTATTCGCCCCGGGTATCCAATAAAGTGTCCTTCTGATATAAAAGAGGTGATAATTTCGCGAACAATTGCAAAAATCCGCATAGGCCTCAGACCCAGTTGCATCTGCTGTACAGGGGCCAACCAGTTTCCATCCACTATGGTCTTGATAATTGGCGGGGCCACGTGTTTCGCTTCTCCTTGCAGCATTATCCTGCCGGGGTTATTCGGACGTGTGCCTGTATATTCGACAACGTATTGGGCCGCAGTTGCCCGAGCCTCTGTCCCGATCAAAGTTATTGTGATCGATTGGTCTTCGCAGTGATTGCACACATGTCCGTCAGGGTGATCAAGGTTGATCGTTCCCTCGGTTATCAGCGCGGCCTTAGGCCCGCTGATTGCCGAAAAGTCCAGTCCCATTTGTGATTGTTCACCTGCCCTCGCGGCTTCGCCGGTGGCATGTAGCAATACTGGGACTATGAGGCGGTGGCCCCGACGTTCATTGACCCGTCTTGAAACGGACTGGGAACTGCGAGTTGGCCTCGCTTTGAAATTGTTCTCCCAGGCGAGCGGCAATCGCGCGGGGGGGGGGGGTCCCCTCCGGTGTTTCTTTCCACGTATTCCACGACGTTTTCATTCTGTACGGGTAACCATGGTCTCCCGAAATTTACCACGTCATCAATTGTTTGAAGCGTCGGAACAAAGACATCTGATCCGGTCATGTCGCTATACCATCTATCCCAGCCTCTCAAGGGCACGACCAAGTCGCCCCTTTCATTCGGCCAGTCAAAGGCGGCCAGAGCTGGGCAAATTCTTGAGCGAGCATATTGATCAAAGTTTGTCTTCCATAGTTCCGGCCACCAGGTATTAATCGCCGGGGCCCGCCTGCTCACCCTTTTGGCTGAAAGCTCCAGCCAAGATATGAACCGTCTGACCAAAGGCCTTAAACATTGGAAGAAAGGGGCATGGCGCGCCGGTGGCTGAACAACGGCGTTCTCTGGCACCCAAGCCGGGAAATTGCCCGGCAGGCTGTTGCCGAATATCTGGCCAGCTGCCGCTAGTTTAGCGTAATCCCCATTCGCCCATTTTCGCTCCTGCTGATGATTACTGCTGGTGTTTTTTTCATTACTAGCGCAGAAGCTCTCTGTTGTCGTTCTCCACGCACCTTTATATACTGGGTGCGATCCCACCAAGGAATGTCGCGCGGGTTCATCACCTCTAATACACGTCCATTCGCCTCAAGAGACCGCGGGATTGTGGTATGATTCCATGTCTGAGTCATGTACTCGTGCGTGACTTTATATTTGTATTTAATCGGACAGCTGCAGACAGGACAATTTGCAAAACCCGTCCTCACCCAATGATAGCGGAAGCACAGAAACCTCCCATCATCTTCCCAGGGGACGGATAGAACCCGGTCCTGGATTTCGGGTGTCAGTGCTGGCCGACGGTTCCACGACAACAGTAGTCTCTCGTCTGTGTGGATCCAAGCAATAATCGACTCATTGTCGAAAGTCACTTCGTACGAAGCCCACTCGCGGTTGAAAAGTACCGACCAGCGCATCTGCTCCGCCTGTTTAACGAGAGAAACAGCTTTGTCAATGTCAAAGAACCTCGGCACCTCTCGAGACACTATGGTCCCGCCTGGGCAAACCCTGCGCGAGAAGCGAGTGAGCACTCTGCCGGTGAAAACAAGAACAAGCTCCCACGACTCGCGATGGTTGGGAAGTCGTTGCCATAAGTGGTTGGTGTCATCTGCGGGCCAAGTCCCCACCGCTGGCGGCTCTCCTCTTTGTGCCACATTGCCCATGGGCAGTAGGCTCCCTGCAGGAAGAGGTTCTCCGTATTTTCGCTGGCTGAGCCACGGAGGAATACGTGTGGGATCAGGCATTGTAGGGCTCCTGTTCGTTGGAAGCAATCGCAGCAACTCATAGTCTGCGTCGCGACAAAGCCCTGAATCACTCTTCGGGAAACGGACTCTTCCGTCCGTAGATTCCAAGAATGTCTGCAAGTCCGCGATATGAAGAAGAGATCCGTGACCCCTGGCTTGGCCAGGGTCATACCGGACATACATCCTTTCAACGGAAGCAACGAATGTTGAATGTCCCTGGCATGCTCGATAGAAAATGGGCATGGGTGTTTCACTCCTCTCTTCCTCTTGCGATGGACGCGTCTTATATCGTGTGTCCACATTTCATGGACACTGGTCCCGATAATCCAGAAGCCGCATGAAAGTGATCATTTGTTTTTTGGCCCCCCCTCTGTCACAGAGGGGCCCTAAGATGCCCCCCCTCTGTCACGGAGGACCTCGTTCTGGGTGCTCTTCTGCCACGGGAGCTCCCGATACGATTGGAGACGATAAAATGTGATGGCGGGATGGGGGATTGGAGGGGGAGGGAGAAGACAACGACGAAGGAGAGGAGGCAACGACAGCACCGATGAAAGCACCGTTTCTTTTTCCTTCTCCGCTCGGGCAGCGGTCGCCGAGCACGACGGCGCGCGCGACTCGCCGCCGCCCACGATGCACTGGCAAGGCCTCCGCTGCTGCGGAGGGTCCACGTTCGGCCGATGAGGCCTCCCTCCGCTGCTGCGGAGGGGCGGCCCCTGTGCGATGGTTCAGCTAATTAAGTTCTTCCCAGGGATTGGTCTCGGGGGGGTGTTCGACCCACCTCCAGTGTGTCGTATTCGAGGCCTCCCAGTGCCCCTGGCCGCCGCTCCACCCACTGCGGCTGCTCCACCAATCACTGGGGCGCGGGTCGCTGCCGAATGCAACTTGCATGTCGCGCCAGGCGGAGTCGACCCTGGGGCCCTGCACCGAGGAAGCCTCGCCGCTCGGCTGTTGCCACTCGCGCTCCTCGCCCTCCCTGGTGCACCACCGGTCCCACGATTTGCCGCGCCACTCATCCCTGCGCCACTCCCCGCCTGTTGGGCGCTGCCATGGCGTATGTGGCCCCCGCTGCTGCGGGGGCTCTGGCGGCTGATGCCGCGGCGCCTCCCGCGGCTGCTGCTCTTGCAACCCTTGCCCTCGCTGCTCCAGCGGCGCAGGCCCTGGAGATGGCCACTGCGGGGTCGGCTGCCACATTGGGGGTGATAAGTAACTATTTCTATAATTATCCCCTTCCCGTCAACTCCCGCCCCTTCCCGACGCTCATTTCCTTATGTCATCCCTCGCCCTGCTCAGCCTATTCCTCATTCCCTCTCCCCCCTCCTGCCCTCCCCGCGCTCCACCCCCCCTCTCCCCCCCTCCCCCTTTCAACCCCCCGCCGCGACCTTCCATCGCCAGCCGCGGGCCAGTCGCGGTCGTCGTCCGCGTTTTCGTCTGCCCATCTTGGTGGGCGCCACGCCTGTTGGGCGCGCTCGTCTTGCTCGCCCCTCTCGCGGTGCTGCTCTGGTGCCTGGCGCTCGGGCCCGTGCTGCTCGGGCGCCGCTGCTGCGGCGCCGGGCGCCGCTGCTGCGGCGCCCTGGAGCGCAGCTGCTTGCTGTTTCTGGGCGCGCCTGTCCTTCTTCTCTTTGTTTCTCTCGTGCTTCCTTCCCTGCGAACGCGAGCTGGCGACGCGCATTTGGAACAGGAGAGGGTAGTGGGCGCCGCCGTGCCAGCGCCCCTCCACCTCCACGGTCTCCGGCGGGAACGTCTTCTGCAACGCGCGGAAGAGGGTCACCTCGCGAACACTAGAGAAGCGGCGGTCCCCTCTAGCCTCAGCCTCGGCGCGCCTCTGTTTCTCACGCTCCTTCTCTTGGATCTTGCGTTGGCATTCCTCTGACTGAGTCAGTAAATCCTGGAGGTGCTCGCGGGCGTCTTTTTTCGGGTAGTAGCGATCGTAAGGCATCCCAGGGCCTCCTTCCTGGCAGTGGTGCCAGTACGTCGGCTCCGATGATGGGCTGGTGGAGGCCACCGCTGCTGCGGGGGCCTCTGCCTTGCTTCTGTTACGGTGCCCAATCTCACCGATCACCGACTTGCGTGCGAAGAGCAACCCCGTCTCGTCTCTGTCGTGCACGGCGCTCAGCGGCCAGCACAGGGTGTACTCGCCAGGCCTGTTGAGAACGAAGATGCCGCAGCTGTCCAAGCACGGGGCGCCGTCCAATCCGCGCCAGAAGTACGCTGCTGCCGTCTCCAATCGCAAGCCTAGACCCCGAAGACTCGGAAGCGTCTGTGTGAGCGCCACGTTGAAATCCCCACAAAGGATGTCAACCATGTTCTCCTGCAAGATGGCCGCCAGCCTCGGCCACCACGTCTTGTGAGCCTCCTTAAAGCCTTTGGAAGCTTTCGCCGCGTCGCGGTGGAGGTGCACCGCGCACACCCGCACTTCCGAGCCGAAGTGGGCGTAGGATTGATCGAAGTAGACCTCAACCACCATGATCCTCGAGAACGCTTCCCTCTTGTTCCCATTTTCAGTTTTGTAGTGGCCGTCGACACTCCTTTCCCAGTGGAGCAGCCGCATTCCGCGGCACAGGTTTGCGCGCGCAGCGATGCACAAGGACTTGTCCTCACGCCCGCGCAGGGTCAAGTATTCGTACTCTGGTCGATTCTGGAGCTGTTGGCAATCGCCAACACTCGCAGCACGACTCCCTCTTGCTGTCGCCATCGCTGCTGCGGGGGCGACGAAAGGCCCACCGCTGCTGCTGCTTTGGCCCCCCGCTGCTGACGCCCCCGCTGCTGCGGGGGCGTCCGCCTGCAGCGGCGGTGGTTTCCCTGGCCGCTGTAGGATTGCCTCCATCTGCTCCTCACATTCCGCAAAGCACGCCACGAGAGCAGGGCAATGCCGCAGCTGCAACTCAAGTCTCCGCCGCTGGTCCGCGTTGTTGGTCTCGCTCGGCATGGGGCCCCAGTTCCCGAACAGGACGGAAAGGTTGCCCACGTTGTCGTTCCGCTGCCTGTTCACTTCAGCCGCTCTACGCTCGCAGAAGAGCTGGAGCGGGACGGCGTCGCGAAGAACGCGCCTGCGCCGCTCGACGTCGTCGGGCGGCGCGCAGCCCCCAAAGGCCGGCTGATCGCGCCGCTTTTCCTGAGGCTCTTCGTCATCGCTCGGATCCACCACCGAGTCGCCTGGGCGGGTGCGCATCGTAGAAACTTCTGATCGCGCCGCCGCTGCTGAGCTTGAAACGCCAGGCGGCGCAGCCCCCGCTGCTGCGGGGGCGCCCTCTGACACAAGGGCCCAAGGACCCTTCCAGGGTTGTTCGTGACCACCCACAGGTCGCCAAACCTTCCCACACTTCGCTGTATACACTGCCGACAGTCGGCCCCGAGGCCCCGCTCCTGCGGGGCCCAATGGGCTGCTGCTGCTGCTGCTGGCCGCGGCCATCACTCGCTGCCCCCGCGTTGCAGGGGGGGCGGCCGTCAGAGCCGGACTCCTGGGGCCGAAACGGCGGTGGAAGGAGGGGGGCGGGGCGAAGAGGAGGAAGACGGGGCGGATAGGGAAGGAAAGGGCGGGCAGAGAGAGAGGGAGAGAGAGAGGGAGAGACAGGGAGATAGTGAGAGAGGGATAGAGAGAGAGAGAGAGAGAGAGAGAGAGAGAGAGAGAGAGAGAGAGAGAGACGGACGACGATAACGAGAGAGAGAGAGAGAGAGAGAGAGAGAGAGAGAGAGAGAGAGAGACGGACGCGGAGGAGGGAGGAATGAGATAATGACCAGGAGGGTGATCAGGGAGAAGGAGGGGGGAGAGCAGGAGGAGGGGCGGAGTGATCGACACCCGCGTGGTTTTCTCCCCCTGCCTGCTCTCCCCCTCCTCTCACCTCCTCCCCCGTCCTCCCTCCTCCCTGTTTCTTCTGCATAGGGCCTGCACTACGTCCGCGCGCGCACGCGGCACCTCAGTCGCAGCCAGGTGGAAGAGCAGTGGCTGCTGCCCGAACTCACACCCCGCGCCTCGCCGCTGCTGCGGCGGGCCGCGCCTCTCAGAGGCCCCCAGCTGCAGGGGGCGCAAGCGCCGGGGAGCCAGACAGACGGCGTCGCGTCTCACTGTGCATAAACATGCTGAAAGCTCTCGGGTTGCCTCCCAAGTACTCGTCTATGACGTTCTGCAACCACGTGGCAAACGTCTCCGGCCACTTTCCACCGAAGTCCTCCATGCCAGCGGCGTCCCATTCCCGCCGAAACCACTCAAAATCTGACCGCTGAGCTGCAGAAAGCCCAGAACCCAACCCCGCCAGGCGATTCAGCGCGTCGCACCTCGACGTTCGACCCGCCGCGCCTCCGCAGCTGCGAAGGCCCGCGCCCAGCTCGGATAACCCGACATGCTTCATCCTGTGTTTGATATCTATGGCTGCCTCTGCGTCTAAGAGTTTGGCTTGCTGT
Source organism: Prorocentrum cordatum (assembly GCA_963575745.1). NCBI lineage: Eukaryota > Dinophyceae > Prorocentrales > Prorocentraceae > Prorocentrum > Prorocentrum cordatum. The sequence goes on from CAUYUJ010018425.1 coordinate 100,937, forward strand.
GTCCTCAGCAGCTTGCGCGCTTTCTTTACGTCGCCCCCCAGGCGGGTTAGCTCTTCTCTGCGCCGCGCCTCGACATCCCGCTGTCGTTTCTCGTTTCTGAGCGTCGCCTCGCGGGCGTCCTCGCATGCTGCGAGGGCCCGCTGAACCCCAAAATCTTCCTTCGACACTTCGCGCACTCGCCTCCGTTCTTTCCGTAATTGCGTCTCCATGAACGTGGCCCCCGCGATGTCGCCCCAGCTGCGCAACTCCTCAGCGATCGACGAATACGTTCTCATCGAGTCAGACGTCTGCTCCGCGGTTTCCATACGAGACGTCGACAGGCCAGGCGGCGCCTCCAGCGCGCTCTCCCCCGCCGCTGCTGCGTTGAGGCTTGGACTGGCCCATCCGTAGTCAAACTCGCCAGCGCTGCTCCACCCGTCGTCGTCCTCGCTCCCATCATCTTCATCTCCTTCGAGGGCGTCGACGGAATTGCTACCCTCAGTGCCCCCGCTGCTGCGGAGACCCTCGGCTGCGTCTTCCGCCCCCTCCATGCCATGCCAAATATTGTCGCCCTCGTCCAGGGCCGTGTCATCTCCAAGGTTTGCGAACACGTCGTCGCAGTGGCCGCGTCGAGGGTGCGGGAGGACCAATCGCATGATGTCTTTGTAGGTCCATCTCAAGCGCCCCGCCTGTACCTCTTCTTCGACCTCCGCTACTGCGGCGGCGACCTTCTCACGCATCCTCAACTTTCTCCAGAAATGGCCTGCCTCCTTGCATATGCGCGCGTCCAAGTCCGCATCCCACAGGTTTGCCTTGAAACCTGTTTCCCAGTACCCCTCTGCCGCAGCCAAGTGAAGACCCATTTGGGACATCACTTCCACCATCAAGTCAAGGTATTCTAACTTGTCCAGCTGTGGGACGCACTGGCCCAGCCTCATGGCTCTCAGCAGCGCCGCTCCTTCTCTCTTCATGTACTCGCGCTTGGCGCGTTGATTCAGATGTGTGTCCACAGTTTGGAGGATTGGGGTTACGCCGCCCCCGTGCGGGATGAACACGCACCCTCGAGACCAACATAGCTTACTCGCAAGCGGGGACAAGTGAGGGCCATGATCATCCGCCATCATAATTCTCCACTCCCGCTGCTGCGGGGGCTCTGGCAGATGAGGGAGGTGCCGGTCCAGGTACGCGAGGACGCACGGTGTCCGGTAAGACCCCTTGGTGCTGGTGGTCGCCGACACCCATCTGCCGAACCCTCGGCGCCGAAGGTGTTCGAGCAGGCGCGGCCTCAACTTCTCTCCTCCCCCCTCCGCCTTGAACATGCACTCCATCGGTGGGGGGCCTTCTCTCCGCAGTCGATCCTTGTCGCTCATTGTCGTGAAATTGGCCGTCCACCGCTCCCGCACCGCGCCGTGGCACTCCACCAGTGGCACTTCGACCCCCGCTACTGCGAGGGTCCTCACGCCAGCTGATCCTGTTTCATTGTGGTGGAAAGGCGACTGGTCGAAGTTCTCCATCTCGGGATCCTCCTGGTTGAGTAGCACGCACGCGGCGCGTACCCTGCACACGTTCAGCCAGCCTCGCTCGAGGCGCTCTTCCAAGACGGGCAGCGGGCACTTGTACTTCCTGTTCGGGTACCGCATGCTGAGGCCGTATTCCTTGCGCCAGGAGGCCCACCAGCGCGACCTCAACTCCACGGCGGCGGGTCGCTGCCCGATCCGCAGCTGCTGCGTGACGTACTCGCTCATGAGCTCCAACGCTTTGGTCTGGAGCATGCTTTGCGTGAACCTTGCTATATTCGCTGGCTCTCTTTGGGTACTTCGCATTCCACTTTTGATAGTTTTCCAATCTACACTGTGCCGAATGGAACTCCACCATTCAAACAGAGCTTGCCGCAGCCAAGGACATTTTCGAGCTGGCCCCTGTCCCTGTTGTGGTATCCTTTTCCGCCCTTTCCACTTGAGGAGGCGCCCCTGCCCGTACTGCGTCTCGTGTCCCCGCGGATGCCGAACAGCCTCCGCCACTGCGGAGGCGTATTTCGACGACAGAAAAGCCTTGTGCCAGCGCCGCAGAACGTGCGTGCGCTTCCTGAGAGAGGTATGGGACATGGAACCCCAGCCCCACGCATCCATGAATGAACGCGCCCCTCCATACGGAAAGCGCTCTCCAGGCGTCCAGCCTAAAGAGCGCATGTGCTCGTCGAAAGCACCCGCTATCTCCATCCTCGAGCACAGGAGCGACGGGACCACCACGCGCTTCTTGTTCTGGGCGGGGGCTTTGCGCTCGCAGCCGCGGTTCCTGTACCTCAAGAGCTGCTCCCCCCGCTCTGCGGGCATCAACTCCCGAGCTACGTCCAGGGCGCACGCAGCGTCTTTCAGTCCTGTCCACCATTGGATGGCTTGCACGAGCTCCTGACAGACTGCCTCGGCGTCGACTTCCACCGCTGCCATGTCCTCAGGTGGCGCCGCCGCTGCTGCGGCGGCACCGGCCTGTGCTCTCGGGGGGGCGGCGTGGCCAGGCTGCGGGGCAAGTTCTTCGTCGTCTAAGGCGCTCTGCAGGCGGCGAAGCTCCTGGACGTCATCCTGCGTGACTTCTTGTGTCAGGACCATCACGTCGAGGAACCACGCCAGACGCACCCTTTGCACAATTTAGTCCGCGATTTCCTGACAGGCGGGCATGGAGGACGGGCATGGAGACAGGCCGGCTTAAACGCTCCCCCAGTGCTCGCTGATGCCTGCCCCAGATTCGGGAAGTTCCCAGCCTCAATCGAAAACTGGGTGCCGGACGGCTTAGCCGCCGGCATTTCCTGTTTGGCCTCCGCTGTTTTCTTCGACTCGTCTTTTTCGTCCTTAATCTGCTTAACAAGCTTCACGGACTCCATCGAGGCCTCATCTCTGTGCAATGGATGAATCTTAGTTAGCCTGACTCCCTTCTGTTGGAGCCAAGGCCAGATACCATCAATATTATCGTCATCCAAGTAAGGACTTAGTCCCCTCTGCCAAACAATCGGTTCTAAATTTGGAACCCATGCCATCTGCGCCTCCTGGACTTTGTCCGTGGCCTTTGTTCGATCATCATCTCGGTATCTTTCGACCTCGAAGTCCTGCTCCAGCTTCCAACCGTTCTGTCTGGCAACGTTTTGCAAATGCACATACGCGTCCGTAACATGAAGCGCTGCCGGAGCCCAATGGTACAGTCGCAGCTCGTGCAAAACGTCTCCTGCTGGGTCGCTCACATACTGCAGCGGCTTTCCTTTGATGACTGATGGTTTTCTAGTGAAGAAAACATTCTCGGTAGTTACCCATATACCGTCTCCAAAGGTCTCCTACATGGAAAGGAATACACCCCAACCGTGTGCGCCTTGACGTTGCCTCCGTATCTGGGATCAGAAGGAAGCATCTGATGACCCTCCAATATTGCGTGAAGGGCAGTCACAGACGTACCGTGGGACTGTTTGGACCAGCCTGCGGACGGGTCTAAGACCTCCGCAAGCTTTTCGTCTTTCACGAAGAAGGGTAACGAGAGTTCAACACAATGGGCAAAGCCCACTCTATGGGTCTTCACCGACAACTTAGCCCAATTCAGACGATCAGCAACTGTGGCTGCTGGGTCTGCTCTTGACCGGTCGGCTTTGACCCTGAAGAAACGTGCCAAATTCGGAACCATACAGTTTGGATCCAGAGGTGGGGTCCTCGTTGACTTCTGTAGCAACTGAAAAGCCAGCCAAGCTTCCCCTTGCGCGGTTTTCTGAACCATATTTTGTTGCTGGCTCCGAGGCGGGCCTTTCCCTTGTGCAACCTCTGCAGCGCGGCCTTCCTCGCCCGGGCACGCGTTTCCAGGCATCATGCCTCGATGGAGGTTGCCGCTAGCGATCGTGAGTGGACGAAGAGAATCCGTATGAACGATTTCTGTCCCTGTCGCACTTCTATATGGCAACCTCTTCGTCTGTTGATACGACGAACGATGGGGCCAATAAGGCTCCTCTTCTCCAGGGCTACCTTCTTTCGGCCGTTTTGGGAACTTGTGACTGCCGCTGAGCTTGGTTGCACTTCCCTCGGGGCATGTGTCGCGAAGCTATTTCTCTGCTGCTTCTCCAGGCGTTTGGGCTTCTTGAAAATCCGCAGGCGGCGCCAAAGGAGGACTGCGGGGCGACTGAGCCGTCCGCGCACTAGAGTCACTGCCCGAGACGGCTGAGCCGCCGGGCGCAACTGCTCCACTGGAAGCGGCTGCGCCGCTCGGTGGCGCGACGTGAACAGGGATGGCTATGTCACCCGAGGCCGACCCACTCACCGAAACGGCTAAGCCGCTCGGTGCCATGGCCGGCGCTGCCTTTTGCAGCTCGTTCAGTGCCGAGCGCATATGCTCACCATTTTGCACGCCTTCTTCCTCCGATCGTTGGCTTTTCCCCTTCGGCGGCATTCCTGGGCAGAAAATTTCTCCGCGCGGCAAGAAGTAATTATCATCTCTCCAAAGGAAAAAGTCCTCATACGCCATTTCCCTGCTTAAGAAAGTTAGCAAAAGCCGCTGAGTAATATGAGTGGATTGCGCCACCTCCAGATCCATCTAAGATGGCTGGAAAATCATCGTTGCTCAAAGCTGTTTTGAACGGGCGAGTATTGAGCATTGACGTGGGTATGTTGCCCGCTGTCGGGGCCCAGTTTTGCCGGTACATGACCAGCCCATTAAGGGCCGCCTCCTGCTGGGGATACCCGTCAGCTCTTGTAGCGCTTGTTATGTGGCCACTCCGTACGGCTGAGCCGCCGGAGGGCTGACAGAAGAATAACACGGCCAGCGTGGCAGTTTTGGTTAAGTATTCTGCGCACAATTGGCCAGCATTTGCGCTCACTATTTGCCCACCACGGTTCATGTTGTATTCCTGGTGGTTCGAAGCAAAGTGAAAGATGTCTCCTGGGCGATGCCGAAGCTGTCGGTAAAGACTCACTCCGTCGAGGATCAGGATCCTAGGAAACATTCCTATGGCTGTGTAGTGTTCGATCGGACGGTTCATTCTGGCCCGGACAAGGGTGGCAACATCGTCCCACATCGGGTTTACGCCACCTGCATCTGCCTGCCAGCACTTGTGGTCTCCACCAACACTCATGATCTCGATCGCCCCTTCGGTGGCACGGCCCATCGCGTCATCCACCAGCTTAACCGCATCCTCTACTAATATTCGAAGGTTTCCTGCGAAAGCGAATGGGTTATCCTGTCGTTTTGGCCCAGTGCCAACTCCGATCAATTCGCAGGTGCTATCAACAATATCATTGAAGTTCCAAAAAGTGAAGCGTATCGGAGGGTGGATCCCCTTTTGTAAAATGCACATGTTTGCTCCACTGAAAGTTTGAGGAACCCCCCCGAATGGCCGAGGCCAGGGCTCCGCTCATGGCGTTCTGCGAGCTTCCAAACACGTTTTCTCGCAGGTTGTACTCAGGGAGCAGGCTAGGCTCAGCCTTCCCGGGTCCATCCTTGAATGCTTTTGTGGAGTCTGAAACAATATGAACAGAGTAAGACCCATAAGTATGCGACCCGCTATTCATCAAGCACAGTGGACGAAAGAAATCAGTAACTGGTTTCCCTGTGTGCGACATGGCCGCGAGGTCCTCACCTATGAATGGAATACACGAGTGTCCGTTGACTCTGGCGATTTGCGAGACGGCCTGACACTTCTGAAGAAACGTCAGTTTAACTGCCCAGGTCATCATCAGCGGGTCTGCAATCCCAATATAAAGGTCAAGGATCTCATTCACCTTGTCCTGCCAGTCATTTGTGGGGGCCTTGAGATCGCAAAATTCCCCTGCGTCCGAAAGTAATCAAGGATGTTCCAGGGGCCTCGCCCAATGTAGGGCGGGTCATCTGGCTCAGCTTCGGTCGCGGTTGGACCCGATTCGGGCGGTCCATCCCCTCCGCCACCTCCAGGAGGGATGAGCGGGTGGACCGTTTCCCGAAGAAGATCCGCCTGATCCTGTCGGAGCTCCACCACCGCCGGCTGGGCCGGGGGGTGAGCCACCACCGGTTCCCCCGACGGCTGCGCCGGGGGGGTCAGTCGGACCTGAGGCTGGGTCGGCGGATGATCCGCCGACTGCCTGCTGTCCGACTCCAGGGCTGCCCAAAGAGGGCTGAGTGACAACTGAGGCTACCTGATGGCTGGCCGAAGCGACTGAGTCGTTCGGTGACCCCTCTGTCGTCCGCGGCCTCCTCTGCGGCGACTGCTCTTCGGCCTCGGGATCGCGGCCGTCCCTGGCAAACCATGCGCCCATGTTTTGCGGCCTCTTCCATGGACGTTGCTCTTTGCGCCAGCGTATCGCCTGCTGAGAGGAGGTCTCAAAATAGTTTGTTTTCGCAGTGGCAGTAAGGGCCTCCTCGACAACATGCACTGGCGTGTGATACACGCCTTCGACCACAGGAAGGGCGAACATTGTTCCCCATCCGTCCCCAGTGGCTGCGCAGCGGGGAGGCTTTCGGGGAGAAGGGCCCCAGATGTTCACCCACACCTCGGGGAATCCTTCTGTCCAGTGGTCTATCACTGGTACGCTCACGAAGTCTCCATAGATAGTCTCGCACCGTACAGCCGGTCCGATGGTGGGACCAATGACTTCTCCTTTCTCGAGCGTTCGAACAGCGCGACGAGCGTCCCCTGGCGGGTTCGCACAACTTACTGACCAACCTCGTCTTTTCATCAGGGTACGTCTGAAAGGATGTGCCCACGGGGATCTGGCCCAGATCAGGGGGAGCACAATCGAGACGGCATGTTGCCTTTCGTTCGAAAGTTGTCCAGTGCACTGTCCACGGATCCTGCGAGACCTGGGAATACAGACGTTGGAAAATCGTCTGTGATGTTGCATCCAGGTCAGCCTTCAACGCGGTCACGACTTTGTCGCTCCGCATATACAATATGTCATGTCTCCGCATCGTGTAGCGCCAATTCCACCCTTTCTTGGGTGCAAACTTGGCGGTCCCGGTGTGTTCCAATCTAGACCACTCTCTCTTTTGTCGGGAAAGCAACGGAAAGTTGGTCTCTCTTTTCCAGAGTCAATGTCCCCTGGACCAGAGGTGGCCGCTTTCTTGGCGGTCTGACTGTCCTGGATAGCTGTTTCTGCTGCCCTTTTGCGGGCAACTATTTCTTCTCCGCGAATCTCTACACCAGCTTCCATTTCGATGTCTTCATCAATCACGACATCGTTCGGGCTAAAGTCTCTAGCCTCGCTCCCATCCGGCTGAGCCGGTGGGCAAGCTTCCTCGCTCGGCTGAGCTGGTGGGGTAGCCTCTCGAATTGTGTCGGGAGGAGCATTTTCTTCGGGCTCAGTCCCTGGATTTCGTCTATGATATCGTCTGAGCAGATCGAAACAGCGCCCTCCCCCGACGGTTTGACCGCTGGGCCCCCCAACGGTCGACGCATGGGTTTGGTCGATGCTCTCTCGGGCGCGCGGGGGCCGCGGCAGGCTAGGTTCGCGTAGTCACCACAAGGCGACCACGCGATCCGAAGGGGGGCCGGCCGCGGGGCGGCCCGCGCAAGCTCTAGAGACGAAACGGCAGCGGCACAAACGTGATCAGAGGAAAAGAGAGGACGACGACGAGACGACAAATATCTCTCTGCAGCTCGAGCAATGACAAAATATACCTGTCTGGCAAAAGCATCCGTGTAATCTTCTGCACTCTTGCACTCACGTCCTCTAGCTTCAACATGCTCGTGCGCGCCGTCACATTTGTGCTCAAGTCCCTCCGCAACGTCAGAGGAGGTAGAAACTATCGCCCAGGGCTTCTTCATGAAATTACCCTTGCTGTCCTTTGATCCGTGCGCACATCCATGCAATGCCGTCTTGACAAAATCTAACTCTCTCATGAAGTCTTTCACCTGACGACCCCTCCAATAGTTACATTGGGTAGGCCACTCAATGCAACCAACGCCCCCCGCTTTGTGCACAGCGCGGGCAATCTCACGGAAATTCCAAAACAGATATCTGAAGTCTGTCCTAATATCACGAAGCCTACGCATCGCTCTGTGGTTTCTGGCACGGAAACAATGTGCTTCGTTCACATATTGCCAGGGAGAACCTCCCGTGCAAGGCATAGAACCCCACAACGTAATGTGTTTTCCTTTGAACATTTTAGTGTCGTTCAAAGCTAACCTAAGTCCCTCATCTGTCCTCATATCTTCCGCCTCAGTGTATCGAATCACCCTACACGAGTTGTCAACATAATTCTTTGGATTTCCTATCCTGCTCCGAGGGCCACAACAATATTCTAACCGGAGTCTTTCCCCGGTCCACTGAATGGCGGGGGCGCGAATCTTCTCGGATCCAGAAATCTGTATATCTGGTCCATCTACTTGGGCAATAATCACCGTCGCTGAAATCGCCATTCGAATTATGTTCACATGGGTGATGATACTTGCTATCTTCGTCGCGACAACTCTCAGTACGGTCAACCGTCAAAATCTGTTGGGTATTAACGGCATAAGTACGACGCCTATCATCTAACTTTTCCGGGTCGATGGGACAATCACCAATTACTGGCATAAACGTAGCAAGCCTCGGAACAAAATGCCATCGTTTCAAACTCTGTCCTCGTTGTGTCCACGTATCCTTTTCGTCGAGAAAACTGGCAACAGCCGCAGGTGGAGGACGAGGAAGGAGAAGGTTAAGGTCAGGTATATCTTCCGTATCCCTCGGCAAGATTGATGTATCTGACTCAGTTCTGCTGTCCGCCATGTCAAACGTTGCTTTCATTTCACGATTGGAGCTTTTCGTAGTTATGTCCTCCATCGTTCTGGTTTCTCGGAGCTTCTGCTGTAACCTTCTTCGGTCATTATGGGAGCATTGGCACCTGCAACCACGGCTTGACCGGGCGCATTCGCAACCACAACTACGCTGGGAGCGCGTGCCACCACGGCTTTGCCGGGGGCGGCCACAACGGGCCTACCCTTATTGGGGCGCTTATTATTTTTGCTCATCTTTTTACTGAGTACAATGGCTCCTCTCCGCAAGGCCGAACTAGGACCTAAGCGGGGCTTCAACATCCCCCCGGGTTTCAAGGGGAGTCTGTCTGAAAACATCGAATCTAAATGGTCCTGGCACCGCTTGGCGGCCCAGAATTTGGGCGTTACAATGTTGACTAGGTATAAAACTTTAACCCAAGCCAAAGGGTCACTGAACCTCTTGGTTCCAATGTCTGCAGACTCAGTTTGAATTCTTTCGCATTGGAGCTCCACAAAACCGCGAGGAAACTGTTCGGACACAGCTGCTGCATCAATCCGATGCGTTCTCGGTAGGTGCATGAGCTTCATTGACCCACCCGCTTTGATGATTTTACACACTGCTTGATTATCTTCTAAAAACAAACATCGCACCTGTCTGTCAAGCAGTATTTCCCAAAGCGGTAGTGCTGCAAGCAGCTCTTTGCGCAAAGCAAGGTCAGAAGCGACAATATCTGCCTCAAGTGCACTGTGGGAAACGCAGGTCTGTCGCTGCGATCCCATAGACTGTCCAACTCTAGTGCATGGGCCCCAAATGGCTTGAAAGCTGGCATTCGTGCTACGATGCGTTCGAATGTCACTTGCGAGATCTGCGTCAGAGTATTGCTTCAACAAGACATCCTCCATTTTGTCACCTACCCACGAAGTCATACGGTAGTGAGAGGTACATTTTATATAAACAGATGAGGCGGACGATATCCATGTCTTGTTGCTCTGTCCATTTGGCAATGCAACTGGCAGTCTGGCATATAGCACGGAGCAAGTCGCATCTAGCCATTTTCGCACCAGAAAATATTTTCATCAAGACTTTTGCCGCAATGGGTTGAAGCACTCCCGACTGCGTCGGTGGCTCTGGGTCCATTGGGGCTTGCCGCTGCGGCGTCAAGGCCAAGAACTTCTACTTTCTGATCAGGAGGGCCTGAGTCAACGTTAATTTGTAATGCTGATGCTATGGCCTCCTCTGCCGGGGAGTAAACTTCGCCTCCGGGGCCTCCTTGGCCATCCTCGAGATCAGTTAGTTCTGGGCCAAAAGGTGTTCCAGCAGCGGGATAAGTAGCTGGATCAGTGTCCGTCAGTTGAGCATGTAATGTAACACGGGAATCGAAGAAATCTGTCAAATCATATTCTATGACTCTGGCTAGTTTCGGCTTTCTCGGTTGGCATGGCTCGGACGGCTGAGCCGCCGAGTCACCCCCCGCTTCCTCCTCGCTATTCTCGTATGTGACGGAAGCGCTTTCTTCTTAACCTTAGGAGGAGGCGGGTCCAACATTGTAGGTAACTCACCTTTCCATTCATCCCACTGTGTGGAGAGTCTATGTTCACATCCCAAATATCTTCCAACAGCCGTTGGAGGGTCTATCTCTATTCCCTTGGGACAATTTTCAGAGTGTTCTTGTAGTAGTTTCCAGCCCTCCGCAAACTTGTCGGCAGGACCCGACAGCTTGAAATCGTCCACATAGATAATCAGGAAAAGTTCCAATTCTTTGTGGAAATAACAGCTGCGCCACGGACTACATGTCACAAAGCCTTTTGCTGTAACATGCCCCTCGCAACGCTGTTCCCAATATCCTCCTGAATCAGGGTGTCCGCACAATGAGAGATATAACGGGCATACGGGATGACGCATGTGAGACCATTCTTTAAGCCATTCATCGCGGGGTAGAAATACCCAAGTCGGGGTGCCGCCTAGCTCTGATTGAGTGTAGGCTTGGCGGGCGTCAGCTTGCTCAATGCTATGGCCTTCGAGTAGCCCGTAGGTGTCAGCTGCTTTGCTAGCCTGCATCGTAGCAGGACTGCTGGAAAGTTCTTGAAACAATGCAACATCCTTATTCTGATCTCTCACACTCGACCCATCGAAAACCACTCGACCATTGTACTTGAGAGCTTTGTGTCCTAATGGTAACCCGGAGTTCTTTTCAACGAGGATCTCAAATAGTTGTCCAAAATGCGCCGTCTGTCCCTTGAGTTCGGCGACAACGTCGGAGTATTCTCTGACGCCATCGTTTTTCCATGTGCCAATGTCACGCAGTCTATCCCATTCTTTCCTCAAGGCAGCTTGGGCGTCTTTGTTCGCCTTGGCCTCGTCTTTCGAGACGGATCTAGCAACGGCGGCATCAATGTTGGTATGTTGCCAGTCGTTGGGAAGTTGAAAGGGTTCGTCGATGACTGATATGAGATCAGTAAAAGGGTGGTAAAAGCATTGCAGATCAGACCTCTCTTTTTCACGATGATTGAGGGCTGAAGCCGAGCTGCTCTGCAACGGCATTCGAGGCACGCTTCGCCGCGACGCGGCGGCCGCCGGACTCAAGGTTAGGCTTGCCTCTTGTGTGTCCCCAGACTCATCATCGGATGACGGGCCCCTACCGGCTGAGCTGGAGGGGACCCCATCACGTGCAATTGTGCCCCCGCACCAAGTCTGTTTCCACCAAGCGCCCTCGTCATCTGAAAGATGTTAGTCGGAATCACCTTCCCCAGAGGACTCAGTAGCCACAGCTGCGGCTTGACCGCCCCGTGCAGGCCGCGATGCCGCTCCACGTCCGCTGCCAGGGGTGTAGCGCAGGCTGACCGCCCTCAAACGACGAAGCCGCCCAGCCACCTTCGGCGCTGCTAGTCTGGCTTCGGGATACGCCGCGAGTGGCTGAGCCACTGCGGGTTCGGGCGGAGTCGGTGGATCATCCACGTCCAGGCCAATATCACGTAGGAGACCAAGACAAGGACCAGGATCTTCTTCACCGAAAAAATCCTGTCTTTTCTGCCTGGTATTGTTCCACGGCCTGTCGGCGTTGGGCTTGATTCATGTTGAACCATCGCCCAGGATGGATCCCAGGATTGGTGGATTCAGGTAGCTTTTCAGCCACTGAGCACTGTGTTTCGGGTCTGGGTCAGTGACCCACGCACGAGTAATAGGCACGCAATCGGGATCGTAATAGAGAACAACTCGAATACTACATGTCTTTCGTCGACCTGTCAATGGGAGCTTCTGCGTCAACTCTTCTTTTGTCAGTCCAGCAACAATTCGTCTGCCTTCGAAGTAGTCCAGTGTGTCCAAGTTCTGAGTCGTTCGAGCGAGAAGTTGTCCTTTCCCGGGAACCTTCTCGCGCGGCTTAGCCGCTGAGAAGTTTGATTGTCCATCCAAACGGTGCTCAAGTTGCGCGAGTCCCAATTTGCGGTTCTTACCTGCTGGGTGGGAATCGCGCTGTGGATCTCTGCCGTCAGCTACAATAGGCTCGTCATCCACGCATAACCCACCAGGGCCTTCGTCTTCTAAGTCGGCCTCTGAGTCGAAGTGCGGGGCGTCCTCGCCTCCTTGGGAAGCCGGTGGCATGACAACAGCAGCATCATCGGCACCAAACAAGTTGTCCGATCGTATCCCTGTTGCTGGCTGTGGTCCGTCTGGGACGGACGCAGCCTCTCCTGCTGGAGGGATCGCAACGGAACGTACTTCGGTCACTGCCTTGTCGTACGCTTTTCTCAAAGGAAACTGGGGAGATTGGTCATCAGCGGTTCCATCTAAGATGTTGCTGTACACCTGGTCGGACTTCTCAACAGTGGGTCGTTTACCCTCTGGGGTGCGCCCTGATTCCATGTTAAGATCGTCCAGTTGTCTCAGCGGCACAACACAACTGTCTGGTCCAACCATTTCCCCCGCTTTGTGCACATACCCCAAGTATATCCCCGGAATCATCGTTGCGCCAGTCTTGGCGGTCCGAAATCTGGACTCAGGTGGAGGCACGTAGCGCACAAGAGACCCAAAGGGAAGGAGCGGAGCATCGAATCTACATCCAAAGCGTCGCTCCCAACTTGACTGTCCCTCCGCCGGGGTCCTGGTATTATAGCAAAGACAGAAGTATCGGACGGCGTAGGTCCAATATGGTGGTGGCAGACCGGCCTGCATGAGCAAGGCTCTAGCCCCCATCTGTACCACGCCATTTGCAAGCTCAGCAACTGCGATTTGTTTCTTATTTCCTGGGATTGTAGGATCATGGGCAATCTTGAGCTCGTAACATGCCCTCGCAAGCCCTCGCGCACCATCTGTTTAACAATATTATAACTTCTCCTCCGGGGCTTTTAGGTTTACCAAAACATTGCAAACGTGAACCGCAGACTTGTCGTGCACACCCTGAGCGGCAAGAAAATCCGTAGCTCGGTCGCGAAAACTCACGCACGCGGTCTCATCGTGGAGTCCCCGCGAGAGTTCATCCATCGTAAACCAATGGTCCATCGTCGTCAGGTGTCTAAACAAAGTGGGTTTAGCGTATGGGCGGGAAACCTTCAGCCCTTTGTTTTGCTCCTTGCGCTGTTGCTTTATGATAGCTTTGGCCCAATTGCATACTGGACAATATGGGTTCTTGGGAGTATGAGTTAGAAGGTGCGGCAGGGAGGCCGCGGCCTTTTTGAGCCGCTCGGCAAGGGTCTCCGACGCCTCAACCTCCGCAGCATCTGGGTCTAATTCTGGCGGTGCGTCGACGTCGACTAAGTCGACACCGTCAGCGTCTCCAACTTCACCCTCCTCGGGTCCGGGGGCCGCGTCGCACGCACTGGAGTCCAGTCCTCGATTCATTTCATGGGGAAGGTATCCTGAGACGCCGTACTCGTGAGGGTTCTTATATGCGGCTGCGCAGGCCGCGGCTTTGCCGGGCTGCTCTTCGCACTGTCCAACGGCTTGACCGCGGCAGGGCAAAGTTGAGAGACTCTTGGAGGCAGCAATGCTGGTCGGCGTTCGATTCCAACCGCATTCGCTAGCCTTTTGAAGCGAATAGTAGAAGTAGGTGATGGTATCCGCAGAGTCGATCGAGGACGGAAAAACAAGCGCGATCTCAGTCGGCCGTCCATCAGCGTAGCTGTGGGCACCAATCAACTCATGTGCATGCAGGTCCATGGTCACGCGAGTCTGGGCAGCGCGGGGCAGAGGGCCCCCCGCCGATTCCACATTGCCCAGGAATTCCTCGGCGCCTGGCGCCACGCAACACCACCGCTCCGGCGGCAACCGCACACATCCACTGACCCAGCGCCTCTTTGCCTGATAGGGTCAAATATGGTATCTTGCCCTCAACGGCCAGGTCCACTCTTTGACCGTTGGGCAACAACAGGTAGGGTCTTTGGACTGCTGGCCAGAAGAAGCTACAGCCGTGATCCATGCACCGCTCTCCTACCGAAATGACGCACGGGGTCTCCGGCATGACTGAAGCAATAAAACTACCACCCTTAAATTTGGAGCATTCGATGCGAACTGAACCGAGGGCCTTCGACTCTCCCCCAGCAGTATTCAGAGTGATCGATTGCGGAAGTTTTCGAATCAATATCATTGCACCTGCGCTTCTAATATATCTCTCCGCTATGAGGTTATACCCGCGCCCACTATCTATTATAAAGCTCAGCGCGCCGAGATACGCAGCTTCTTTGTCTGTGCATCCAGCAGCAGCTGTGCCGCGTGGGCCCTCTTCCCCCTCCTCGGTTCTCAACCAAAGATGCCAGACTTCATCCTGCAGGTCTGACGCTCTGATCAGGGCCTCCGCAGCAGACGCCCTCGACTGAGTAGACATCTGTCTGCGCATTTCTCCTGGGAAGTCCCACCTATCTTTGCCACTTGAAGGCAACTCTTTCAGGTCGTGGCGACGCGCCTTCCTCCAAGTGATGGCGGGCTCCTTAGTAGAGAGGTGAAATCGGACACGGAGATTGCGCCTATCGTTCTTTCGATATTGGATGCAACTCTCACTAGGGGGGGGCGTTCCAGTACTTCTTGATAGCGTCCCGAGACAGAGGATACAGGAAATTCGCAAGGGCACTGACGAGGCTCTCGACTTGTTCCCTGCCTTCGCGGTTAAACTCACCGTCGGAGGGAATCCTGTAGTCTCCTCCGCCGGTATCATTAAAGACCTTCAAAAATTTCGGGCTGGTCTGTTTCTGCCCTGGGAGGCCCCGAAACAACGGAGCGGGGCACGCAATGGCACCCAAGCTGACTAGGTCAGCGGGTATCTTCCGATCCCCCCGCTCTCGTTTTGACCGACGCGGACTTCGCCACATCCGTCGAACAAGGAAAACAAGAAAGAGTACCCTTAACAAAATTATGTCAATCATTCTTCCTGCGCTGACGGCTGAGCCGCCAGTGCGGAAAAAATGTCACGGATGACCAGTCGCGCTCTGGGCAAACCAACACTCCTTGCCACGAGAGCATTTACTGGTTTCCTTGAAGGAGCGACAGATCATGTATTTGCCCTTGCCTTTGCCTTTGTTATTGTCTTTATCCTTTTTGCGTTTGTCAGAGTTATTACTGGAGGCTCTCGAGCCACCATCACGTCCAGACGATGAGACATTGGCAGCGGCGGCATTGGCTTGTTTAGCTGTGCGCTCATACCCCAAAGATTGTCCCGCGCCAAGCTTCGCTTGTTCCCATTTGTCGCGTTTGAGCTTCTCAGCATCGGTCAACCCTCTGTGGTCTTTATTGCAAGCGTCTGCTGCTCCGCGACAATTCTCGGGGTCTCGCGACCACGCGCAGCATGGCATCTTGCTCTCTTTCCCACGCGATCGATTGGATTGACTCCTGGTTCTCTGTTGCGCTCCCTTCCCACGTCCACCCATTGGGGTCTGCGATCGACTCTGCCCCTTTCGGCCTCGGTCCCTGGATCTCCCTCTGGGGTTCTTGCCCTGGGGAGGAGCGGCGTTAGACTTATCACCCGCAGCCGGCTGAGCCGGCGCGGCAGTCTTGGGCTTCTTTTGATTGAAAGGACAACCTTTGCCGGCATATGGGCAGGTTTCGCCCTTGCGCACGTACTTGCACGTCGTCTCGCCCTTAGTCAATCCACTCTTCATTACATCGGTGGGTTTCCCTAGTCTGGCTGCCACTTCTGCCAGGGCGGCTTTGCCGCCGGCATTTCGTCGACTGTCATTGCCCCCACCTCCGCCCAACCTGGCCTGCCGAGCACGTTGATTCAAAGTACTCTCACGCACACTGATGTTCCATTCTTCTTTATCACGCAACATCATTCCTTCGATCTGCTCCATCAGCCATTCGTAAGTCTTCACACCCTGTCCCATTTTATCCTTGGACAGATCATAGAGTTGACGAACGAAATTCAATGTGTTGGGCTTTCTGCATTGCTCGATAAAGTGCGCGCGGATCGAAGCTCTCATTTCATCAGACGGAGGTCGGGCGCCGTAGAGCTGTTGGTATACATCTGTCCATTCATTATAGAAATGATACAGATCAGCGTCTGGTTTGTTCCAACCTTGAAGATATCACGCGAAATGCGATGTTGGCCTAACTCCGACCTGACAGAACGCCAATGACAAATGGCTCGTACCATCTCACGCCCCGTCAAGAGTCTCCCCTCATTCTGGGCGCTGCACTCCATTCGAGTGATCTGCTGAAGGAAGTGTAAGTGATGACTTGGCAGGTTAAGATTCCTGCGCATTTTGTTGAACTTCTCAATCAGATTTGTAGCGACCATGAGGTGAAGACGCTGGAAGCGACCTGCTTCTTTGAATTGTTCATCGTCCACAGCATGGTTCATCGCTTCCGTAATCCAGCACTGTGCTGCTTGACTCTCAGGCGACGACCCGGCGATCGAGCGGACTGAATGCATTTGCCACTCCCGCACGTTTGCAACATCGGGGATGTCCAACAAGTCAACCTTCTGATTGTTTCCAACCTGTCTCCACTGGTCCAGCGGTGTACTTTCATCAATACCTCCTGGATCACGTGGCCCGCCTGGGCCCTGAGGTCCACCGCGGCCACCTCCACCATCTGAGGATCCCGGCCCCCCCGGACTCCCTGGAGGCGGTTTCTCTCGTCGTTTAGCGTCATCGTCGTCGCGCGTCGACATGATTTTAATGCTCGGCGCGTCACTCTTGTCATCCCCTTCTTTGCCCTGTCCTGCTCCGCCAGATGCCTTAGCCGCCGGTGGCCTCAAAGGTCCATCCCTGGAAAATAAATGATACTTAACAAAACGGTCATCGTCGTTGAATCCTGTCAATTTCATGTTGATTGGTAAACCATTCTCAGGGGTACTCGGCTTATCCGGACCTTCGAGAGCAGGACCAGGAACGGTAAAGTTGGGTCACATCATAGACCTCACAGGAGATTCTTGTGAAAGTAATGGCATATCGAACGAACTTGAGGTGGGCACTTTTTCTTGTCCTTTTTCACTGTATGGAAATGGATGTGCGACGATAGCTATAAGTTTCATCATTCCTTTCACTGACTCGCCTGCATTTGTCATGGCCTCACCTTTTTATCTGATATTGGCGGCTGACATGTCACTCTTCTTCTGAGTACATGTAGGACATCTTTTGGTGTTCGCATCAGAATGATCTTTGCAGGCCGGCAATCCACAAGTAGCGCAATCGTCTGTCTTCGGGTTGAAGCAAACTGAGCAAAACTGAGAAACTGAGAAACTCGCTGTGTCAGACGGCTGAGCCGTCGGCGATGGTCGTCTGTCCGTCCCAGCCGGCTTAGCCGGCGGGCATTTGTCATTGCTCAACTGCATGCGCTGGAGGGATGCTCTAGCATTTTCATGTGATTTGAGTTCTTCTCGATATTGATTGTTTTGGTCAGCTATCTTCGCAGCTACAACTTGTGTGTTAACCACTTCCAGCTTGGCGTTTTGAAGCTTTTCTTGAAGCTCCTGTTTTTCTCGTTCTGCCCTGGCTGTAGCGATCTTCTCTCCTTCTACTCTAGCCACCGCAACAGCGGCGGAGACGGTTTTGGCATCAACAGACTGATTAGTCGCCGCCACAACGGCCTGTCGTTCGGAAGCCAGCATCTCGACATATCGGTTCTCGTCTTCTTTTTCCGCCTGCCGCATAGCGACCGCGGTCTGACGGTGCACCTGTTCCACCAATTCTTGCCCCCGCTCTCTGGCAGCCTTGGCCAGAGCGAGCCTTTCAGCATCGAACGTCTTCCGAACATCTTCAATGGTTGCAGTCATCTCCTCTCGGTCCAGTCGGGCCCTTTCGGCCCGCTGCGCTTCGCTTGCCAGGAACTCCTGCTGAGTCTTAGCTTCAACAAGTCTAGCCTGATCCTGAATAGCTAGAATGAGAAGGCATGTGCAGTTATGCTCGCTAATAGGGAGGCAATCTACACACAACCATTGGTTGCTGCATCCAGGGCATACATCCGAGCAACTCTTACATGCTGGACGCCTACATGCACCTTCTGGCTTGCGGGCTTTCCCCGGGCATCTGCTCTCCGCCTGAGGCGCGCAGTCAGATTTCCAGTTCCAGCATGCATCAAGCATGGAGATAGTGCTGTTGCTCGTTGAGGCAGGTCGCGCTCCTGATCTCGGCATCCTGGGTCTTCCCCTGCTCGAAGCGTTCGATCGAGGACGCACATGCGTGCATGCTGGGGGTTTCGGCACCTCTCGAAGCTCCTCATCCCTTTCATCCTGTCTTATAAGCTCAGTGTACGAAGCTGGTTGTTCAACCATTTCTTCATCCTCAACAACAGCCGGTATCGAGGGTTGCCAATCGCCTGAGGCGACGGCGGGACGATAGAAACCTTTTTAAGCGGTGAGTCGTTTAAATCGTAATCCTCGTTCCTCTGCTTCTTGAGTTGAGGTGCAGGAGTCCGTCCTGTAGCATCCCTATCTTGCTTCGCCTGAGATTGATGGTCGATCTCAGCCTTGTCCGCCAGAGGCGTCAGGTCACTTGCATCTTCGTCTGAACCGTCTGGGGACCACCTCTCGCCTTGGGCGGGGTGGTCTGCATCCATTAACGAGGACAATTCTCGGCTCAAGGAAACTCCTTGGTTGGCAGATTCGAAATCTTCCTCCATGGAGTTTATTTCGTGCTCTCTGTCGATTGGCTCATCACTACCCTGGCCAAATTGTCCGTTCAATGCTATTGGGATGGGAACATTTCCACTCGTGCCTCCCCATCCGCCTGGGACGTTGGGGTACACGCCTGTGGACTTGTGAGCTTCCCCCGATCCACTGGCTTCACCAGCGGCCGGCACGAATGCATGTGCAGCAATCGGAATAGGACTAATCGACTCCGACGATTCGGCGATCAGAGACGAGAGTACTCCTCGTCTGGATCTCGCTGTTGCGCCATTCCGTCCATGCGGGTCTGGGGTTCGTTCGAGATTACCCATCGGAACTCCAGAGGGAGAGCCATCTTCCGACATCTCAACAACCTCTTCACTACTTCTACCCCGAGGGACCGGAGTGGCGATTCTAAAGGAGGGAAGGCGGCCCTGCCCCGGGCCGCTCTCCTGTAGGTCATGTCCGTCTTGTTGTACAACTTGATGCTCAGCGTTTCGCGAAGTTACGGACATGTCATCTGTCTTATCATAGCTCATACCCGCAGCGACTCAGTCGCAGGGTTCATCAGAAGACCAAACTTCTGGCTGATATAAACCTGCTTCGACTATGTCGCGGCTTTCGGCTGATAACCAGTCTTTCCTCTGAGAATCGGAGTAAGATAACAAAGGAATTAAGGTCTCATGTTCACTCTGCTCAGTGGAAGAGGGTACGGGATGAGACATCGATAAGACAAGTAACCGGTAAGCGAATTTACTTTATCAGGAACAGTAAGTGAGGAGGCCGGCCGGCCGAGGACACGACTACGACGAGGGGACGACCCCTCGGCGCGCGCGTGCGAGCCAGCACGCTCCATTTATCTCCTGTGAGCAAACACACAGCTGCGGAAGATTACCGCAATCACAGTCATACAGTGCGCAGCAAGGCAAACGATTTGAAAAGCAGCATGAATATGAGGCGGAGAGGAGTGTATTTACTGAAGAACGGGCCAAACCCCAGCGGAGCTGACGACAACTCCCGACTGTCGAAGACGCCGCCTTGCCGGAACTGCCGCTGGTTGTCCTCGCAATGGTTGTGCGCGGTGGTCGAAGGCCGGGTCGTGCTGGAGCTCCAGCTGTTTGATCTCGACCGGGTTCTGGTGGTTGACGACTCGTGATCCGTCGTGCTCGAGCTCGCAGTGGTTCTACTCAGCGGTTGTACTCGCGATTCCCGCAGAACGGACTGTGCTGAGGGCCTCGCAGCTTGCACTGGTTGAGCTCGCAGTGGTTGGCGACTCCGTCGTGCTGCAGCCCTCGCTGACCATATTCTAACACGCTGAGCTCGACAGGTTTCAAGGCGCCTTGTATACACAGAGGTCGGGCTCCTAGTTTTGGGGGAAGGGAGCATGCTGAGACCTTCGCTGCGGACATCATCATGTTGGAACTCACGATGGTTGAACGCACAGCAGTCGCGGAAGAAAACGCGCTGGAACTCCCGCCGATGGTTCCCACTGCTCACCATGTACTCGCAACGATGGGAACCGCCGTGTTCGCGGACTTGGCCGTTTCGGAACCTTCTGGCCGAGTGAAGGTGTGATGCCAGTTTCGGTCGGAAACTGGCTATCCTGCAGCGCCCAGCATCGCTAATACCTTCTGCATTTGCGGAACGTGCATGTGGCCCAAGTGCCACGTGGCTGGGAACTCCGACCGCGCACACTTGCAGATAGAAATATTCCAGCAAGGGCCCTCCCATTCCGGCACGTTCTTGCGCCCCGTGGCGCAGACTTTGTTGACTGGCGCTCCTGGTTCGAGCTCCCGCATGTCCTTGAACTGCGAGCCTTTGACCCAAGACACGACCTCCTTCACATGCGTGTCATAAAAATCCGCCACCGTTCCGCGATGCACTGAGGGGGATGTCGTCAGGTTCCCTGGAGCTCTCTGCAGTGAATTTCGTGAAAGGATCCTTGGCAGCTCCATGCGCAGGATTTTTGTTGAGGGGATGCCTCTGGGCGCAGGATTCCTGAACGCTTCTGGGCGCTCTCGGGGATCACTGTTCTGGACGCCTCGGGGGGCATCATTGGGAGTCCAAAGCTCCAACCTGTAACATGGTCCCAGGGGATCGTCTTTTGACTCTCTTGGCTCTGGCCGTCATACAGGCCCTGGGAGCCAGCCTAAAACTAGCATGCTCGGCGTTTCGGTCTCAATCGCGTCCCAGAATCGGCGGCGGGCGCGAGGGGGGGGAAATGAGAAGGAGAAGGCCTTCTCAGAAGGCGGCGGGGCTTCCCGGAAGCCCTCTGAGTTTTCTGTGCCTTCAAGGAAGGCTTAGAAAAGCTCTCAGAAGGCTGGGGGACTTCCGAGCCTTCTGAGAAGACCCGCCCCTTCTCGCTTCACCCCGCCAAGCTCGCCGCCGACAACCGCGTTCCTTGTGGCCCACGAGGCCATTCAGATCGCATCAAGACAGCCCGCGAGGCCTCCGAGAGGCCCCCTACCACGACACCACGAGGGGGCCCAAACAGCGCGCCACCGCCGCGCCGCGGAAGCGGCGCGCCGAAGGCCACCAGATCCGCCGCCCACGGCGCTTGCCACGAAGGGTTCTTGGCGTGCAGAACTCATATTTCGTCGTTTCGCCGTCTGTTCTCGACGCGCCCAGGTGGACGACGCCGACACCACAGCAAACCCACGGCAAACCCTGCGTCCCGCACCCAAGCAGACGACGCCGGCACAGCGGCAAGCCCACGGCGAGCCCACCGCGTCCGAATAGGCTTTCGCTCTGGTGACCGCGGCGCCCTCCCCAAGACGGAAGGCCGCGCATCGGAACAGACGGCGCGGCGGCACGTTCTGTCTGGCCCTTCCAAGGAGCTTGGCGGGACGGGCGCCCCTCACCGCCGCCCCCACAGAACGACCGAAGATGGCCTGGGCCCCCGAGAAGGCCCAAAAGGTATTGGCATGAGCCCCAGACGGCCCCAGAGAGTCCATCCCAAATGTTCCCCCG
The DNA here is from genome assembly GCA_963575745.1 of Prorocentrum cordatum. Lineage (NCBI taxonomy): Eukaryota > Dinophyceae > Prorocentrales > Prorocentraceae > Prorocentrum > Prorocentrum cordatum. Next base: position 122,612 of record CAUYUJ010018425.1, read on the forward strand.
GTGGCTTCCCAAACGGCTGGGGGGGACGGCAGTCCACCGACTTGGCCGCACTCTTGCGCCACATTTCACGACACGGGCGCTTCCACCGACAGGGGGCGGCGGTGCTTCGCTGGAGACGTCTTCGATAAAAGACAGGGTGTCCCATGGCCTGCAACTGAAGAGCCAGCCAGTTCGCACCGTAATGCTTTGCCAACACCAGTCCGAGCGCGCCACTGATTACGAACCCGCCCCCGCCGCAGAGGGTACTGCCGCAGCCTGGCATCAACGAACCTGCGGCGATCAACTGTTCCGAGATGGGCCTGCCTGGAATGCCCCACTCCTGGGGGAACCGCAAGGCACCGATACCGCTACTTCCCAGAACTCTCCTAGGGTGCGTTGGCTAGGATTTCGACTCGAATCCAGCCGTTGCGACGAGTGCCTCCCAGGAGGCCCAAAAAGGCGAAAACGAGAGACAAGGGTTGCGGTATCGGTACCTTTTCCTCCTCTAAACTCCAAAGAGTTCTGCGAGCCCTCTGCCATTGCTCGCAGGAAGTTCGGCACGTGCACGAACGTGTCGTCGTCCTTGATCAACCACCACCTGGGCTGCGCGTGGCCTGCGGCGTCCAGCCGGAGGGCCTCGTGGACGACGCCATAGACAAACTTGATCGAGGATATGGCGTACCGGGAACACCTTTTGCCGTCGTTCGTGATTATCCTGCAGGTCGGCGGGTTCCACAGCTCGTCTGGGAGCTCTACGAAGTTGCCCAGACTGCTGCTCGCACTGGCGGCGCACTCGCGCTCGCATACGAAGGCGTGCTCGACCGACGCTGGGCCCGCGACCTTCTGGATCGCGGCGAGCATGACGCCCGCTTTCTCGAGCATGCCCTCTCCAGTGGTTGAAAGAATGTACAAAGATATGTCGGATGCGCTGGTGGATGACGGGCCCTTGAATGCGCTCGGCACCGCTCGCAGCGCAGCATGCGCCGCAGCCTGCGCCTCGTCGTCCATGTACGGATGACGAGGCTTCGGCCCCGGCAGCCTGCAGCGCAGCACCCACTGCGATGGCGGAGTGCAGCTCCTGTTGCCAGAGATGTAGGTCGCTCCTCGCGCCTTCGATGCATTCTTGCAGGAGGAGAACAGGTGGCACTGCGTTGTGGCACTCCAGGCGAAGCACGCGCACCCATCAGCCCGGGCGCAAAACTGCGCGCACAGCTCCACGCGAGCCGCGCGCTGATGCGCGTTTTTCTTCAGCGGCACGCTGCCTCCTTCAGATGAATATCTCCAGCCGATGTCGCAGAGAGGCCCGATACGCTCGCCTCCCTTCTTGACCAACTCATCTGCCAGAGAAGAGATATCCGCAACCGTGCCGCAAGGCAAGAAGTGGATGGTGTTCTCAATTTTCTTCGAGTCGTCCCCTAGGGCCCCAGGTCCCCAGTTCGGCATATTCTCGTCGCCCACGGGCATACCAGGGACCTGTCGCGTGACTCTTCTGGAGGCCTCGGAGGCGCGGGTGAGAGCCAACGGATGCCACGCGATCTCGGATGGCCCCAGTGGGTCGTCACGTGGCCATGCTGGGTGCCTGTTGGGCCGTCTCTGAAGCCCCGGGGGACGGGCCCAGGAGGGCAGACCGCTTCATGCCTGTTACGCGATCTTCTCGTGCAAACCTGCTCGATAAGTGGCCACATGTGAACCCTACCCCTACCCCCCACGATTTCTGAGGGGGAGGGTGGGGTTCACTTCGCTCGGGGGCTCCCAAACGAAGTAAACCCCACCCTCCCCCTCAGAAATCGTGGGGGGTAGGGGTAGGGTTCACATGTGGCCCCCTATTCGATCTCAAAGACGTCCAAGACGGCACAACAGGTACCGAAGCCCTCAAGGGGGACCCGGAAAGCCCCCAAGAAGGAAACCTTGAACTGCCATGTCGAGCCTGCAAATCCGGGACGGAACCCGTCCCCCATGGCCCATAGGACACAAGGCCCGCAGGAGTGCATTTTTTTCGCGGCCACAACGGGCGTTATGGGGAGGACAGGGGGGGCGGGGGGGGCGGGGAACGGAGGGTGCATGGCGTAGCGCCCCCCCCCTTAGACTGTGGTGTTGGACGCACTGCGGCAGTGCCGGGGACGCACTGAAGGGGGGAACGTCACGTCATTGGGTGGAGGGTGGGGGGGGGAGGGTTGGGAGGCAGTACGCGCGTTATGGCCCAGAGGTTAGAAAACATTCTCCAGACGCCCCGAAAAGGTACCCAAGAGGCCCCCAAAAGGCAGCAAACAGGCCCTCAAGAGGCCTCCGAAACGCCGCGAGTCGGCCGATGGGCCCCTTGTCGGTACCGTGGCGGGACATGCCGAAGGCCACTGGATTCTTCTCGAGCGTGCTGGCCTCGACGCATCGGTCCTCCCGCCGCAGCGCCTCCTGCTGCCACGCCAGGTCCCCGATCGCGGAGCGCAGCTCCCCCGCGCTCATGCCCTCGGAGGTGAGCCTCGACGGCGGCTCCGCCTGCTGAGCAACCTCCGCCGCCGCGGCGGCGACAGCCGCCGGGGCATGCTGGGGCTCTCTCAGCACGGCGCGGCCGAGCCACTCCGGCGCCAACAGCACGTCTTCCCACAGCAGCCCGGCCCCCGCCGCAAGGCCCAGCGCGCCGAGGGCGCGCGCGGGCGGCGCCAGGCATCGGCCAGCGCAGCCGCCGCCACGCACGCCGTCGGCCAGCCCGCCCATGCGGCTGGCGGAAGAGCAGTGGACGCATCCAGCTGGCTGAGCTCCCCGCGAGATGCTCGGCGGGCCCCGCCGGGGTCACCCGCCGTTTGAGCCAGAGGCCGCTGGGCTCGATGCGCACACACGCCGTGCCCCGTCCTCCGAAGGTGGTTCGAGCGCTGGACCACCGCGAGGCGCGATGGGCGAGAGCGTGGGGCAAGCATGCCTAGGCCACGGGACTTGTCAAAACACGCGCACGGGTACGAGTAGATGGGGTCGGAGGATAGCGCAGATGCATCGCCACCGCGTCGCCGATGCATCGGCGGCGCGCGCCATCCACCGACCCCGTCAATTAGAACCCCTTTGGGCGGCCTGTATTTCCACAAATCGTGTGGAACGGGATGGGGGAATGCGGAACATAGGGCGACCCAGAAAAGTAAAATATCTCCTCGGATCATAAGAGCCAAGGAACAAGACTGACTACACGTTCGGGAGCAGCCTCAACATCGGCCTGCTGCGTTCTGGAGGAGCCTGCTCGTCGAATCGCGCCGCAAGGGGATCGGATCAGCCATCGAAGCACGTGAACTCGTTCACATGAGCGCGACACCCTCTACGCCCATCGGCCGCCACGCACAGCAAGGACGAGCGCAGGACAGGGGGAAGAGCCTCACCATTCACAATTGGCTGACTCCAGAACCCAGAGATTGGTCATTGCACCGGCCTTGCAGTCGTGCTGCAGCGGATTTCTGCGTGGACTTTTGCCCGAAGCGGCGGGCGAAAAACGAAGTGATTTTCATTCCTGGCCCCAAAAAATCCGCACTAAATTCACCTCGAAATCTGGAGCGAAATTCTCCAGGATACCCCAGGCCAACCCTATCGTTTTCGGGACGAAATCCGCTCTGCGATGCTGTCGCCATGAATCCAGAGATTGGAACATGTTGGAGGCTGCTCCAATTCCTCGGCTCCGTTCTACTGGATTCCGGGGGCCTTGACGCCGGCTCCGGCTAACTTCGGGGATGGACAGACCCCCCTTTAGTAAAACGTGGTTTAGTGAAAACGACCTGAGGCCCAAACCTGGCGGGCGCAAGCCTGGAAAATAACGGCCACGGCGCCCTCTCGAGAACCGAAAACGGACAATTCACTAATCGACTTGTCACTGTTGGGGGTTCTGTCCATCCCCGATAACTGCCTCTTTCTTTCCCCGATGTCGGCTCCATCCCCCATGCTCGACCCTTCGGTGGCCGTTTTCGGCCGTTCTCGCAGCCTCTCTTCGGGCCCTCCTCGGCTGTTTCCGGCGGCTGCCGGGGTCCTCTCGGGCCGCCTTTGACCCCTTTCCGATGCCCGCGAGTGGCAAGCTAATGCTCAGTACTGTCCCCGCGACACCTCAAAGCGAAACTAACTTCGCCCGGTGCGGCCTCGTCGTCTTTCGTAACTAACTTGTCGGGCCCGAAGCTCGCCGTCTTCTGAGTTTCGCTTTGACGTGTCGCGAGGACAGTAATCGGACGCTTGTTTCTTACACCCGACATCCTGAAGCCGCAATGCCACAAGCAGAGGAAGATCCGCCGACCCCAGCGTGCGACATCGTTTGTGCACAGCATACCAGAATACAATCGAGATCTCCCTCCCGCCGCGGCCGTCCCGCTCGTTTCCTGGAGCCTCGTTCCAAAACCACCCTGCATGAGACCGCCATTCCCTGAACTTCCAGCCATCTACGTCTTGGGACCCCCCACACGAGCCGTCCCGCTTGTTTCATGGAGCCTCGTTCCATAACCACTTTGCATGATAGCGCCGTTCCCTGAGCTTCCAGCCATCTACGTCTTGGGACCCCCCACGCGACAAATTCTGGATCGAAACCTACACGCACCCTCCACCGCGACCCCCACCACGTCCTGGCACCCCCACCCCACGAGACCTTAGTTCTAGGGACCCCCCCACACGACAAATTCAGGCCCGACATCCACCCACGCTCCCATCGCGCCCCCCACCACGTCCCGGCACATCTACTCCACGTCAGTACTTGATACCTCCCACTCGACAAATTCACGCTCGAAACCGACCCACACCCTCCATCGCGCTCCCTACCACATCGCGGTAACCTCGCCCGACGAGAACCCACTTCTTCGGACCCCCCACACGACCAACTCCGACCCGAAACACATCCCGGTACCCCCACCCCACGAGAGTTCCGTTTTTGGGACCTCCGGCACAACACATTCTGGCCCCAAACCTACCCCAACACACGCCCCACCGCGCCCCTCACCGCGCCCCGGCACCCCCACGACACGAGAGCTCAGCTCTTGGGATCGCCCACGCGACAGATTTTGGCTTCAAACGTACCCACATCCCCCACCGCGCCGCCCACCGCGCCCACACACCCCCGACCCACGAGAGTTCATGATCTCTCACCGCGCCCCCCACCGCGCCCCGGCACCCTCGCCCCACCAGAGCTCAGTTCTTGGGACCCTCCAAACGACAAATTCTGGCCCGAAACCTACCCACTGCGCCCACCGCGCCCCCCACCGCGCCCCGGCACCCCCACCCCACCAGAAATCTGTCCTTGGGATCCCCGCGCGACAACGCGGCACCCCAACCCCACGATAGCTCAGTTTTTCAAAACCTCCACACGACAATTTCTGGCCCTACCCACGCCCACCACCGCGGCCCCCGCCGCGCCCCAGCACCCCCGCCCCACGAGAGCTCAGGTCTCGGGCCCCCCCCCACACGACAAATTCTCCACCGAAGCCGACCGACATCCCCGACCTCCCCGCTCACAGCGCCCGGGCACCCCAACCCCACAAAAGCTCAGTTCTTCAGACCCCCCACACGACAAATTCTGACCTAAACCCTACCCACACACCCCACCACGCCCCCCCACCGCGCCCCGGCACCCCCACCCCAGGAGAGCTCAGTTCTTGCGACCCCCCACACGGCAAGATCTGCCCCGAGACCTACCCACACCTCCCACCGCGCCCCTCGCTGCGACCCGGCACCTGCATCCCACGAGAGCACAGTTCTTGGGGCGCCCCGCGCGACAAACTCTAGCCCGGAACTTGCCCGCCTCCCACCGCGCCCCCCACCGCGCCCCCACCTCACGAGACCTCAGGTCTTGGGACACCCCACGCGTGAAATTCTAGCCCAAAACCTAACCGCGCGTCAAATTCTGGCTCGAAACCTACTCACGCCCCGCACCGCGCCCCCCACCGCGCCCCGGGACCTCGACCCGCGATGCCTCCGTTCTTGCCCCCCCCCCCCCACGCGACAAAGTCTGGCCCGACACCGACCCACGGGACACCGACACAACGCATTCGGGCCCAAAACCTACCCGCACCCCCAACGGCGCCCCCCACCGCGCCCCAGCACCCCCACGACACGAGAGCTCAGTTCTCGGGACCCCCGAAGCGACAGATGTTGGCCTCCAACCTACCCACGCGCCCCACCGCGCCCCCCACCGCGCCCCGGCACCGCTGCCCCACGAGAGCTCATTTTCTGGAAACCCCATACGACTAATTCTAGCCTGGAACCGACCCACATGATCTCTCACCGCGCCCCCCACCGCGCCCCGGCACCCTCGCCCCACCAGAGCTCAGTTCTTGGAACCCCCCAAACGACAAATTCTGGCCCGAACCCTACCCACTGCGCCCCCCGCGCCCCCCACCGCGCCACGGCACCCCCACCCCACCAGAGTTCAATTCCTGGAACCTCCCCACGCGACAACCCAGCACCCCCCACCCCACGATAGCTTAATTTTTGGGAACCTCCACGCGACAATTTCCGGCCCGACCTACCCGCAACCCTTGCCGCGCCCCCCGCCGCGCCCTGGCACCCCCACCCCACGAGAGCTCAGGTCTCGGGCCCCCCCCGCGCGACAACTTCTCGCCCGAAACCGACCGACATCCCCGACCTCGCCCCCCACGGCGCCCACGCACCCCCACCCCGCAAAAGCCTGGTTCTTCAGACCCCTCACACGGCAAATTCTGGCCCAAACCCTACCCACACACACCCCACCACGTCCCCCACCGCGCCCCAGCACCCCCACCCCACGAGAGCTGAGTTGAGATCCCCGACATGACAAATTCTGACCCGCAACCTACCCACACACGCACACACCGCTCTCCACCGCGTCTTGGCACTCCCACCCCACGAGAGCTTAATTCTTGGGACCCCCCGCGAGACATATTCTGGCCCCGAACCACCCGCGCCTCGCGCCGCGCCCACCACCGCGCCCTTGCATTCCCAGCCCACGAGAGATCAGATCTCGGGGCCACCCACGCGACAAATTGTCGCCCGAAACTTACCCACGCACCCCGCCGCGCCCCCCACCGCGCCCCCGCACCCCGACCCCACGAGAGCTCATTTCTGGGGAACCTCCCACACGACAGATTCGATCCCGAATCTTACCCACGCACCGCGCCGCGCCCCCACCGCGCCCTGGCACCCCAACCCCACGAGAGCTCAGATCTTGAGACCCCCCGCCCGTCACCTTTCTCTGGGGTCGGCGGCAGAGGCGGCATCCTTTAAGAATAGTCCGGCCGCCCCCGCCCTGCGGGCTGGGCCGTGCGAGACCTCTCTGACAGAGTGTTTGGCGCAGTCTTTGGCCCTATTCGCCAGTGCCTAATCAAAAACCTCACTGAAAGTCCCTCCGAGGGGGCCCCACTCTGCCGCCGCCCCCCCCCGGCTCGAAGGTCTGGAACGCCCCGGGGGCGGCCCAAGAGCGCCCCAATCCGGTCCTGGAGAGTCCCGAGCAGTCCAAGAGAGCCTCCAGACGGTTCCAGATCGCTCCAAGACGCCAGAGGTGGCCTCCAGACGGCCCAAGACGCCTACAAGACGGCCCAATATGCCTCCAAGAGAACTCCCAAGAGAACCCCTGCATGCAAAAAAACATTGATTTTTCAATGGTGTTTGAAGGATATTGGCGTTCTCGCCACGTCGGCTTACCCGCGCTCCAAGACGGCCCAAGTTATGAAGCTGCTGGAATAACTAAGAAGTGCAAGTGATATTGCACTACATATGGGTGCGAAGCACGCGTCGGAATCAAGGTGAAGCAATATGACATGGGGCGGCCATGCGAGAGCCACCCCCCGCCGAGAGCACTGCGCAAACCTGAGGCGGACTCAAGAAAGCTTGGGCGGCGGCATACAGGGTCGGACAATACCGGGCGAGGAAAACGGCCTCGGCCTGCATGCACGCAGCACCAGTGCACCAATCGGGAGGAAGAACGAGCAGGGGCGAAGGAGGAAGAAGACGACGAGGGGCGGGGGAGGAGGAGAACGCCCTGGCAACAGCGGCGCGTCGCAGCTCCCAATGGCACCCGCCAACTGGCCAAGAGTGCAAGACACCGGAGCTCCAAGGAGGGAGGGGGGAGGGAAAAAAGGGACAGGGCGACGGAGGGGAGAAGGAAAAAAGGGAACGCCCTGCCGACAGCGGCGCGCCCATGGTTCCCGCTGGCACCAATCAGCCGGCCGAGCGAGCTAAAGGCTTTGGCCCCACGGACACCGAAACGAAGGGGAAATGAATAATGTGAACGCCCTGCCGACAGCGGCGCGCCCATGGCTCCCGCGGCATCGATCAGCCGGCCAAGCCTGCCAAAGACTCTGGCTCCACGGAGGGAGGGGGGGGGAGGGGAAGAGGGGCACCGACGGCGGACGACGGAGGGGAGAGGGGGAAGGGGAACGTCCTGCTGACAGCGGTGCGTCCATGGCTCCCGCTGGCATCGATCAGCTGGCCAAGCGAGCTAAACTCCCTGGCTCCACGGAGGGAGGAGGAGGGGGGGAAGGGGAGGAGAAAGGAAAACAGGGAAGCTCATCCGCACAACTGACCTCGCTTGAATTGCCCCGCCATTGCGGAGCCCGCTGCAGCTCTAGCCGGCGTGGAGGCCCGCCTTGCCCAGCATCCGAATGGCGCCAGGATGCCCTGACACCAGATCCCACACGGTTTGATGCAGCGCCTCGCGTGCCATGCCTGGCGTACGCCGGGTGGCGTGGCGCCACCTGTTGTGCACATTGTACACCGCGGCCACTCGCAGTGCGCGCGGCGTCACGTCTGCGTGCGCACGCTGGCGGGGCGCCTGGTCCACGATGAGGAAGTCCGCCCTGGCCGCTGGAGGTGCGACCGCGCGCAGTCCAAGTCGTCGTCGCGCGAAGCCCTCAACCTCCCGGCACGAACAATACTGCTCGATCGAATCCTCGGATCCAGGGCACCCGAAAATCCGAGTCGCGCCTGCCATGGGCCCAGTGAGCCAGATCCTGGCCGCGATCCACCCGTTCCACAAGGTCCGAAGGACAGCTGCCCAAACGCGTGGTGGAACCAGCGGTGATTGCACCAGGAGCACAGCCTCGGCGCTCTCACCGCGCGCCCGAGGGTTTGCGGCATTGCGCGCGGGCGCCCATGTGGAGCGCAGAGTCAAGCCGCACTATCTGATGCACCTCCCGCTGGAACCCTCCGCGGACGGCCGCGTCGATCAGCTTCGGGAAAGGTCTCGGTTACTGGCGTTCGATTGCTGATTGCTGGCGGAGCCGGCGTTTTCGGCGCGCGCGAGAGCGGGCACCAGCTGAGCCACAAAGGAGCGATTGAACCAGTCGGACCAGCGAATCGCCTGCGCGATGTCGTCGCAATCGGCGCGCCACCGCCGCAATTCGCCAGCTCGCACCGTCGCGCGGAGGCCGCCTTGGCTGGGCGCCTCCAAGCGCGCCGCCCCGCACTGCGCAGCCGTCGTCACTGCTCAAAAGCCTGGGCATTTTTTTGGAGCCCCATATGGCGAAGGCACTACAAATCCTTGGGCTGGCACCGCTCGACAGGACCTGGGAAGAGTCGCCCGACTGCTTTCACCTCAATTCCCTTCCAAGTGTCCGGGGGGGCTGTCCAACTGAGGGGCGCGCGCGAGCACTGGGAGAACGCGGGCGGCGCACGCGGGCAATGCGCGCGGCAATCCTGCGCCGACCTCGCCCCGTGCCTTGGCGCGTTCCTGAAACTTCTTCAGCGGTGCCTCGTAGGCGCGGTGGCCCCTGTCTGGCCCGCGGCAAAAAAAAAAACGAGCGCTTAGCGTAGTAAGCAACCCGCGTGCCAGCCCAGCCAGGGCAAGCCCGCGCTACTCGAGAGTCCACGTCGGCCGCACTGTCTGGAAAGAGCGGCACGAAAACGGTCTCGGGGGGGTTCAGCTGGAATCCCCAAGTTCCCGATATGATCATGCACTCCGTGAAAATCACAGGAAGCCCCTGCGGCCGCTAGAGGCCGCCATGAAGGGCAGCCGCCAAGTAGTCGGCACGCGCGCGCGCCGCGCAGTTCGGAACCAGCCGTCGTAGGCGCCGCGGGAGAAGATCAGCGGCGACTGCAAATATCAATGGCGTAAGAGGACACCCCTGTCTGATACCCGCCTGCAGCGAAAATCATGCGTGGCGCGCCCCGCCGACGGCGAGATCGCAGCGGTTACCCCGGTAGAGGGCGCAGAAGAAGGGCAAGAACCAACGGGGGAGGTTCAGATGCGAGAGTCAGTCTTTCAGAAACGGGTGGGCGATGCCGGGGAAGGCGGCGCGGAACTCAAATCACATCGCGGCGCCTTCCTTTTCTCGCAGTGCACGCCGCATCATCTCGTGATCCGCGGCGGCGACGTTCGACGGCGGAAGCGAGCGCCCGACCGCGACGCCTTGCTGCATCTCGGCGATCCACTCCGCCAAGAGAGGCTCCACGCGCAAGCGCGCCGCACTCGCGAGGGCGCGGTTCTCGGCGTTGCCGATGTTCAAGGGGCGGGCGCCCGCGGACTCGTGGAAATCACCGCCCCTGGCGAGCTGGCCTGTCGGGCTCTTCGGCAAGAAGGGCGCAAAACTGGAATTGAACGATTGACCCGGGAAACCGGCGCCCACGCCGAAGCCGGCGAGCCGATCAAGTCCTCATTCGGCCGACATGTCATTAGCAGCACGGAATAATACGTCCACCGCGACACTTCCCAGACGCTGCCTAGCGAGGAAGGGCGCTCCGTGAGGCCCTGGCCGAGCGCGACGCTGATTCGACGGCCTCCCCCACGTCGCCCCATGCAACTTCCAGCTGGCATCGCTGGCGGGGGGGGCGCCAGGGTGCGCGACGCCCCCGGCGGCGCGCGGCAGCTCCTCGGACAACCGCCTGGCCAATGCTCCTCGGCCGCGCCGCCCGGGGCCTAAGACGCCCCCCCAGTGGCCGCGCAGGGGCCCAGCCGCGCGCGCTGGGTCGGCATGCGCGGCGCCGCCAGGCGCGCGCGCATGCCGACCAGCATTCAGCGCTCCAGCCCGCCCAAGGCGCAGCTCCCGCAGGCGGGCCTGAATGCGCCCTCTGCGAACGCGGGTAGAATCGCCCGAGAGGTTAGGGAGGTCCGCGTTGAGCGCCTGGAGGTCCGCAGCGGCAGCGCCCCCTGCCACGTCGACTGCGCGCTGGCGGAAGGGCCGCAGCCCGCCGCGGGAGCGTGCAACTTCCGAAAATGGACCTGGGACCAAGTCGGGGAGAGGCGGGCGCGCGGCCGGACGCCGCCGCATCACGCCCGCGCGGCGGCTGTCTGCAGCACGGATAAAACGCATTGCCCACCCCGCCCTGTCGCCCAGCTGCGCGGGGCCCGGCGCCTGTCTGCTGAGCTCGTCGCCCCCCCTCTCCGAGACCGCGCGGATGGCGCGCTTCAGCAAGAGCAGTCCCCGGATCGGCTGGTGCGCGCCCGGGTCGGAGGATAGCGCGCCGAAATCCAACATGAGCGGCTCGGGCCAAGAGTTCTGCCGCGCGATCTCGGCTGCAATCGGGCGCATGTCTTCAAGTCGATGGACTGGGCTCCTCCGGAAGAAGAACAAGTCCGGGTGGGCGGATAGCCCGGGGCCCACTCCAGAGCTGCATTCCAGCTGCTTGCCCGGCTGGTCGCTGGGCTCGAAATTGACGCGCGCCCGGCCCAGTCGAAAGCGCGCAGATGCCAACGCGTGCGTCGGCGCCTCCTGGTGGAGCTCGCAGCAGCGGTGGGGCGCCTGCACCGCCCGCTGCCAACGGCGTTCCTCCGCAGCGTCGCGGGCCCCGATGCTCCCCCGTGCCAGTGGAGATCCGGTCGGCCGCCTCAGTGGCCCAATTGAAATCCCCGCCAATTTTGCGAGCGTTTCTGAGGGCGGCCAACAGGCACCAGCCACCAGCAGGCGGAGGTCGAGGCGCCGCCGGCTCGCGGCGCCTCTTCGACAGAAGTGAAGCGCCAATGCACGTGGCGGGCCGCGTCTATCCTTCGGGCCCAGCACATCGTAGGTCGAGTTCAGCGGGGACCTGTTGTTCGCCCAGCCACGGCCCCCGACCTGGCGGAGCCTGCCCCCCCTTGCGCTTCTACGTATACACGACGAGGTAGCTGCCGACTCCTCGGCGCCCATACTCTCGACGGGGGTCTTCTGCTCTCCACCGCCGATCTGAACTTTCGTCCAGCTGCCCTCGTCAGCAACGCCGCGTCCGCCCTCTGCCTTCGGGAGCCTTCGCGGGGGCGTCGCTGCCCCGCCGGGGGCGCCGCGCCCCCCGCCCCCCCATCTTCCACTGCCCCGCCCAGCGCCAGGTAAGCCCCCCCAAAACGCATCACTTCTGCGAGCTGCTGCTGGAGCTCGGGCACGACCGCGCGGCGCGCCTTCGCGTGGGTGCCCGCGCCCTCCGGCGACTGCCTGTCCAGGTAGTCGCGCTCGCTCTTCGGGGCCCGCGTCGCCGCTATGGCTGAGGGGGTCACCTCGTGCCCCGCCGCCGCTGCGTCTGCGTGCCCGCCGGGTTTGCGGACCACCGCCTGCCCCGCGTCGCCGCACCCCTGCAGGCAGTAGTTCCTCTCGAAGTCTGCGATCTCCTGCGACAGATCAAACCCGTCGGAATCCATGCTGTGCCCGGCATGTAGCGGTCGCAGATACCACATGCGGCAGCTCTGGCATCTTACGCCCTGCTCTGCTAGTCTTCGCGCGCTCCAGCGTGGCCGCCAGCCCCCCGCCCACGAAGGCGAGGCGCTGCAGCTGCAGCTAGCTGCGATCGTCGCAGCGAACCACCGCCCACACCTTGACGAGGCTAAGCCACGACACCATGCATAAGTACTGCGTGAGTTCCTCGTCCATAACAAGCCGCTCCAGGGCCCCGATGAACGCAGAGGGGAATCTCGCCGCCCTCGTCGTCGGGCCCTTGCCGGCGCTGGGGAGCATCTCCACGTTCGCGACGACCTTCTGTGTCTCCAGTCGAATGGAGAATCTGTCGTTCGGGTCGACACCTGGCACGAGCTCCGCCCACGCCATGGCGCGCAGAGTCTGGTTGGGCGCAGACGGCCCACGCGGCTCAGCCGCCCAAGGTATGCACGTAGTCGATGAAATCCACACTCGTCGCGGGCCACGTGGCACCGTGCGCACACAAGAACCACCTGCGCATCGTCTCCATACCCTGCACGTGCGACCTCACCGTGTTGACGCGCGCGCGGCCCGTGATGCCGTCCTTCGCCCGTTCCAGGTCCATGCAAAATCGCGCGGTCTCGAGGAAGGGCGTTTCCATCTCCCCGAGCAACGAGATCAGGCGGGGACTCCCTCCACTGAGCCCACTCCTGCACCTCCACTCCGCGACGGCTCTCTTTAGCGGCCGCGCGGCACCTCCAAGCGAAGCGAATCCTCGCCATCGCACGGCCCCCCTGCGGCGGTGGGGCCTCGGACGCGTCTGGGCTAGCCGTCAACCTGCGGCACGCCGTGGCGTCTTCCAGCATGGTTCGCTCAAGACAGCCATTTGGCGCCCCCAGACACTTCTGAATAGGTTCCTCGGCCACTGCCTGGCCCACGAAGTCCATCAGCGGCCGCCGCGCCTCCTCAACACTGACGTCTGGGTTTTGCCACCTTCGCGAAAGTTCCTTCGAACTCGCCCCCCCCCCGCCTGCAGCGCGAAGCGCGGGCCATAGAGATCAGACTCATGTAGCGCATTCCTGACCCCCCGATGCGAGGACGCACGGCCCAAGGGCCAGCATCTGCGCCCAATCGTTGTTTAAAATCGGCCGTGCGCCTGAACCCAAATGGCCACAGGCATCGGGCAGAGTGAGAGGATACACGTTCGTGTTGGTACACGGGGTCTTGTTTGCCACATCGGAGGTCTGGGCAGATCGGGGAACGCGTGCGCAAAGGGTAGGAGCGATCGAGGCCAGGGGAACTCGTTAAGCATCGGATTTATGCGACGACGACAAAAACAAGGGCGATGAGGATGATGCGCATGATGAGGAGGCACAGGGAGAGCTACGTAGAAAGAGGGAATGAAGGACGGGAACAAGAAAAATAATGATGAGGAGGGGAAGGACCAAACGCGAGCATCGGACTTCGCTGAAACCTGCCCGCTGGGCCAGCATCAGGGAGACGACTGATGTTTTCATTGACGAGTTCGTGCGCAAGTGACTGCAGTCCGGAGAACACTTGCACGCCCCTGCCACCAAAGACAGCCGCCTTCTCCTCCTTCATCCATTCTCGTGCCGATAATGAACTCGTCCTTGCCGCGCCCCCAGACATGTCGTTACAGCGGGCCGGGCGTGTCGCTGGAGTCTCCCTTCCCATGTATGGCCCTGAAGCTTGTGATTTACACCAGCTGCAAGGATGGGTAGTCGTTTTCAAACGGAGCTCTCGCCCTACCGCCGCGAACATTCATGTTAAAAGCTTGCAGCCGTTACAAGCATGGAGTGGGGTGGTTTAAAAATGAAGCTCTCGTCCTACCGCCGAGCACATTATCCCTAACATGTCCCAACAGTTACAGGGATGGACGGGGGTCATTTTCAAAATGGCGTTCTCACCTGATCAGCGCACACACTCGCCTCAACAGTTTGCAACAACTACAAGGATGCAGGAGGGGTCGTTTCCAAACTGGGACTCTGGTCTTGACACGGGCACATGTGTCCTAACAACTGGCAACCGCTACATGGACTGATGGGGGTCGGGCTATCGCCCTAGCGCCGCGCACTCTCGTCTTAAAAGCTAGCAACAGCGTCAAGGATGGAAGACAGCCCTTTTTAACAGGGGGCTCTCGCTAGAGACTTACTTCCACACAGAAGCCAGGAACTTGAACAGATGTAACAGCTGCCCGGAAGGAGGGCGGTCATTTTGCAAAACGGAGCTATCGATACATACTCCTTCGGGATTCACGAACCGAAAGGTAAACTTATGTGGCAGTGATACACATGGGGACGGTCCGTTCTCAAAAAGGTGAAGTCGCTGGACACCCCGACGACTTGGATGTACTACTATTCGCACAAAACATGCACGGCAACTCCGTTTCCTCCTCCAGCTCCACCCCTCTATCTTACAACTAACTTCTCCCTGTCGCACCCCGATACGTGTCGGTAGGGCAGACACGGCGCTTCTCTGAGACTCCCCCACGACTTATGATCCTTAAGCTGAAAATCTTCAACAGCTTCACGGTTGGAGGGTGGATCGTTTTCAAAGTGTGGCTCTCGCTTAGGCGCCGCGCACACTCGTCTAAAGAGTGCACAGCAGTTCCACATATTCTCATGGGTGGCGTCTCTTAAGTTGTGTTTTTTGGCACGATGTTTGATTGTTAGGGTGCGACAGTCACGTTAATCCGCGGCGCTGGAGATCCAGGATTGGTGTGTTGGCACGATTCAGAATCGTGCAGGCGCATCAGTAACGTCGATTTGCGGCGTTGGAGTCCCAGGAATGGTGCTCTGTCGTGGTTCAGGATTTGCATGCGGTGCACTTTTCAAGATGACACTAAGCCCTTGTGGGGACCTGCAAAGGAACTTGGAGGGAGGGGTGATTGCAACATCGCTGATGGGTCTGAGGTTGAAACTGGTCCTCCTCCTCCTCCTCCTCCCCCTCCTCTTCTACGTCCTCGATGTCATCCTCGTCCTCCATCCTCTTGCCTCGTCGCTATCGCCCTCCATTTATCTTCAAACAAAAAGCTTTTCTATGTCGTACACCCCGACGCGTTGGTAGGGCAGGCCGGGCGTTTCGCCAGAGACGTTCTCACTATCCATGGTCCTGGAGCCTGGAAGTCGCAACGGCTTCACGGATGGAGGGCGGGTCGTGTTAAACATGCGGCTCTCGTCCGAACGCCGCGCACACTCATCTTAAACGTTTGCGGGGCTTCGAAGATGGGTGACTGTTCGTTCGTCTTCAACGCGCGGCTCTCGCCTGAGCGCCACGCACATCACCCGTAAAGTTTGCAGCCGCAGCAAGGACGGAGGGCGGCATCGCTTCAACATGTGGTTCCCGCCCCATCGCCGCGCACACTCGTCTTGAACGCAACAGGTTCTGTGGGAAAACCCACACACCAAAAAAAATCAAACACACCAAACAACAATGTGGGGGAAAAAACACACGGAAGGGAAAAAAACACCCGTGGGAAAAGGACACACGCACTGTGTGTGTGTGTGTGTGTGTGTGTGTGTGTGTGTGTGTGTGTGTGTGTGTGTGTGTGTGTGTGTGTGTGTGTGTGTGTGTGTGTGTGTGTGTGTGTGTGTGTGTGTGTGTGTGTGTGTGTGTGTGTGTGTGTGTGTGTGTGTGTGTGTGTGTGTGTGTGTGTGTGTGTGTGTGTGTGTGTGTGTGTGTGTGTGTGTGTGTGTGTGTGTGGTTTTTTCCCCACCCACACACACGTGTGTTTTTCCCTACAGTGCGCGGTTTTCCATACAGTGCGTGTTTTTTCCCACGGATGGCGTGGCTCTCGCGTTAACGGCGCGCACATTCGTCCTAAGGTCTGCCAGAATTACGAGAACACGCATGGTTGAGTCCCACGAATGTTTTCTGGCATGAGTCGGGGTTGCCAGGTCCTAACAGTTACGTTGACTCACGGTCTTCAAGTCCCTGGGGTGGTGTACTGGATCGAAACAGGATCGTCAGGACGCAGCAATAAAATTGAGTCGTGGAAAATTCAGCGATGAAAATGAAGTCCTGGGGGGCATGAAGAGGAAACGTGCACGGTGGGCGTATTGCAACATCATTGATGCGTCTTGGATAAACACTGGTCCTCCTCCTCCCCCTCCTCCTCCCTCCTCCCTCCTCCCTCCTCCTCCTCCTCCTCCTCCTCCTCCTCCTCCTCCTCTGCCCCTCCTCTTCCACCTCCCCCTCCTCCTCCTCCCCATCCTCCTCCTCCTCCTCCGCATCCTCCTCCTCCCCCTCCTCTTCTTCGCCACCCCCCCCTCCTCCTCCCCTCCTCCTCCTCCCCTCCTCCTCCTCCTCCTCCTCTTCCTCCTCCTCCTCCTCTCCACCTCCTCCTCCTCCTCCTCCTCCACCTCCTTCTTCTTCTCCTTCCTACACCGACTGAAGCCAAAGCTGCACTGACGACACATGCAAGAGAGACGGGCCTGGAACTGCGCCGAGATCAAATCTAATCTGACGCCCCTCCAAAAGGGGCACTAGGCGTAATGATCAAACGGCACGAAGAACCTGGCCAACGAATCACCTAGGACAGGCGGCTCACTAATCTGCTGCAACCCACTGACAGAACGCAACAAGGCCTGCGCCAGGATACTCGACAAACGGGGCGGGTACAGCAGGACGTTCGCAATACGAAAAGGCCCATGGGACGATGTGCCCAAAACTCCGTCCCTATGGTACGCGCAAGCACACCGTCCTCTGCCAGGCAGGTCACTGCAAAACCCGACGACAGAAACAGCATTGACTGCCATTATCGTGGTCGGCATGCGGGAAGAGGCACAGCAGGTGCATGGATCAATGTCAACGAAACAGACGTGCCCGTCGAAAGACGCAAGGGCCCTGATCTCGGGGAGCCTCCAAACAGATGCCAGATGCTCCTCCTCGGGCTCTCTAGGGTGTACCATTATGTGCGCAGCGCCCGCGCCTATACATACGTGCGCAGCTCGCACCAGGGTTTGCAACTGACGGCCCCCGCACGCAACCGCCCTCCACTCCTTGGCGGCGCAAGCTGGAAGGCCCCAAGGACGGGCCGCTGAGCGCAACGCGCGTGAGTGCGAGCTGTCGCGGGGCGGCTGGCTGGGGCGGCCATGGGACCATGTTTTACATGGTAGGCCGCATATTTTAAATTAAAAAAACTCCAACCGCCTGCTTCTCCCAAATCATGAACACAAATCCGTCTGCTGAGCCCTCGCTCTCGGGGACCCCCTCTTGGGCCTCCGAACCGACCTCGACCGACGACGCGACGACAGGCAACTGCGTTCTCCTTTGAAGTGCGTCGAAAGACCACTGCACGTCAACTCTCCTGCGCGGTCCGCAGAAACAACTGAAGAAAATGACGTGTCTCGGAAGGAGTTCGAGGCGCAGAAACAAACTCAGAGACGACCGACGGCCTTTCGACTCCCACCGTTGACACCCGCGGCACATCTGCAGACGGCGGCCCACCTTGAGTAGGCCCAATCATCCTAAAGGGCGGTACCTCCGCTGCTAGTTGAATCCCCGTGGCTGCTCTTACAGCCTTGGCTTCCTTGGAGTCGGCCTCCCTCAGCTCGAGATTATTGGGAACTGAAAGGGGCTGCAGGTGTGATGCGAGAACGGCTAGACACGATTTCGATCCGAATCGAAGGTGTCTTCAAAGCCTTCCCTTCGAGCGCCACTGCGAACCGCATGCCTGACATATAGACCCAAGTGCGCATGGCCCAGCGATATCGTACTGCGGATGCTCGATGGTGCGATGGCGCGACCATGCTGCCTTGGAGCTGAACACTGCATCGCAATCACGGCAGTGAAAGACAGCATCTGAGCTAATCTCGCTAAAAGATGGGGGGGGGGGGGGGGACTTGCAAGCCGGCGTGTTTGCGCACTTTGACGAGCCTGGCCCGCCAAACGCTGGCCTCCATCTCGGCTTGTGAGATGCGCTTGGCATTGCCATCAGCCCCCCTGCACCAAGCGATCCACTGCTTCCCGCTTCGACGCAAAGCCCAACAGCCGCTGCGCAAACCTAAAGCGCTTCAACTTCAGGATAATACAAGCATTGGGTCACGTATAAGCAACATACACCTCCGCTTTGGACGCTTCCAAGAACTCATTCCCTTGCTTCTTGCATCCTATAGCGGCCCTCATGGGCGCAAGGTAAGAACTCTCAAGTGACTCCAGGCTGCTGCTATTAATGTCCCCCCAGACAGCGCAATGGAACAAAACCCTGCTATGACATTGCACCCCGGCGCATTTGAGACGCCCCATCCAGCTCCAAGTCAATGTTTTGTCTTGAAGACGGCCCGTCTAAGCCCACCTAGCGCGCTCATTTGCGACCTGCGCCTATAGATCAACTCAGCGCTCATAGAACCCGAAACATGTATAACCGAGCCCAAGTGCTTGCAAGACGCAGCGACATGGACACAGGGCGAAGCCCCGCTCACAGATAACGCGCCATGGATCTCCCCCACGCCCCGCTTGACCTTCCTAGACCGACACCTACAGGGTTCAAGAGCAAGGTGGATTCACCGATCCAGTAGTTAACGCTGAAGCCTCGTGAGGCCATAACCTCGCGAACACGCCTAACAACCACACGGGCAAGGGGATCGCATCATAGGCGGAACTGCACGATTGGAGGACAGCGAGATCATCGACATATGACGGAAACCCAACTCCTACTCCGCACGGGTCTTCTTCAGCACGGAAAGCGCGAAACCCTGCGTGTGCAATAGCTTGAGCGTCGGCGGCGATGCCCTCTGCCCCCCCCCCAAAAAAAAAGGATCACGTATGTCCTGGTGCACAGGAGCGAATGCGAGAGCGAACAACAGGTCGGCTGCTGGCATGCCAGGCCTGCTGCCCGCGGGAGCGAGCGCCACCTTCTGTGCACCCGCGCCACCTTCTGTGCACCTTCTACCTGAAACCATGTGCATGAGTTAATGGTCTGCATCTTCTGAAGCAGGTGGGGATCGCCCATTCGTTCCGACACAGATGGCTCAGCAAGCAACTCACGCATAACGTGATCTAGCGCAAGGGGAAGCTGCTGGTCATCAATGATATCCTCTAGGGAGCCCTCTGCACCAGGTATGGGGACCAGGAATTGTTGCACCACTGTGTGAAACGCCGCCTTCAAATCCGTAAAGTACAGAACCGTGGACTGACCGTTGCTATGCGTGAAATCCTGGAACACTCGCACTTGCAGAGAAGCGGCAGCCGTGCCTCTCCCAGGCCTACCTCCGCGTTGATCAGCATCCATCAAAACACTAGCAACCTCGAGAACCCCCCCCCCCCCCCTCAGAAACTTATTGTGATGCTTGCACGCGTAGACCCCCAACAAGGTTGCACCAAATTTGCGTAGAAGCCGAGGGTCGCCTTTTTTTGAATAGGTCGCGCGCAACGCCCCCTTTTCCAGGCGAGCGGCTCCCGACAAGTAAGCTGCACCATGTTAACTAAGGGAAAAAGAGCATCCACGCATGCAGACGGGGCAGCCTTACACACAGCATTGGCGATGAGATCGCCCCCCCCCCCCGCTCTTCCCTGATCGGCACGCTGCGCCGCCCCGCGCAAGACACCACGAGACATGATACTGGACAGATCTCTCGGGCCAGCTGCGCGGAAAACTTGTTGCTGGTGGTTGCATGCCTGCGCAAGATCGCCCGCGTCACAGACAGCGGCTTCTTCCGCCTTGGCAAAATGCTGCAATAATCCGGATGCGAGTTGCTCCTGCGTTTCAAACGGGTTCCCCTCGTTATCCAAAACGAAGCGGCAAGACATTACCCCCTTCTTTACGAACTCCGCGCAAGCCATCATGCACCTCACATTCCTCCGCGCCTCACTTCCATCCCCCGCGGCGGTGGCCTCCTTGACTTGAACTGCGGTCTCTTGCAAGAAATTGATACGATCAGCACGCAACTTGGCCCCAATTGCACGCTGCGAACGCCTCAAGAAAAGGACGCAAGCCTCGGCAAGACCCGCGAAAGAAATGTTGCCGCCACTCCAAAGACGGCACATGAAAGCGAGCACCCCTACCTCCTCATCAAAGGCAGGACACTCGGCCACAGCAACAATGTCAACGTCGATGCGGTCGCTGGCTAATGTAACGATAGATGTGACGAAGTGGCTGGCAGCGCCGGCGTCGCTGTCACTAACCCGACGGAGGAGGGCCCTGACACGTCGCCCAACCTTGATCGCCCACAAAGTTTCTGATATCATGTAACTGTACGCGGCCCCCAGGTCAACCGACAAAAATGTTTGCTAGTGCAATCATGGAACCACCGACTCAAAATGGCAAAATGGCCGTTGACATCCACTGACCAGTGCACGAGCGGGCAGCCACACATCTCCTGCTCAAACGCTTCGCACCGATGGGGGTCCTGCATGAGGGCAGGGCCAAATGCAGGCGGCGACTGTTTCCCACTCACTTGCTCCGCCCATGCCAGGCTAGCGTGCACTGGGTAGTGGTCCTGGTGCGAACGGCCCACAGCTATGTCGTACCAAACCCCTTGCTGAACGACGTTTTCCTTCCAAGCCTGCGGGGGCGCACGCGTAATCGATGCGATGTGTACTGCCAGCGTTGCACTGATACGCGTGTTGTGAGCCCTTTTCTCCATGCCATGTGGACACAGCACACAGCTTCACATCGCAAAGCGCATTGTGGAATAACAAACCGTTGTCGTCCTCTACATCAGGGCACGCGCCTCCGACGGCCTCCCAGACCGACGATCCAAGACGCCCGTTCGCGTCGGCAAGCAACGCATCATTTCCGAGACGGCCCATGATCTGACCAGCGGAACCCCACCAGGCTCTTCTCTTATTGGGGGGGACATCGGCACGCGGGGCATGAGCAACCACGACAGCGATGTTCCAAAAGGGGGCCTGCACGCGCACAACAACCCAACGATGATTAAGATCAAGAACGGTACAGATCGATGATTTTTGTATATAAAAAAAGCTCTCTTGCCCCCATCTTGGCATGCGGAACCTGACATGCGATCCGAAACTCGCACCCTAAGTTTTCCCCGTCCTCAGTTCCCAAAGCAACGCAGAAATAACCATCTGCCATCTTGCGCCCCTGTGGAGTCGTCGCCTCCTGGATGCCGGCAAAAAGTACCTGCTCCCCAAACTGGATGCGCAGCTGCTGTCCTCGCAAGACCGACCTTCCACCCTTAATCGAGTTCTGTGCGGGTTCGGCGCTGTAAGAAACTAGGGTAAACTCCCGCCACGCAACAGTTTCGATCCCTTCCTCTAACTCCTTGTGGCCAAACGTCTCTGGTTTGCTGATCGCAAAAACTCCCCCCCCCCCTCCTTGCACTGCTGTGGCAGGCTTGGACACTTCAAACTGCATTGGTCCTGGAGCGCATACTGCTGGCGGTGCAAGTATGGGAGGGCGCAAATCCAATACCAATCTAAAGGTGGGGCGCAGTATGATTCGGCAAACAGCTGGGGAAGAACACATCGATACCCATGAGACAATGTGGATTTGGCAATGTCATCTGCTGGTTCGTTCCAGCAGTTCTTACAGTGCCCATATACATGCATTATCCTGAGCTGCACCCCCCTGCTGCAATAGCGCGCGCATGCCTGGCGAGCCCTGCCAGCTCTGGCTCGGCCACGGCGACAGCACGGCCCATCACGATGTCAATTGCTGACTCCGAGTCAGAAAAAAATGTTGAGGGTAGGGGGCGGCGGGGCCCAAGTAACGCAGGGCATTTACCAGCGACCCATAGCGACGCCCAAAGGATCCCAACGAGTTCGGCCGTCGCGCTGCTGATAGATTTATTCAACTGAAAGTTAATCGACTGTGCTACGAGACCCGCTATATATCCAAGGAACTCTACCCCACCGCCCCCACTGCTGCAAGTGCCCATGACGGCCCACCCTCCCTCCGACCTATCCTTAGGCACCGATCCGTCGGTGCATAATGCGACCTGACGCGACGGGCACTGCGCGGGGGTGGTCACATCCAGGGCAAACTTCGCAACATCCTGAAGCGGCAAATCCCCGAAGTTCCTGGGCCAGTCGATGGAACCCCCGCGCTCTCCAAAGCATGTTTGCACACGTCCGGCCCCTGAGAATGCACAATTTACACTGTCCGCGGCAGCGGCCGTCAATGCATCCAAACTGATGGTCATTTTTGGCGCAGGGGGCGTCGGCACTGGCGAGGCCGCGACAGGGAACAGGCGCGCGCTCGGGCTGACTGGATCATACTCGACAGCATCCGCCACCCCCCAAGTAGCCCACCGCCCCCCCCCGAAGGCCATCCCGAATGCGCTGTAACACCTGCGCACCGCGCGCGGCAGGGGAAGACCCACCTGCCCTTGATTGCGCGTAGCAGAAAGAATGTGGCACCGCGGCGCTCGAGGCAGATGGACCGAGCACTTCCCAAGGCGAGCCCCCCCCCCCCCCCCCCCAAGCCTCAGCCCCCGCCCCCCAGATGCAAACGCCTGTGGTACAGGCGGCATGCTTAAAACTAGCGAACGCATCTGGCCGCGTGGCCAATCGCGCCTATCTGCAGCTTCCACTGCTGCTGGCCAAACTGAAGTGAAACCAAAACTCGCATCTGCAACGCGTGCATCTATGCCTCCGCCACGTGAGCTCACGACTGTCGACACTCGATCGCGCTGCCGTTGAAATGGTCGAAACGACATCAGGAATGCTGCGACACGGCGGCCACGCATCAGAGACCACAGAAAAACTAGCAACGCTCACCCCCGCGTAACTCTGCACACTGGTCCCTGCTGCGCGCCCGCCCTTTATCAGTTTCCCGCCTTGTCCTGCATCTTCTCGGACTCCTTCCTCGGCGGGGACTCGCCATCGGGCATGCTTGATTCGATGATCGCTGCCTCTTCCGCGATCGAACCCGCAGGCGCCGCGACAAACGGATCGCACCGCGCGTCGCCCTGCATCGGCTGCGTAGGTGAGATACCGACTAGAACCAGATCTCCGGGCCCCCTCCTCCTCGACATCTGACTTTAGTCCTGGTACTGGCTGCGCCAAAGCTGCTTTCACTGGAGCATGCGCAACTGGTGTCGACGGCTGCGGCTGAGACATCTGCTCCGTGGGAATCGGAGGCCGTGACCTCGACCGTGTCCCACCCTCGCCCTTTTTTGCCTCGAATGCCGTAGATCTCGCACGGGGCTGCGCCACGGGCGTGGCTGGCACTGGTCCACGCGGCGTTGGAGGCACGGCGTCATGCATGGATGTCTGCAATGGTGGCGACGGTGGGAAACCTGGCGGGGTACCAGTCGCAGCCACTGATTGAGCCTCCGCCTGCGGCGGACCAGATACCCTTGCGCACGTCTCCATGGCTGGCCCAATCCCCTGCTGTGCTAGCACCCTGTTGACCTGCTCGCCCTGATACATGATGGTCGTCATCATCTGCGTCACGAACTGCGAAATCTGATTGATCTGCTCCTGTGCACTCTGTCCCGTTGCCGACAGTGGAGGCGGGGGTGGCACCACAGCCTGCGGATTCCTCGACGTGGCGCCAGGAGGTGAGGCAACTCTCCGCATATGCGCATCCCGTTGGTGCTGCTCCTGCTGCTGCTGCTGCGGCTGTGGCTGCTGCTCGTGCCCAGCGCGCTGGGCCGCCGAATGGCTGCCCGCTGGCGCAGCGCCAGCGTACGCCAAATCGTCCTCCTCCTGGTACTGGTCCTCTAGCTCGTCGATCAGCTCTTTGACCCTGTCCAATTCGTCGATGATCTCTGCCTCCTGCTCCGCTAAGAGCTTGATCCTGCTCCTGGTGTTGCGCAATTTCTCGAAGACTCTCTCCTTCCTCGCCCTCATCTCTCCCAACTGCTTGCCCGTCGGGAGTGTCTGCCCGAGCGCCGCCTTAATCACGCTTATAGTGTACTCGCTTGCGGTGGCCTCGTCTAGAGCGCTGGCTCTGCGGGCGGCCACCGCCTTCTTTGCTACCTCCTCGATCCTCCGATGGCATTGTGCACAGAAACTACTGTGTGATGTCTTGTCAGCTGGCGCCTCCACGAAGTCCTCGTGCCCAATCGCATCTGCTCTGCATAGGGGAACAATCCTGGAGATGAGTGCCTTGCATGCACGGTCGGGCTTTGCACCACGGCCTGGGGCGCGACTGGCAGTCCTCCTTGGTTGGCTGGACTGTCTGCTCACCGGCTTCTCTTGCTGCCTGGGACCATGCTCGTTGGTGCCTCGATTTCCGTTGGGCCGAGCTGATTGCTGTCCACGTCCATGCTGCCAACCATGCTGCCATTGGAAGATACCCTGAAGCCTTTCTTCCCGTGAACTCCCGCATATGCAAAACTTGTGGCCCTTGACATATCTTCCGCACGGACAATTCCGCTGCCCTCGCTCTGCACGGTTCGCCATCCTCCTCCTCCTCCTGCCTCCTGCCTCCCCTCCCCTCCCCTCCCCTCCGCCCACGCGCCCGACGCAAGGGGGCGGTCAGGCCAAGAAGCTGCCCTCGCCCGCCGGCCCTTTCGTCGCCGCCCTATGCAGGAAGCTGCCGGCCAGGGGTTCCTGCAGGGCCTCCCCGGAGCGGGGCCAGAGAGCACATCAGAATCAGAAATGTTAGCCAGCGTGGACCCCAAACAACAATTTGTCTAATAGATGCGGTGCAATCTATGCGGCAAAATCTACGTGGTGCAATCAATGTGGTTCAATCTAGGTCGTGCAACCGATGTGCTGCAAAGCATTGCGAAGCATTGCAAACCATGGCAGAGCAACGCAAAACAATGCAAAACGATGCGCGACGCTATGAAAAGCCATGCAAAACCGTGCGAAGCCATGCAAAGCGATGCAAAGCCATGCAGCGCAATGCAAAGCAATGCGAAGCAAAACAACGCAACGAAAAGCAAAGAAGAGCAACACAGAGCCATGCAGCGCAATGCAAAGCAATGCAAAGCAATGCAGAGCAATGCAAAGCAACGAAAAGCAATGCAAAGCAATGTAAGACCAAGGCAACGCAAAGCAACGCAGAGCAATGCAATGCAAGGCAACAGCATGCAACAGCATGCAAAGCAAGGCAAAGCAATGCAATGCAACGCAGCGCAACGCAGTGCGAGGCAACGCAGAGCAATGCAAGCGGGCGGCTTCGACGGGCGGCGACGGGCGGCGAAACGCTAGCCAGACCGCCAGCCAGGCCCAGGTCCCCAGAGGACGAGCAAGAGCTCCCAGGTGCAAGCACTGCTCCAGGGGAACAAAAAGTGGCATAAACATAAAAACTCTGAGGTCCGCGCGGGTTTCTCGGATCGACGCTGGACCCCCCTCCCTGGCGCGCGGGCCGCGCCATGGGCGGCGTCGGAGGCGCCGCCAGGGGGGTCCAGCGCGGATCCGAGAAATCCGCGCGGACCTCCGAGTATTTATGTTCATGCCATTTTTTGTTCCCCTGTGCTCGGGGAAGATCGGCCCACGCAGACGTCTTCGGCGGCCGGTGCGGACTTCTCGGGCTGGCGCCGGGCCCTCCTCCCTGCCGCGCGGCGCCGCCAAGGAGGGCCCAGCTCCAGGGCTGGAGCAGAGGCGGGGCCCGAGGATCGCGACGCCACCGCGGAGGCATCGGCGATGGCGGCGCGAGCCTCTGGACCCAAACTCCTCCTCCTCCTCCTCCTCCTCCTCCTCCTCCTCCTCCTCCTCCTCCTCCTCCTCCTCCTCCTCCTCCGCCTCCTCCTCCTCCTCCTCCTCCTCCTCCTCCTCTCCTCTACATCCTCGGTGTCCTCCTCGCCCTCCATCCTTCTGCCTCCTCCTCCTCCTCCCTCCTCCCTCCCCCTCCCCCTCCCCCTCCCCCTCTCTTTCCGATGGTGGCCACCGATTTGACGTCGCCAGAAACTTACACCCTCGCAACACATCACCACCAAAGCCCTGGACCCCATGGTTTCTGCGCCGCTTTTCCAAGCGGATCGATCTGTGAGGGCCCTGGGGCCCGAAAGCGCCCGCTGTGAGGCATGGCCGCGCCCAGGCGCCGCTCGGGCCCAGAGGCAGCCTGCCGAGGCTCACCGCCGTCGCCGCCGTCGCCGTCGCCGTCGCCGTCGCCGTCGCCGTCGCCGTCGTCGTCGTCGTCGTCGTCGTCGTCGTCGTCGTCGTCGTCGTCGTCGTCGTCGTCGTCGTCGTCGTCGTCGTCGTCGTCGTCGTCGTCGTCGTCGTCGTCGTCGTCGTCGTCGTCGTCGTCGTCGTCGTCGTCGTCGTCGTGCGAGCCCCGCTTTGCGAGACCCAAAGGCTCCCAGTCGGGCTCCCCCAGGCTGCCGCCGGGCTCCCGCGGCTCGCCCCGGGACCCAAAGCGCGCAGTCGTGTCCTCGGGCAGCTGCGCGAGAGGCGCGGCCGCAGCCCCGCGCGGGGCGGGGCTAAACGCCGCCCCGCCGGGCGGGGCGGTGGCCTCCTGCGTCTGGGGCAGCATCCTTCGAGTAGGAGATCGACTACAGGCAAAACTGACAGCAAGGATGCGCGATGAGGACACGTGATTGAGGGGAACACGAACCAGCATAAACATAATTTTTTCGAGCTGCGCGCGGATGTCTCGGATCGGCGCCGAGGGCCCCCCTGGGGGGTGCATACGGAGACCCAAGAAATCCGCGCGGAGCTCCAGAGGTTTATCCGAATGCCGCTTTTCCCTCTGGGGGCCAAGGGAAGCGAGTGGCCTTGGACGCCCACGCCGAAGCTGTTCGAGCGGGGCTGGCCGTCGAGAGTGGTCAGGGACGGACGACGGGGCAAAAATTCAAGGGTACCCTTGGGAAGGTGACCCATGCTGTTCCTCGGCTTCAACTGCAGGAGATCGACTGAGGAATTTATTTGCGCCCCGGATTGTTTCTCTCGTCGAATCTACTAGCAAGCGCGTTTGAGTGCTCGCGGGCCCACGAGCACGCTGCGCATGTGCGGTGAATACGACAGAAAGTCAACTTCAGGGCGACTCAACATTTTAGTCGATCCCCTGCTCGGATCCTGGGAGCGGGGCTCCAAAGCTCCGAGTGCCGCTCCTCGTCGGGGGGCGCCAGCCCCCTGGCGGCCCCACCGATCCTGGCCAGGCCCGCGCACTCGGCCCAGGGGTCTGTGCCTGCACGCCTCCCCGGCACATGGGCCTGGGAGGGCGCATGCACACCAGTCCTCGGCGACGCGCAGAAGGGGGGGCAGGGAGAAGGGAGAGGGCTTCTTGGAAGGAGGCTGCTCCTCAGCTGCGAGGCAGGGACTTATCCACATCCATCGCCTGGGAACCGACGTCCTGGTGCCCCAGCGGGCGGTGGATATGGATATATGAGAGAGCGTGATCCACCGCCGCTTCACTGTGGAAAATTCCCCCCCCTCTTCCTCCGAAACCCGGGGGTCCCCCTCCCCCCCACTCCGAAAAACCATCCCCCCTTGCTGGACCCACCCACCCCTCCCCCCAGCAACCTCCTCCCCCCCCCTCTCTAAACCCCCCCCCTCCGGAAAACCGACCAGGTGGGGGTCACTACCGGTTCGAGCCCCCCCCCTCCGGAAAACCAGGGGGGGGTCACTAATTACCGGTTCGAACCCCCTCCCCCTCCCTCCGGTCCGGAAAACCGGGAAGGGTCACTACCAGGTCGAACCCTCCCCCCCTCCGGAAAACCAGGGGGGGGTCACTACCGGTTCGAACCCCCCCCTCCGGAAAACCGGGAGGGGTCACTACCGGGTCGAACCCCCCCCCCCCCTGAAAACTGGGGGGTGTCAATACCGGTTCGAATCCCCCCCGGGCCCCTCCCCAGAAAACCAAGGGGGGGGTCACTACCGGTTCTAACCCCTCCCCCCCCCACGCTCACCGCCAGC
Source organism: Prorocentrum cordatum (assembly GCA_963575745.1). Classification (NCBI taxonomy): domain Eukaryota; class Dinophyceae; order Prorocentrales; family Prorocentraceae; genus Prorocentrum; species Prorocentrum cordatum. Next base: position 150,844 of record CAUYUJ010018425.1, read on the forward strand.
AAACGACTCCCGGGTCCCTACCACCGTCCGCACCACATCCCCCACTGCTGTCCCCAGCACCACTCCCCACTTTCTCCACAGCCCCAACCACTCATGGCGACCTCGGGCCATTTCGGCACACCCCCCACGAGGATCGTGGCCCCATAGGGAACTCTGCCGAATGCCCCAGTGGCAGGGTTCGCAAGGCGGCCTCGGGCCATTTCGGCACACCCCTCACGAGGATCGTGGCCCCAGAAGGAGCTCCACCGAAGGCGCCAGTAGCAAGGTTCGCATGGCGGCCTCGGGCCATTTCGGCACACCTCTCACGAGAATCGTGGCCCCATAAGGAGTTCCACCGAAGGCGCCAGTGGCAGGGTTCGCATGGCGGCCTCGGGGGCTATTTCGGCACACCCCTCACGAGGATCGTGGCCCCATAGCTGTGCTGCTTCAACAACCGCGCCTGGGCGTCGTACTCCGCCTTGCCGACGTGCAACACCACCTTCTCCTCCCTCATGGCTCTCAGAGCCCTGTCCTGCTTCTGTCCCACTGTCCCCGCCGCTGTCCCACTGAGCTGTCCCAGTGTTCCCAGCTCTGTCCCCACTGTCCCCCGCCACTGTCCCCACTGCACCTCTGTCCCATTGTCCCCCCGTCGTCCTCGCCACCGCCCTCACCACTGTCCCCACCACCACTGTACCCTCCACTGTCCCACTGTTTCCACCACGTTCCCACTGTCCCCACACCACCGTCCCCACCACCACCGTCCCCACCACTGTCCCACTGTCCCCACTGTTTCCACCATTGTCCCCGCTGTCCCCATCAGTGCCCCAACCAGTGTCTCACTGTCCCACTCTCCCCACCATTGTCCTACCACGGTCCCACTCTCCCCACTTTCCCCACGGTCCCCACCACTGTCCCACTGTATCCACCACTGTCCCACTGCCCCCGCCGCTGTCCCACTGTGCTGTCCCACCGTCCCTACTGTCCCCATCACTGTCCCACTGTTCCCACTGTCCCCACCACTTTCCCCACTGTACTACTGTCCCACGACTGTCCTCACCACCGCCTGCACCACTGTCCGCACCACTACTGTCCCCACCACTGCCCCACTGTCCCCACCACTGTCCTGCTGTCCCCTCACCACTGTTCCCACCACCACCGTCCCCACCACTGTCCGCACCACTGTCCCACTGTCCCCGCACCACTGTCCCCACCACCACCGTTTCCACCCCTGTCCCAGCATTCCCACCATTGTCCAACTGTCCCGAGGAGCGGGCATCGTTTGCCGGCGGCCAGGGAAGGGGGGGGTGGTCGAACCGGTAGTGAACCCCCTCGGTTTTCCGGAGGGGGGGGGGGGTTCGAACCGGCAGTGACCCCCCCCTTTTCATGATGAACTGGGGAGGGGGGGAGGGGTTCGAACCGGCAGTGACCCCCCCCGGTTTTCCGGAGGGGGGGGTTCGAACTGGTAGTGACCCCCCCCTTTTCATGATGAACGGGAGGGGGGGAGGAGTTCGAACCGGTAGTGCCCCGTCCCCGATTTTCGAGGGGGGGGGGACGGGGTGGGAACCCCCAGTGAACCCCCTGGTTTTCCGCCAGCAGCGGTAGAACACGCTCTTTCGGATATATTTGGGCCCCCGGGGCCAGAATATATCCATATCCACCGCCTGCCGAGGTCCCCGAAAATCGATCATCCAGGCGGTGGTCATGTATAAATTCCCGCCTCGGATTAGCAGTCGCGGGTCTTACACGTCGGTCGGAAGAAGTAGACAAACTACTGAAGCATGAAAGCGGATAAAATGGATTGGGTCCAGGCCCTACCAGAGGGCAGCAAAGCACAGCAAAAGCAGATCGATGATTGAGGTAGGAGGCTTGAAGTAGATTGGGATCTGGGAATTCCACAAGACGTACTTACAACGACCGGCGTGTAGGGGGAGGGGGAAGGCTTCTCGGAAGGGGGCTGCTTCTTAGAAGGCGGGGGCCTTACGTCTACAGACAAGGCCCGCGCCAGCTGAGAGGCAGGCTTCTGAGGAGCCTTCCCTCCTCCCCCTGCCCCACTCTGCGCATGCACATCAGTCCTCCTGGGCCTGGCCAAGACCGGTGAGGTGGCCGTTCCGACTGCGACACGAAAGGGTGACCCCGCCTGGGCAGGAGTCTCCTCTGGTGCCCGGCTTGCGGGGAGCCGTGGGGGGAGCACATCCGAGCGCGCGGGCCACTGCTGGCGGGACCCCTGTGAGCCCGCACCGCCAGAGGCCACCCCGGCGCCGAAGGGCCACTCCCTCGCGCGCCGCCGACGCAGCCGACGCCCCCCGATCCTCCCGGAAGGCCCAACCCCTCGGCGGGGGCGACCCCGACAGGCCCAGTGGCGGGGCGCTCTTGGGCACGGCGGCCCGCGGAGGGGTGCAGCGCCCCCGGAGCTCGGAGCTCCACGGGGCCAGGTCGGAGAGGCGCGGCAGCAGCGCGCCCGGGGAGGGCGGCGTGCCGAAGCCCTCCAGGGCCCCGGGCCGCGGGGGCGTCGGGCCGTCCGGGCCACGGCCTCCGCGGGCGGCGCCCCGCCAGCCGCCGCCGCTGCCCTGGAGGACCGAGGATCGAAGTGGAGGATCCAGGAGGAGGGCTCAGGATCCAGAGCCGTGGAGGGGGAGGGCCCAGGAGGACCCAGGAGGAAGGCGAGGATCGACGAGGAGGGTCGAGGAGGAGATCCGGGATAGAGGAGGAGGACCCAGGATCGAGGGGGGGGTCGAGGAGGACCGCGGCCGTCCCCCCGGCTCCCGCGCGCGGAGAGCCTCGAGCACGCTGGGGAGGCGCACGTGCCAGCACAGCTTCTGGCACGCCCCTACGGCGGTAGTGGAGCTGATCACGTCCCCGCCCGTGACAAGGGCGATGCGGTCTCCGACGGCGACCAGCGCCTCTCACGAGCGGCGAATGTACCCAAATCCGCGCCCTCGCGGTCTGGTGGCATTGGGTGCGGGCACGCGGAGCATCCGCAAAAAACGCCCCGTGTCCACGAGGGCGCGCTCGGGTGCCCAGCCCGCGAGGCCGTGGACACGGATACGGATTCCCGCCTGCGAGCCTCGCTGCCGCGCCGGAGCTCGAGCGGGCTGTCCCCGTCCCTCACCAGCCACATCGTGTTGTCGGTCAGGGATCGCAGCCTGAACTCCCCGCCGACCTGCGCGATGCTGAAGTGGTCCCGGCTGAGGAACGGGAGGCACTCCTTCGCCACGGCCACGCGGTGAAGTTCTGGCTGGTGCCGTCTACCAACCACGAACTCCTTGCCCGTCAGCACGGAGATCGGGCCCAAACACCTTCAGATACCGCAGCTGCTACAAAGTGAGATGCTTCGGTGGCGCAGTCAGGCCACACACTGAGCAACACATATTGAACGGATACTGGGGAAATATGATCGCTGGACACAAGTGCCATCCACTTCACAGTCTCTCACTCTAGCATGTAGTGACGTGGAACAAAAATAGGATGCAACACGGCGCATTAGATCATTGGCTGTCATCCGTAAAATACATAGCTCAAACCTCGCTAGCACCTCGTCTGGAATCACACTGTTGCGTTTGCAACGAGAAGACGACTGTCACCATCCACGGCAACTGCGCGCTTGGCGCTGGCCGAACTTGCGGTGGGCGACTGTTCTGATGCCTGGGTTGGATACAACATAACATCCGCCAGCCCCCCTGCGGGGCCACCAGGCTGTAGGCCGAAGTGTACTGCTCCCTGCACCAGTTGCAGTGCAAGTCTCAAGGGTTACTTGTTACAGTCCTGCTTTCGGCTTCCTACTGTAAAGTGTTGAAGTCCGCGCGACGGGGGGAGCCCCAAAAAATCAAATTTACCAAGCAAGGATCGCGTTGACCCAAATTCCCGCGCGGACGTGGAACATGCAAAAATACCTAAGACTCGCGCCCCCGAAGCCATGATCCAGGGTAAATCACAAAAAATGTTCGCGCCCCCGAGGACACAAACCCTCGTGCATTACGAAATGTTTGCGTCCCCGAGGCAACAAACCATAGTAAATTACACCAGGTTCGCGTCCCCGAAACCATGAACCTGTGCAAGTTGCGTCGTCTTCGCGTTGCCGAGGCCAAGAGTACTCCAAACCGCCCGAAGATGGTTCCAAGACGACCCAAGAGGGCCCAAAGAGGCCCCAAGAGCGTTCCAAGAGGCCTCCACAGAGAGCCCTAAGAGGCCGAAATCGTAGATTTCACGAGATGTTTGGAGGATTCTGGCCTTCTCGCATTTCCGCCTTCCGAAGCTCATAAGACCACCCAAAGACAGCCCAAGCCAAGAGGGCCCCAAGACGGCCCAAGAGGGCTCCAAGATAGCCCAAGAAGCACTCAAGACGGCCCAAGAGGGCCCCAAGACGGCCCCCAAAGGGCCCCAAACAGGGGACCACGAGCCGAACATTCCATATTTGTGCCCCGAGAAGCCCCCAGAAGGCCCCACGAGGCCGCCGAGAGGCCTACAGGAAGGCTCGCATTGATCAAAACCATTGATTGCCCGTAGGTTGTTCAAAGGTTGGGGCAGTTGCTTCTTTTCGATCTTCTGACGGCCCGAGACGGCCCAAGAGCCCCAAAGATCGCACCAAGATCGCCCACGAGGCCTTCCAAGAGGGACCCACAACGCCCCAAGAGGCCGCGAAGACGGCCCCCAGAGGGCCCCAAGACGGCCCAAGATGCCTCGAAGACGCCTAAGATGGTCTCCAAGACGGCCCTAAAGCACCCCAAGAGGGCACCAAGTCGGCCCAGAGAGGCCCTCAAAACGGCGTCCGACGGGCCAGGAGGCCATCAAGACGGCATAAGATGGCTCCAAGATGGCCCACGACAGCCCAAGAGGCTCCCGAGAGCTCTCCAAGACGGCCCAAGAGGCCTCCAAGAGATCCTCCAGGAAGGCCCGAAGAAGCCAACATCATTGATGCTCCTTGGGTCTTTGAAGGATTTTGGCGATTGCCCGAGACGGCCCGAAAGCCCCCAAAGCTCGCCCCAAGATCGCATAAGCGACCTCCGAGATGGCCCCAGAACGGCCCAGGAGGCCCCCAAGACGGTCCCAATAGGGCCTCAAGACGGCCCGAGAGGCCTCGAAGACGCCCAAAATGGCCTCGAAGACGCCCAAGATGGCCTCCAAGACGGCCCTGTAGCACCCCAAGTCGGCCCAGAGAGGCCCAGAAGACGGCTCTCGACGGCGCCATACGGGCCAGGAGGCCATCAAGACGGCCCAAGATGGCTCCAAGACGGCCCAAGAGGCCCCCAAGCGGTCTCCAAGACGGCCCAAGAGGTCCCCAAGAGGGCCTGCAGGAAGGCTCGCAGAGGTCAAAATCATGTATGTTATCTACGTTAGTCAGAGGTTGGGGCATGTGTTTCTTTTTGATCTTCTGACGGCCCGAGAAGACCCAAGAGCCCCCAAAGATCGCACCAAGATCGCCCACGAGGCCTTCCAAGAGGGACCCAAAACGCCCCTAGAGGCCGCGAAGGCGGCCCCAAGGGGGCCCTAATACGGCCAAAGATGCCTCGAAGACGCCTAAGCTGGTCTCCAGGATGGCCCTGGAGCACCCCAAGAGAGCACCAAGTCGGCTCAGAGAGGCCCCCAAGACTGCGTCCGTCGGCGTCAGACGCGGCCAAAGAGGCCCCCAAGAAGCCCCCGAAGGCCCTAGAAGGCCCCCAAGATACCTCCAAGAGGTTCCCAGGAAGCTCCAAGGAGGCCCCCAAAGTGCCTCCAGAGGCTCCCAAGATGCCCCCTCCTCCTCCTCCTCCTCATCTCCTCCTCTTCCTCCTGATCTTCCCCGCTATCCTCCCCCAAGTGTTCCCCGAAGGGCTTCTACAAAGGGTGGGGGAACACATGTCCCGATAGCTTGGCAGAGCTCTTGCCATAACGCTCGGCCACATTGGCGGTTCCAGAAGGTAGAAGGCGGCGCTGATTCGCCGTAGGCGTCTTCGATAACGCCAACGTCTCAATATGCGCTGATGGTTCCTCTCCGCCCCCACACGATATTCCCAGATGCGCCAAGGCGGCGCCGAGGCGCACCGACGCGACTCTGATATATCCCATTATGATAGAGAGGGGGCCAGCGGCAGAGGGGGCGAAGCCCTTACCGATATTCAGTATTCGGGAACGCGCAGGCTGAACAAAAGAACCTAAACTAAATCAACTTGCGCCGCATTTTAACACATGGGGATTGGAACTATGACATTTGGGATCATCATACAGAACGCTGAATGCACACCTCGAAATGTGACCAGATGGCTGTGGCCAGAGAAGAAAGGTGAATCGTGTGAACACACAATGTCGATGACATGTGAAACATATGTGGGACACATGTGGACATCAACGTTCCATCTAAAGAATGTGAAAGGACCAGGCGCTGAGAGCTAATGGTTGCCGTAGTCTTTTCAAAGAGCGATTACAAATAATACGCCCCCGCATGAGACATTACACCTCGGTCAAAAACATACGTACCTGGTGCTGTTACTACGATCAGCAACACTTTTACTTTGAACACGTGCAGAATTAGACACTGCTACAAGACATGCTTGCCAACGTGAACCCCAAACAGTGGGTTCCTGCGCTCTCGATGTGCCCGCTAAGTGGTGCAGATTGTGGACTGCAATAAATGTGTTGCACTCTACATGGTGCAACATCTTTGGTGCAATCGATGAGAAATAGGCCATGCGGTGCAAGCTATGTGCTGCAAGCTGTGGGGTGCAAACCGTGCGGCGCACAGTGTAGAGTGCAATATACCTGTGGTGCACGCGAAGTGGCGCAAGCCATGGAAAGCAGTCTATGCTGGACCGTATTTGGGGTGCAAGCAATGCGGCTCAAACTATGCAGCGCCAGCCTATGTGGCGCACGCTACTTGCTGCAAGCTATGGGGTCCGGTCTATGCGGTGCAAGCCGTGCCGCACAACTTATGGAGTGCTCTGCGTGGTGCAAGCTTCGTGGCGCAGTCATGTGGCGCAAAACTATGTGCGCATACGGAAACGCGAGCCAGCGGACGGGGCGGGCACGAGGCGGGAGCTGGCAGGTACCAGGCGAAGGCCCAGAAACGGAGGCCAGTCCTTTACAGAACGAATGAGAAACCTCAAGTCGTGCAAGCGTGGCCTGGAGACTCTCAGGGAACATGATTCTCCGATGGCGTCCCAGGGCTGTTGGGCATCTGCTAGCAAATGTCCTGTTCCATTACTGTTGGATCGACCTCCCCGAGTGGCCGACTCCAGGAATCCTGAACCTGAATGTGTCACTTCGGGAGCGGAAAAGAGGGGGGTGTCCAAGAGGGGGGGGCGCAAATCATGACTGGCGGCATGTGCGCGGCCCAGCGGGGGGACCAGGGACGTAATGAAATAAGAAGAGGCGCCATGAAATTTGGGGAGATATCATGGCCCCCGCCATGAGATCCACCACCCCCTAGTCATCACCCCCCTCTTTTCCGCTCCCGATCACTTCTACTTCCCGCCGCCTTCTGCAGGCCTTCCGCCGGCTTCCGCCGGCCGACCCGCCACCGCTCTCTCCTTCCGCCGCCCTCCGCCGAGGCGGAGGGGCGCCGAAGGCGAAGCCCATGACGCCCCGAGTTTTTGTTTTTTGTCCAGCGCAATGTTGGAAGAGAGGGAGGAAAAAGGCGAAAGGGAGACCGCGCACACGCCAGAACTTAAACCGCCTCGTGCCGGGGAGTCGGCACGCAAACCTGCCGCACCATTGCGCCCCAGGTGCCGCGACCTCTGCGGCAGCGGCACGTCCAGCACGCCGTCCCCCGCGAGCTCCAGGACGATCTCGTCGGGTGCGCGCAGGCTGCCGAGGTGCCTGTCCTCGGCGCTCCCAGGCGTTCTCAGGCGCTCCCAGGCGCTGCAGGGCGCTGCCAGGCGCTCCCAAGCGCTCACAGGCGCTCCCGGGCGGAGGAGGAGGAGGAGAAGGAGGAGGAGGAGGAGGAGGAGGAGGAGGGAGGAGGAGGAGGAGGAGCAGCAGGCATCACCTCAGACGCGCGCCCGTGGCTGCCTCCTCCCCGTTCCCGCTCACGCCCCACCCCATCCATCCCCTCTCTCGCCTCGTGCTCGCCCTCACCTCCCTCTTGTGCTCCTCCTCCTCCTCCTCCTCCACCCTCCTCCTCCACCTCCTCTTCACCCCCCCTCCTCCTCCTTTCCACCCCTTCTCTCCTCTCCATCCTCCGCCCATCGTCCTCCTACGCCCACCGAGGACACCACGCGAAGGAACCATTACCCGTGCCCCTGCCCCTCCTTCCCTCTGGCGTCATCTGCCCCGAAGGCTGACTCCCAGGGAGACGACGACGACGACGACGACGAGGACGACGACGACGACGACGACGACGACGACGACGACGACGACGACGACGACGACGACGACGACGACGACGACGACCGACGACCGACGACCGACGACCGACGACCGACGACCGACGACCGACGACCGACGATGGACGACCGACGATCGACGATCGCCTTGGCCAGCGCCCGCGCCTCCCCACACTCGCAGCTGCTCCTACGCAGCGCTCATCCTGGCCCCCTGGGCCGGGCCTTCCACAGGACTGGCCTGCCATCCTGTGACGGCCGCGTGGCCCGGAGCGGGCTCCCAGGGAGGCCAGGAACCCGGAGAAACCTCAAGGAGCCCCTCCAACTCAGGACCAACTACTCCTCTGCTCAGATTTGAAGGCTGGGCCCAGGGCGCGTGCCCCTCCAAGCTCTGAGCCTCGATCCTCGAAGCCCAGCTCTGGGACAAGGATGATGACGTGACGCGATTGGTTCGGAATGCGTCCCAGGAGATCCAGAGTATTTAGCAGCCCTCGTCTCTGGAGCTCTCGGGCATGAGCGGAACAACAGGAGGATCTGGATAGCTTAGAACGTATCCTTCTCATGACTTCTTGACCCTCTGAGACTCGGTGTGGCACCGACTCGTTCATAACTAATCTATCCCTGGACCTCTCCCGGGGTCAATCATGGCCAGCTTTTTCGAGACGCGTCCAGCCGTGGCGGCGAGAACCTCCAGAGACGCCCGAAAGACCATCAAAACCTCGAACCACCCAGCCATCGAACCTCGGCCCTCGAAGCTCAATTTGCTCGTGGTGGCCCTCGCCCCTCCCGCGTCCTGGCCCCGTGGGCTGCGCGGCCTTCTGCCCAGAACCCCCGGAATCCTCCAAGACGCTCACATCAGACCCCCCCAAAAAGTCGGACCCCTCCCTTTCATTGTGAAGTCTGGGGCAGCCTCATCCTGTCGGTCGTCTTTCTTGAGTCGCGCGGCGGCGGCAGGAAATGTTTGGGCACCCTTCGCACGACAGTGGTCGACCAGTGCACGTGGCCGACTCTGGCACGCCTGAATCCAAACACGTTGACGTCTCGCTTCTGCTTCCGCCGCCATCCGCCGAGCTTCCGCCCGAGGACCCGCCCTCGCTTCATTCCCGCCGACTTCCGCTGGCGAAAACAGGGCAAGATGCGCCGAAGGTTGGCCTGCTTCTCGAGCGCCCCGTATGGCCTAACGGGGGGGCATGGCGATCCCAACCCCTGGCTTTGTGGGCCTTCGACTGGACAAGAAGCTGTAAGCCCAGCTCGGGGACTCACATACGATGGGGGGGCGTCCATCCTCGTGGTGCAACCAGATAGCTCCCAGGTGATGCATCCCCAGGTGATTTATGGGACTGGGCGAGAAAACCAAAGCATCCGACGATATGATTTTTCCAATCCGTGGCCCCAGAAGCCCCGACCCGCTCCCCGGGGGTAGCGATCCATACTCGATGGCACCCGGGCCTGATGATGGGCCCGGGAGGCCGACTTGAAAAAAAACGCCCGGATAGGAAAGGACATCTCGTCGGGCCCCCGGAGGCCGCCTCGAGAAAAGACGCTCGGATAGAAAAAGACATATCGTCGGGGATCTGGGAAAACGCCTGCCTGGGTCGACCCCTCGCTGCAGAGGCCGACAGTGGTGGGTTTGTTTTCCACCGCCACCACCATGAGGGGGTCCTCCTCCTCCTCCTCCTCCTCCTCCTCCTCCTCCTCCTCCTCCTCCTCCTCCTCCTCCTTCCTCCTCCCTCCTCCTCGCACGTAGCTCGGATGAAGTGTGCCTTAGTCCATCTCTCTCATCTGTTGCACCATCTCCTCCCCTCCTCCTCCTCCTCCTCCTCCTCCTCCTCATGATCCTCCTCATCCTCCTCATCCTCCTCCTCATTCTCATCCTCCTCCTCCTCGTCCTCCTCCTCCTCCTCCTCCTCGTCCTCCTCCTCTTCTTCCTCCTCCCCTTCCTCATCCTCCACCTCTCTCCACCCTCCAACCTATGGTGGTGGTGGTGGTGGCGGAAAACAAGCCCATCGGACCGACACGGCCGTCCTGGCCGCCGTCGAGCCCCAGCTCCCAGGGCAGCAGCGACGGCCGCTCCTGCCGCGGGGGCCGCACCTGCGTGGGCACGGGCGCCCGCGCGCATGAGGGTTCCCCTGCAGCGCCGCGCGGCGAGGCCCTGGCAGGAGGGCCGGCGCAGGGAATGAGGAGGAGGAGGAGGAGGAGGAGGAGGAGGAGGAGAGGAGGAGGAGGAGGAGAGGAGGAAGAGAGGAGGAGAGGAGGAGGAAAACTCCTCCTCCTCCTCCTCCCCCTCCTCCTCCTCCTCCTCCTCCTCCTCCTCCTCCTCCTCCTCCTGGCGGCGGATGCGCATTCGGCTGCGCCGCCGGGAACACAATGGTCGGGTGCCCGTCGACACCTCCGCCTTCCGTCTCATGAGGGCGCGGCGCCCCCGGGGGTGGCCGGCTGCCCCAGACAGCGGCCACTCAAAGGGGCGAGGGGTCGACCGGCCAGGGCCTATAGAGTCCGCAACATAGGAACGAGGCCAGCTCCGCGAGGAACCAGTAGCCACGGCGGCCTCGCCCAGCAAATGCGCGGCGCCCGCCGCCCAGCTGGCGCGCTGGCCCCGCTCGCCAGCCGCGCCGGGCGCGCGCGGCCCGACCGATGCCGCCTGCCCAACGCTGCAGGAGGAGGGCCGCCCAGCGCGCGGCCCAGCTGTGCGGCGCGCTGCCCGCGGTCGCCGTCTGCGCCCGCGCCGCTAGGGTCACCGCCGCGCCCGGCGGCCGAGCCTAGGCTCGGGCCCAGCTGGGCCGCTCAGCCCGGCGAGGGCCGCGCCGCCGAGGCCTCAGCGCTCAGTCCGGCACGTCGCTCGGGCGGGCCAGGGCCGCTGGGGCCCGCAAGTCGCTGCGCCGCGCAACAGGGTTGGGCGTCCGCGCGGTAGGCCTCCACGATGCCGCGCTGCAGCGCGGCAGCCAGGCGCCACCGCGCCGCCATCGGCCATCGGCGTCGCCGGGTCGCCTGCCGCCCAGCTCCTCAGCAGCGCCTGCGCCTGCGCCTCCTTCCTGGCGCACCCCAGCGCTTCCACTGCAAAGGTGGCCGGGGCATGGTCCAGGGAACGAAAGTGCTTGTGAGCCTCCGCCGCTGCCGCCGCGGCCCCGTCGCGGGCGGCGCGGCCCTGCCTGGCAGCTGCGCCCGCGCCCAAGGACGAGCCGGCGATCGCCGCGTCGGCGTAAGTGGCCCCAGCGACCGGGTCGGTGGAGGCCACGCCCAGCCGCGCGGCATCGAGGGAGCCGCACGGGCGCGGCCTGCCCCGAGCGGGGGCGAACCGCTCCGCCCTCGCGCCCGCGGCGCCCCGCGCCGCCTGCTAGCGCGCGATCCAGCCCCGCGCGCCGTCGCGCGTCAACGCCGTGCCGCCCCCGATTGGGCAACCCAGAGGATGCCCAAGGTCTGCGCGCAGGTCGGCCCCGCAGCAGGAGCCGTCGGGGCGGCGCCAGAGGCAAGTTGCGCCGGCCTCCAGCGGCAGGGGCAAGCGGAGCCCCAGGGCCAGCGCTGGGTGGAAGAGTTCATCCGCGAGGACGTGGCCCGGCGCCGCGGGCGGGAGCAACTAGCTCCCAGCGCCTTTCCCGCCGGCCGAGCGGCGGCTCGCCTGCTCCGGCGGCGGCGGGGAGGAAAGCAGGAGAGTGCGTCGCAGCTCCTGCGCCAGACTCGCGAGGCGCCGCTGCGCTTTCTTCTCGCGCCCCGTTGCCGCTCGCAGCCAGACCTTGGCGCCCGCGCCCGCCGAGCGCCCCGCCTCCGCCACCGTTGTCCAGGTCTGGGGGCAAGCCGCGGCGAAAGCCTCAAGGCTCGGCAGTCCGAGCTCGCGGCGCACCTCGGCCCGGCATGCCAGCCTGGAGCCCGCGAAGGCGGGCAGCCGCCGCTACCCGAGGCCGCGCACGCCCAGCCCCCGTCTGCCAGGGGGAGGCAGGCCTGCTCGCGCGCCGCCGCAGTCAGGAGCTGCCCCGGCACGCCCTCCAGGTGCCCCGGGGCCCCGCTGTTGTAGTCGGCGCACCAGACCTCGCTGAGCAAGCGTGCTCGCGCGTGGTGCAGGGCAGCTCCGCTCGCATAAAACGCGGAGGAGGGTCAGCTCGTCCTGCGCTCTCAGGCCTTGATTGCGCAAGTTCTGGAGCGCCGTCAAATAGGCCGCCAAGCGCCGGGTCGCCGTCGCTGGCGCGGCCGTCGCGCCGAGGCTGGCCGCCGCCCGGTCGTCGCCGAGGCCCTCGGCCGCGGCTCCGCCGAGGCAGGGCAAGCGGCTGCCCGCGCACGTGACCTCGGGCGTCTCCGTCGCAGCCAGGGTCCCGGCAGCTGCAGGTTGTGTGGGTTACACACCTTGGTTTTGTCCCCGATCAGGCGGACTCCGCGCGCCGCGTAGAGCTCTGGGGCGGCGGCCTCGGCCGCGGCGAGCGCCTCTGGCGCGCCCGCGAGGTGGACGTCGTCCAAACACGCCGCCACGATGGCGCCCGCGCCCCGCCGCAGCGCGCGCGCGCCAAGTCCTCGTAAAGGGTCGCCGTGGCCGCGGCAAAAAAAGCTGGCGAGAGGGGGCAGCCCTGGTCGAGCCCGGTCCGCTGTCACCGCCGCGACAGCGCCCGAGAGGCGCGCGCCGTGCGTGGTGTTCCCTCCATGCCACGCGGCTGCGAGGCGCGCGAGGGGCGGGGGCCTGCCCGTGACCTCGCAAAGGACGACGTCCTAGTCCACCTCGTTGAAGGCATCTGCCACGTCCAGCCACAACGCCGCCCTCGAGGGTGCTTTCTCCACAGCGAAGGCCACCACCTTGTGCATCAGCTCGGCGCCGCTGCGCCGCCCCGCGCCGTACTGGCGCGGGGCCCACCGCCTGGGCGATGAGTTCCTTGCGGTGCTTCGTCACCGCCTTCGCCGCCATGCGGCGCAGCGTCTCCCCGCAGGCGAGGGGCCGCACCCCGCCCTGTGGCTTCTGGAGCGGGAGCAGGCGGCCGCCCACCAGCGCCTGCGCCGCCGACGCGGGCGCCTCGCCGCGCAGGATGCAACCCAGCACCTCCACCAGCGCCGCCTTGCCTTCCGCGCGGCCGCGCAAGGTTGCCCAGCGCTCGAAGCGCGCGCCGCTGAGCCCCAGGCCCGAGTGCCGCGGAAACTTGTTGAGGGGCGCCGAAGGTAGCTAGCGCGGCGAGATGGGATGGGAGCCCGCGCTGGCCCCGGAGGCCAGTTTCCCAGGGCCCCCAGCTGCCGCGGCGGCCCGGAACACCTCCCCAAGCATCAGCAGCTCGTGCACCCAGTGGGCCTGTGCCGCCAGGTCTTGGGGGCGTCGGCCGCCTCCGTCGTCGTAGCCAGGGCGCGCCGTCGCCGCCCAGAGGCCGGCCGAGTCGCCCGCCCACGCCTGCCGGATCCTCGCGGTAAGAATCTTCATGGCTGACGCGGCCTCCCGCTCATCATTACCCTTGGGAGGAATGGCGACGAGCAGACGAGGCAAGAGCAGCAGTGGGGCCCAAGCGCCCCCCCTGGCTGGCTGCGCAGCGGACCGCTTTGAGTGCGGCCGCCAGCAAGCCGCCCACGGCTGCCGTGAGGCTGTCAAGAATTCGCCGAGCGCGCCTGCAAGGTCCCAACTGTCCCACCACGGGAGCCCAGGGAACTTGCCCCTCTCGGCCGCCACCGTGTGGCGGGGCTCCAGGTCGCCCGCAGGCGTGTGATCGTCCTCCTGCACGTTCGCCGCCGGGCCCGCGGCCGTCGCCCCAATCGCACCGCCCACCACGCAGGCTAGGACTTGCGCCCGCGCCTCCTCGGGCAGCGCCGCAAGTCATTCAACTGTGCCTGCGCGGATACCTCCTGGAATACAGGCAAGGTGCCTGAAATAGCGATCCGGGTTGGCACGGCTGGCCAGCCGCACCTCTCGGTGGCCGCACCCCTCGCAGCAGACGTAGCAGAGGGCCACGTGCCAGCGCACCGGCTGCAGGGTCGCCGTCCACGCGAGCACCCTGGTTCGTGAGGCGGCTGTGGGAACGGGGCCGGCGCGGGAGTGGCACCACCAGCACCAGCGGCACTCCACGGGTCAGCAGCGTCGCCGACTGCGCCGCCAAGGTGGGCTGCTCCAGGGGGCACGGCCGCCGCCGCCTCGTCCCTCCCCTTCCTCCTCCTCCTCCTCCTCCTCCTCCTCCTCCTCCTCCTCCTCCTCCTCATCATCATCATCAGCAGCAGCAGCATCATCAGCAGCAGCAACTCATCGTCATCGTCATCATCATCAGCATCATCATCATCATCATCGTCATCATCATCGTCATCATAATCATCATCAGTATCATAATCAGTATCATCATCATCACATCATCATCACATCATCATCATCATCATCATCATCATCATCATCATCATCATCATCATCATCATCAGCATCAGCATCATCATCATCATCATCATCATCATCATCATCATCATCATCATCATCATCATCATCATCATCATCATCATCATCATCAACATCGCCGTCCTCCTCCTCCTCCGAGAGGGAGAGAGAGAGAGAGAGAGAGAGAGAGAGAGTGAGTGAGAGAGAGAGGAGGGCTGGGAGCGGGGCGGGGAGAGAGGCGAGAAAGAGCGACGGGGGCAGGCAGGGAGGGAGGGGCAGGGAGGGAGGAGGAGGAGGGGAAGAGGAGAGAGAGAGAGAGCAAACAACAAAAAAAGGAAGGGAGGGGGACCTGTAGGGCTGGGACGGCGGCATGCCTCCGAAGAGACAGGCCCAAAGACAAGGACGTTTGGTCCAGCACCAAGAGACGGGCCTCGCGGGGTCAGGTGTGCCCCGCAGGCGGATGCGTTGTCGCACCTTTTGCGGGCCCCGTCACCGTCATCGTCGTCGTCGTCGTCGCCGTCGTCGTCGTCGTCGTCGTCATCGTCGTCGTCCTCGGCGGACGAGTCCTGACGCCTTCAGCCCTGGTTGGAAACCACCCCAGACCCTTCGCCCCATCCAAGCGGAGAGCGGAGGAGGGGAAGCCGCATGCGGCTGGGTGGACAACGGGCGCTGACGGGCCGGCAATTCGTTCTATCGGAACTCGAAAATCGCCAGCCCAGTATGCAAGGGCCACGCGTGACTGGAAAGTTTGCCTTGGGCGACGCGAGCAAGGTTATCCTTGCCTGTCCTAGTCCTGGGCAGACACGGCTTGTCCAACTGTGGGGGGTGAGTTGGAGCAGTCTTACCAGTGATTTAAAAATGCAGCATATGCCGATCCCAGAAGGCGAGCTTCTGGCCGGCGGGGTCGAAAGTTCCAGCGACAGGCGAGACGAAAAATATTTGAGGCGAGCGAAGAAATGCCCCGAGGCCCAGCGAAGAAATTCGATGTCCCCAACCGCGAAATTCCCCGGACCGAGCCAGGAAACCAAACGCAGGCGAACGACTGATTCATTGGAAGACCAACGGGAAAACTTCCGCAGGCCCGAAACGCCTCTGAAAGTTTCCCGGCTTGCCTCCACAAGGCACCCCCCAGACACCCTCCCAGAACACCCTCCCCAGGCACCCTGCAGCGATAGCGCTCCCAGGACACCCTCCCAAGACAGCCTTCCCCAGGCCCTCCCAGGACACCTCCCAGGACACCCTCCAGCAACGCCCACCGACCAGGACACCCTCCCAGGACATCCTCCCAAGGCACCCTGCAGCGATACTCCGCCCAGGACACCTCCCAAGACACCCTCCCGCGACACCATCCGCCGAGAACACCCTCCCAGGACACCTCCCAGGACCCCACCAGGACACCCTCCCGCAGCGGTCCTGGGACACACCCGCCAGGACACCCTCCCAGGCCACCCTCCCAGGACACCCTCCGAGGACACTCCTCAGGTCACCTCCCAGGATACCACCCTCCCAGGACACCTCCCAACACACCTCCCAACACACCCTCCCGGGGCGCTCCCAGGACACCCTCGGCCAGGGCACCCACCCAGGACGCCCCCACAGGACACCCTCCAGGAACGCCTCCCAGGACACGTTCCAAGACACCGTCCCCGAGCGCTCCCAGGACACCCCCCGCCAGGGCAGGACACCACGGCGCATTGGCAGCCTTCTTAGCGCCCAACGCGGCCTTTGCTTCGGCTGCGGCGCCAGCCAAGAGTTGAACGACCCTGGTCAGGACCTGGTGCGTAGCGCGCGTCGCAGTGGCGGCCCCGGCGACACGCTGCGCCTTGAGAGCGGATAGCGCGTCGCTCGATTCTGCGGAGCCGAGAAAACTCGAGACGCTGACGTCTGGGACTGGGGAAGTGGATCGCGCGCCGCGCAGGAGCGCGGTCGGTCGGGACCGGCGGAGCGACGCGCTAACCAAAAGTTCCCGTCCGCGTTGAATCGTCATCAGAAGGAAGCAATGCACCCCCAAATGCATATGGGAGCGAACCCCACATCCTCTTGGGCCGTGGGGCTTCGACGCGTTCGAGCGAGCCACTCCCCATCCTCGTTCCCATCCTGAGCCCAAGCTCGTCCCGAGTAGCGTCGACAGCTCGACGTTCCGCATCCGAGACTCCTCCACCTGCGTCTGCGGTGGGTCGGGCCGCCGCTGCTGAACCTGCGGCTAGTACTGAGAAAGAACCAGCTGCTCCGACGGAGTCTGCTCCAGCAGCTTTGCCGCCTACGTGTCCTCACCGACAGCATATTTTGTTCTGCGCTTGCTGCTGAGGCGGCCACGCATGGTCATCGCTTTTTTGCGCCGGGCTACAACATACTGCGCAGTCGGACCCAACATGTTTGCAACCTCTTCCTTGAAAGACTAAGCCAGATCCGATGTGATGCGAGTCCTACTTGAGCCCATCTTCTCAGACTTCCAGGCCTTCCGGAGAGAAGACTTCACTATCCACCAAGGTGGCCTCGACATCCTTGCCACACAGCATCGCCGACAAATCCAGCATGGAGCGTTCACCCGAAATCTCGGCCCCTGCTGTGACCGCAGGCATGTGCTTGGCGGAGGCAGCTTCCCATTCCATATTGGCCATGACCATGTCGCTCACTGATTGCAGCGTTTCAATGCCACTTCTGAGCTTCCTCGACACGGAGCGAAAACTTCTCAAACAGGGCCCTCTGCTTGCGGTGTGCTATGCCTTTGGTTGCCACTTCTTCCTCGAGTAGCAGGGGCCTCTGGGGGAGCTGGCGCATTGAGCGCATCCACCTTACTGCGCAGCGCCGAGCTCTGGAGAGTCCCCAGCTTGCAGACGCAACAACTCCAGCAGGACTGTCTCCTCCTCCACACTCTGCCCATGCCAGCGCCAGTCGCTCCCCCATCGAACCCACGGCTTTTTCTGCTTTGGTGGTAGTCTTGGTTTTGACCTTGGGGATCGGCGAACCTCCTTGCCACTTGCCTTTGCCCTTGAGTTCGGGTGGGCTGCCTGCCCACGGACCCATGGGATCACGAGTTTCGGCACTCTTCGGTTTGAGCGCACCCTGGCAGCAGTAGTAGATCGTGTTCGCCCTGAATTTCTACCTGTACTTGCCTGCTGGGCACAGAACATGGCATCAAAAGGTCTGGATCCCTCTCGCTGGGAACTTTTGCTCCCACGGGAGATCGCGCAAAGTGGCCGAGGAGGGGCGGACTCCCTCGGCTCCTGCCTGCGGCGGACCAGGCGAGAAGCGCACGGCTGCCGCGGATGAGCGGTACCCACTTTGTCCACCAGGGGGGGCGATGGTCTTGAGCCAAGACTGCCAAGCATCCAAAAGGGAGGGAGGAAGGGAGGGAGGAGGAGAGAGAGAGAGAGAGCAGGAGCGAGGGAGGGCGGAGCAGGGAGGGAGGAAGGAGGAGAGAGAGAGAGAGAGAGAGCAGGGAGGGAGGGAGGAAGGAAGGGAGGAAGGGAGAGCAGCAGGAGAAAGGCAGTAAGAGAGCAGGAGCGGGGGCCCGGGGGCGGACAGGGCGAGGCGGAAGGGCGGACGCCGCCGCGAGGCGCGGGAGGGGGGCGTCCTGGGAGAGGGCAGCCGCCCGGGCGACGTGCTGGCGCGGAGCCGCTCCGTGAGGACGGGGCCGTGCAGGGGGGCCTCCGCGCACGCCCTCGCCGTCAGGGGCGGCGAGGGCGAGGCGGGCCGCGGCCCACGGGGCGCCGCCGCCGCCTCGCACTCGGGCGCCTCCTCCGCGGCATTCCGCCTCCTCCTCCTCCTCCTCCTCCTCCTCCTCCGCCTCCTCCGCCTCCTCCTCCGCCTTTGCCTTCTCCTCCTCCTCCTCCGCCTTTGCCCCCTCCTCCTCCTCCTCCTCCGCGGCCTTCCGCCTCCTCCTCCTCCTCCTCCTCCGCCTCCTCCTTCTCTTCCGCCTTTGCCTCCTGCTCCTCCTCCGCCGTTGCTTCATCCCTCCCTTCCTCCGTCATCCCTTTTTTTTATCCGTATGTATGACTCCTCCCTGTCGTGACCCCCGACGTGTTCGTATGATGGGCGGGGCTTCTGATACTTCCTCACCATCGACCCCAAAGCTTGAATCTTGGAACAGTTTGACGAGCGGGTGGTTTTCAACATGTGGACCTCGCCCTAGCGCCGCGCACATTCGTCTTATAATTACGCAGCCGTTTCATGCATGGAGGGCGGGTGGTTTTCAAACGTGGTGCTCGCCCCAGCGCCGCGCGCAGTCGACTTACAAGATTGTGGCAGCTTGAAAGATTCACATGGCTGAAGTCCCAGGATCGGTGTTCTGGCACGGTTTGCCATCGTCAGGGCGCAACAGTCACACAAATTCGCTGTGCTGAAATCCCGAGAACTGTGTCCTGTCATGGCATGGGTTTGTCTGGACACGGTAATCACGTTGACTCGCGACGCTGACGTCCCAGGAACGGTGTTTGGGCACTATGGAGGATTATCAAACAGCTGTCTTTCAAGGGGGCACTTCCCACAATGAAAACAACATTCGTGCAGGGGCCCGTGAAGAGGGAACTTAATTAGGACAAGGGTTTGTTGCTACAGCGTTGATGCGTCTTGGGCTGACGCAGCCCGTGACCAGGGTCAATCAAAAGCAGAAGCCCGACCTGGTGAGACGGAGCCTTCAGCCCAAGATGAGGACCCACCTGCCCCCACTTGCGTGGACCCGTTCATCTTTTATGTCTGAAACTTCGCCCCCCCCCATCCGCATTCAGTGGCTAGGAAGTTCAAGTCGTCCAGGATGTGTCTGCTCGTAGGCGGACCTCTGCTGGCTGTTCGTCCTCCTCCTCCTCCTTCGTCTCCTCCTCCTTCTCGTATTCCTCCGTCTCCGCTTCCTCCTCCTCCTCCTCCTCCTCCTCTTCTTCCTCCTCCTCCTCCTCCTCCTCCCCATCCTTCTCCTCCTCCTCCTCCTCCTTCTCCTCCTCTTCCTCCACTCTCCCCCACCTCCTCTTCCTCCTCCTCCTCCTCCTCCTCTTCCTCTTCTTCCTCCTCGTCCTAGTTCTCATGTTTTTTCTCCTCCTCCTCCTCCTCCTCGTTCTTCTCCCTCGCTCCCTTCCTCCCTCCTCCCTTGCTCCCTCCCTCATCGTGTTCCTCGTCATGTTCTGCCTCCTCCTTCTCCTCCTTCGCCTCCTCCCCCTCCTCCGTCCCTGTCCTGGTCAGTCCTCGCCTTGCTCCTGCAACGTCTCCTCTTGTTCCTCGTCATGCTCATCCTCTCCCCGCTTGTCTCCCTCAAGTGGTTTCATTTTCCCGCTAACTAATTCCTCCCTGCGGCACCCCCAGACGTGTTGGTTGAGCGGGAACGGCGTTTCGCCCGAGACGCCTTCTCCGTGCATGTGACCCTGGAGCTTGCACATTGTAACAGCGTCACGGATCGAGGGCGGGTGGCGTTCAAAATGTAGCTCCCGCCTCAGCGCCGCGCACATTCTTTCTCAAAGCTTGCAACAGCTTCACGGCAACAGCATCACGGATGGAGGGCGGGTGATTTTCAAAATGTGGATCTCGCCCTCGCGCCACGCACATTCGCCTTCAAAGCTTGCAACAGCTGCGCGGCAACAGTTTCACGGATGGAGGGCGGCGAGTAGTTTTCAATGTGTGGATCTCGCCATAGCGCCGCGCAAAAGTGTGTAGCGGGTTCACGGTTTCACGGCAAGTAGTTTTCAAAATGTGGCTCTCGCCTCAGCACCGCGCACATGCGTCGCATTTCTGCAACAGGTTCACGGATGGAAAGCGACTTTTTTGTTCCGAAGAATGGCTCTCTCCCTGGAGCCGCTTTGTCCTAAATGGATGAAGCAACTTTAGAGGTATTAATGGTTGAAGATGTTTTACAAAAATGGTCTGGCTCGATGTCGGAATGTCAAGACGCAACAGTCACGTTGACTCGCCATTATGAAGTCCCAGAGATCGTTTTCAGACACGACCTGGGAATGTTAGAACGCAACTGTCGCCTTGATTTGCAACGCTGGAGTCCCATGAATTGTGTTGTGGCACCCTTGAGGATTCCCAAACGGTTGTCTTCCAATGAGGCGTTCCCCACAACGTAAATAAATTCTTGTATGGGGACTATGACATGAGAAAGGAACTTGGATGGAGAGTGTATTGCAGTATCGTTGATGCGTCTTGGGTTGGTCCTCCTCCTCCTTCTCCTCCTCCACCCCCTCCCCCTCCCTCTCCTCTTCCTCCTCCCTCTCCCCCTCCTTCTCACCCTCTTCCTCCTCCTCCTCCTCTTCCTCCTCCTCCTCCTCTTCCTCTTCCTCCTCCTCATCCTCCTTCTCCTCCTCTTCTTCCAGGTCGCCCCCTGTCGCGCTGACGGGGAGGCCAGTGCCGCCACATGGGCGAACTAAACGTACATCCCCGCTTAGAAGAAGTGTCCCCCTCAGTCGGCATTGCTTTTTAACAACCGACTGCCGCGGACGCGATGGCACGCGTCAAGTGCCTAAGGGGGTGTGGAGACGGAGGCTACGCACCAGAGACAGAGAGACAGAGAGACAGAGACAGAGAGCCCGCGCACAAGAGTCCACACGAGGGGACTAGGCGGGGTGGGGGCTGGAGCACCCCAGGGAGCATAACATACGCAGTGTGGTGAAACACTGGACAATTCACTTTCTGGTAAACGGCAAGAATCCAGCCTCAAGGCGCTCCAGCTCAGCAGTCGAAGCGATACTGAACCATTCCGGATTGTTCCTGTACTTCACAGTGTCATCCACCCACCGAGTTCTAGGCCGGGCTTGTTTTCTATGGAAAGAAACATCTAAAGAAACTGGTGGGTCCCAAGTCAGTGCTTTGCGACCCCATTTCCATGGCTCCTCGGCCACTTTGGCAGCCCAGCGCAACTTTCTTTCTCGATGTTTGGTAACCCAATCCTGTAGCCCCATTTGGTCAAGAACACGTCATGGTTCGTGGGTGGTTCTCTTGACACACGTATACTAAGGCTCACTGAGTGAGTGCGTAACCGGGCGGCATGGTAAACGAATGCTCATACGCAACATATGCCTCTGAGTACGCTTAATTTGGTTCTCGAGCTCGGAAGTTATAAAGTCCAAGAAGCACAACCGTAAAGCACAGCTGCGGTGATTGTGCCATGAAATTAACGAATCCAGTCGCGAATCAACCGCGATCGCACAGTAAGCTCTTCTTTCAACATATAGAACTTTCTCCAGCCGGCAGCGATGCGATTCTCGACTTCCGTGCTGTGGGGGTTCTGGAATGTCACTTTTCGTTCCAAATACTTGTGCGACGCGGCTTGCGTGAGCATTTCCACAGGGAGCGTGTGATCAGAAATGTACTCGGGGCGTGTCTCTGTCGGCGCTCGCTCTGGTTGTGCAATATTCTTGTTTTATCAAGGTGAAGTTCTAATCCAGCCTTGGCGGCTTCGCGCCGGATATTTTGCGGCATGCACGTAACTTGTCTGAGAGATGTGGCAACCAACAAAACATCGCCAGCGAATCGCAAATTTGTCATCCGCTCGTCAGAAAAAGTCAAGATGTAGCCAGGATGCTACACACCAGGAAGCCCGAAAACTCACTCACGCTTTCGCTTGCCACGAGTTGCCCGGTGGCCATCCCCCCAGGACGGGCGGAGGCGGGGCCTCTTTGCCAGGGCCTGCGGGGCGCCCCCTTCGGGGGAAGAGGGCAGGCCGTGGGCGGGACTGAGACCCTCCCCTCCCCTGGGGATCCCTGTGCCGTCGGCCCGTATCGAGGGCGACAAGGATGCGAGGGCCTTGGACGCCCATAGAGGGAAGAAAATCCACCCCCAGAATCACCACCCGGACACGCGAAGTCGTCTAGCAAACGCGTCCAAAGAAGGAAGCAAACAGGGCAGGGTTGTTTAGTAAACGCCCGAGGCCGCTTAGTAAACGCCAATTGTCTGGTCTGGGTGGTTTTTCCTCCCTTAAGCCCAATTCGACACTTTTCGAGCGGGGCGCGGCCAACGAAAGTGGCCAAGGATGGACCGAGTAGGGAAGGATGCAAGGGTTCTCTTGTGAAGGTTGCCCAGCCTTCACACGCGGGCCGACTGCATCGTCAAGGCAGACCGCCCCACGCATCGCCTGTCCATCGCCGACACATCGCCCCGATACCAGCGGTGCATCGTCGATGTATCAACCATCCGAGGTCGATGCACCCCCCCCTATGCCTTCCCCCCCCCCTGTCGTTGCCCATGATCCTCGCGATCCATCCCCTCCCCCATCCTCCCCTCAACCCCCACCTACCCTCCCCTCCCCTGGGGATCCCTGCCCTGCTGTGGCACATCCCCCCGCCGGCGTCGCAGGCCGGTGCAGTCTCCAGCGCCGCAGTCGCGCCGAGGGCGAGCGTCCGTCCTCTCTTTTGCGGATGGCCTCTGGAGCCCGACGCGCGTCTTACGAACGCCAATCATTTCTTTGCGGGTTGCCCCTGGAACCTCGTGCGCACTTGCGAACGTCTCTCGTGTCGTTTGGTGGCCTCTGGAGCCCCGTTTGTTGCTTTGTGTCCTTCCCCTAGGCTTTGCGTGCCTGAGGTGAGGCTGAGCTCGCTGTTAGGGCATGTTTCGACTGTCGTGCCCAGAATGGAGTCGGCACTCGCCCAGCTGACAGGGAGTGACCATGCCTTCGTGGACGGCCGATCCGAATCTCCTCCTCTGATGGGCAACTGTAGGGGGGATAGGCAGACGGGGGATGCATCGTCTTCGAATGACCGGTACATCGCCCATAGATCGTCGATGCATCGTCAATGCAGACCGCCCCACGCATCGTCTATACATCGCCGATACACCGCCCTGACATCGACGATGCATCGTCGATGTGTCAACCATTCCAGGTATATGCATGCCTATCCCCCCTGCCATTGCCCCTAATCCTCGCGATCCCCCTCCTCCCCGATCCTCCCCTCCTCCCCCATTCCCCTCCTCGCGTTCCCCCCCCCCATCCCCCTCCCCATCCTCCCCTCCCCCATCATCCCCTCGTCGTCCTCCATCCCCCCCTCCTCCCCCATCCTCCCCTCCCCTCCTCGCGTTCCGCCTCCTCCCCCATCCCCCACCTGCTTGCGTCGCGGGAGGGCACAATTCCACTCCAATCCCCCCCCCCTCTCCCGCCTTCACCTCTCCCACTCCAACATCGCGCTCTGCTTCCCAACGAACTCCCCCTCCTCCAACTTCTCCAGCCCCTCCCGCCCTCGGCCCCTTCAACTTCCCTTCCTCCTCCTCCGCCTCCTCCGCCTCCGCCGCCTCCTCCTCCGCCTCCCTCCGACTACTACTACTACTACTACTACTACTACTACTACTACTACTACTTCTACTACTAATACTACTACTACTACTACTACTACTACTACTACTACTACTACTACTACTACTACTACTACTACTACTACTACTACTACTACTACTACTACTACCACTACCCTACTACTACTACTACTACTACTACTACTACTACTACTACTACTACTACTACTACTTCTGACTACTACTACTGACTACTACTACTACTACTACTACTACTACTACTACTACTACTACTACTACTACTACTACTACTACTACTACTACTACTACTACTACTTCTACTTCTACTTCTACTTCTACTTCTACTTCTACTTCTACTTCTACTTCCACTTCCACTACTACTACTACTACTACTACTACTACTACTACTACTACTACTACTACTACTACGA
>CAUYUJ010018425.1:177691-205029 GCA_963575745.1 Prorocentrum cordatum
CTTCGCCGCCGTGTTCTATGGTTCCTCCTATAGCGCCCCCGCCCCGGAAATTGAATCCTCTCGATGTGGCGCACAACGAGTTCAGCAAGGCTCGGCGGGGCCAACAACCTCTGGCGCCGCCTTCCTGCCGCCGGAGCCGGAAGCGGTGGTGCAGCCGCTCCAACGCCCGAGAAGGCGGGACCACCAACTGGAGGCCGCGGTGGCCCTGGCGTCGGCCAGGCAGGTTCTGCCGGCTCCGCCTGCTGCTCTGGAGGCTGCAGTGGAGGTCAACCCGAAGCGGCTGTGCCTGGCGCCAGTTGCGGTCCTGATGGTGCCCATGAAATTCGAAGGCGCGGTTTTTTCGCGCCAAATGCCGCCGGCGCTGCCCGCGGCCGGGAACTCGGTCAAGGGTGCGGAAGTCCCGCCACCACAAACCGCCACGCCACCACCACGACCACCACCACCACCCACCACCACCACCACCACCACCACTACGAACACCACAACAAACCACCACCACCACCACTACCACCACCACAAACACCACCACCGCCACCGCCACCACCACCACTAACCACCACCACAACCACTACCACCACCACAACCACTGCGAGAAACCGCCACGCCACCACCGTCACCGCCACCACCACCACCACAACTACCACCACCACCACCAGAAACGACCGCACCACCACCACCACCACCATCACCACCACCACCACAACCTGCCACCACAACCACCACAACAACCACCACCACCGCCAACCACACCACAACCACCACCACCACCACCGCGACAACCACCACCGCCACCACCACCACCACCAAGCACCACCACCACAGCCCGCCAACAACACCAACACCACCACCACCACCATCTCAGAGCGGCCCCAAGACGCCCAAACCCCCGACCTCGCTCCGACGAGACCCCGGAAGGACTCCATTTGGTCTCTGATCCAAAACCAAAGAAGGCACGGTGGCGGAGCGTCGTCGTCGTCGTCATCGTCGTCGCAGTCGTTCTCGTCGACGCCCCCCGCCGCCGCCGCCCGCCGCCGCATGCGCCGGCGCTGTCCCAGCAAAAGAAGTCGTCGCCCACGCCGCCGCCGCCAACCGCCGCCGACGCAGGCGCTGGCCCGAGGAGAGGGGGAGAGGAGAAGTAGGGGACGGGGTAGGGGGAGGGGGGGGGTTCGAGTCCCCCCCCCTCCGTCGCGGGAGAGGGGGGGGGGCCGGTTCCAAGCCCCCCCCCTTCCAAGCGACCACGGAACGCGTTCTTTCCGACATGGATATCCCCCCACTTTTTGCGCGCACATCGCCTTGCACACATCTCGGTGCTCATTCCTGAGGAGGCTCGCCATCGTCGTCGTCTGGAGGTCGGACTGTCTGCAAAACGCTCCTCGTGGGTCGAGGTCGACAAGGCTGCTCGACGGGCCACCGCATTTCTCGGCGAGGTGGCCCGCGCAGACGCCAAATTTCACGCTGCTCGACTCGTAGCCCTAGCCGCCCTCAACGACGGTCGCCCCAGCATGGTCGTTGACCACCTTCTCCAGAAGAGTTGCATCGCCTCGCCACGAAGGTGCTCTTAGTGGCAGCTGCATTTGAATAGCGCGATGGAGCCGCGCACGCAAACCTCTTTCGAGCCAAAGAGGCTGCGGAAGAGGCCAGCGAGGGGAAGAGCGCGAGAGGGGTGGAGAAGAGAGGTAGGAGCATCAAGGAGCACAAGGGGACCAGCAGCGGCAACATCAGTGTAAAGGTTGGGGAGGGGGAGGAAGAAGAAGAGGAAGTAGGGGCCGCGTTTGCCGAGGCACCCTAAGCCAGCTTCGAGCAGACCGAAGTGGTTTCCAGCAGCTCAACTTGCCCCGAGACGAACTGGGCAAACACCCGAAAGTCTCACTTGGAGTGCGGTGCCTGGGCGCGGCTCGTTCTCCACTCAATTATCCGCCTTCGCTTTGGCGAAGTCGGCAAGCGCGTTTAACTTGTAGTCCTTGTAGAACGCCTGCGCCTCCTCGACGGCTTCCTCGATCTCCGAAGCCTTCGCGGGAGTCGCATCCGATGAGCGTTGCGACATGTCCGCGAAGTTGTTGTTCTCAGCGACCCTCTTGTCTTCGAGCCCCTTCGCCTTCGCGACCTGCTCCTCGGCGTTGCTCTGCAGCAAGGCCATGGCGCCAGAGGGCCTAGAGCGCGTGGCCAGGCGAGCTTCGATGGCTCAGACATCGCCGAGCTCCTGGTTCACCTTGTCGCTCTGCGATATCATCTCCTTCAGCGCATTCCTGAGCTGCTCCTCCACCCGGGCCCGCGCTGCAGCCACGGGGCTCGGGGCCGGCGGCGGCGCGCGAGTCCGACGGGGCGCGGGGTGGCCGCGGAGTTGATAAGGCCAGAGTGCTCGTCGAGCTGGGCCTGCATCTTGCGGCTGATGGCATCCAACCTCGGGGTGATGGCATTATGTATATGCTGCTGCACTTCGGTCGGCTGATTGGCCACGGCGGCTTGCATTTGGGAGAGCACATCCAAGAGCGCACCGTGGTTTGCGTTGATCGCGCTGGCCACGAAGGCGCCGATCTGGGAGGACAGGGCTGCGCGCATGGATGAGACCTCATCCCTGCATAGCTGGCGCAAGAACTCCTCGGAGGTGGGGTCGTCATCGGGCGGGTCGCATCGAGCTGAGCCACCCGGGTGAAGCTTGCGAGCAACAGCACGAGAGCTAGCTTTGCCCTTCCCACGTTCTTCCGAAAGGGAAAGTGGGGGGGCGGCGTCGATCACCGTAGCCAAGTCGAGGGCCTCCCGAGAGTCCATGGGCGGACCTGCGTGTGCCATGAAATGCGGGAGAAGGCGGGAGCTGGCAAGGTGTCCGCCAGCTTCTGACAGCTGGAGAGCCCAGCGAGAAGGGCTGCCGCACTCAAAACTGGGCCAGTCCCCGACTTGAGCCAAAATGGCAACGGAGGATGAGAGCCAGGAGGATGAGGAGGACGACGAAGCCAAGGACGAAGCGGACGACGAGAACGTGGAGGCCGGAAGGAGCAGGAGGAGGAGGGAAGGAAGAAGAGGACAGATGAGGGGGGAGCAGCAACAGCAGCATCATTTAGAATAGCAGGGGGCAAGCAGAGAAATTATAATCTTAATGCACTCTGCACGCGGTGGAAGCACGTGGAGCCCGCGGGCATCATTACCCGAGGTTTTTCGACGACCACTCCGAAGCACGCGCAGCTTACAGATTCGCTTCAAAATTCAAAACTGCTTTTCTCGCGCACCGACGGCTCGCTTATTACGCCGAAGTTTCAAAATCCACTCAAGATTCAATGCTGGACCTTTGTAGCCTAAACACCAGGGTACTCCACATCCTTCGTGTCCAACACCGCACCCGATACTCAACAGGCTCCCTCCCCAAGCCTACCTTGATGACCAGTCTATGTGTTCAAGTACCCCCGTGCCCAAAACTCCACCCACGTACTCCACAACTTTCGTGTCCAGCACCGCGCCTGATTCTCGACAGCCTCCCTTCCCGAAACTAACTCGAAAGTCTTTATACTCAACCACCTCCTTGTCCAACACCGCATCCACGTACTACTCCACAGCTGCCGCGTGCAACACACCGCCCGGTATTCAACAAGCTCCATCACCAAACCTGAATTGAAATGGAAAACGTATATTCAACTCCTTACGTATTCAAATAACCAAAGCCTTCGTGTACAAGAGACCACCCAATATGCAACAGGCTCCATCCCTAAGCCGAATGTGGAAAAACATGTTACACACTTCCATCCGTGTACAACACTACAACTAGGTACTCCACAGCCTTTGTGTGTACACCACACCACCCGACAGCCAACAAGCCCCCCCCAAGCCTAAGATGAAACAGCCTTTATATTAAGTTCCCTCCGTGCCCAACACACCACCCAGGTAGTCGGCAGCATTTCTGTACGATGCTCAACAAGCTCCATCCCTAAACCAGACGATAAAACATGTATGTGTATTCAGTTCCCTCCGTGTCCAACACAACATTCAAGCAGTCCACAGTTTTCGTGTACAGCACACCACCCGAAACTCAACAAGCGTCCTCCCCACGCCGAATAATTCAAATGTCATTATACTCCACGCCCTCCGTGTCCAACACAGCACCCAGGTATTCCACAGCATTCGTGTACAACACAGCACCCGACATTTAGCAGGCACCCTTCCAATGCCCAGCGCGATCCAAATCTTTATGTTCAACTTCCTCCGTTTCCAGAACAACACCCAGCATCTTCACAGCCTTCGTGTACAGGGCACCACTCGATACTCAACAAGCTCCCTCCCCAAGCCTAGCTTGAAGCAATTTCTGTCCAGCCCGCGCCGTATCCAACACAACACCAATGAACTCCACAGCTTTCGTGTCCAACGCCGCACCCGACACTCAACAAGCTCCATCCCCAAGCCTAGCTTGAAAATGGCGTTGTACTCAACTCCCTCCGCGCCGAACGCAACACCCAGAAGTGTCACAGCCTTCGTGTGCAACACACCAATGCGTACTCAGTATTCCCACTCCCGTCGCCTAACTTGGACGCGTCCTTACACTCAACTCCCTCCGTGACCAACACAAGACCGAGGTACTCAACGGCCTCCGTGTGCAACACACCACCCGATGCGCAACAGGCTCCATCCCAAAGCCTAACTTGAAACAGATCATTATACTCAGTTCCCTCCGGTCCAACACAACACCCAGGTACACCACAACTTTCGTGTACAACGCACCACCCGACACTCAACAGGCTTCCTCCCCAAGCCCAGCTTGGAATAATCCTATTACTCAGCCTCTCCGTGTACAACGCAACACACAACTACTCCACAACTTTCGTGTACAAAGCACCAGCGGGTACTCAACAAACTCCCTCTCAAGGCCTAATTTGACAAAGCCCTTCTCTTCAATGCCCTCCGTGTCAAACGCAACACCCAGGTAATCCACAGCCTTCGTGTCCAACTCCGCACACGATACAAAACTGGAATCCCCCCAAGCCTACATCGAAACCATATGTTCTATTCCCCCCCAAATCTCAGACACAACTTCCAATGATCGACAGCCTTCGTGTACAACACACCATACGATACTGATCAAGCCCGGGTCAACAAGCCTAACTGGATAAAGTCATCATACTACATTCCCTCCGTGTCCAACACACCACCCAAGTACTCTACAGCCTTCGCGCACAATGCCCCACCAAATGCTCAAACAGCTTCCAACCACGCTCAAACTGAAACAGTCCTGCTACTCAACTCCCTCCGTGTCCGGCACAACACCCCAGTGTTCGACAGCCTTCGTGAACAAGGCACCACCCGATGCTCAACAACTGCCCCTCCCCCAAGCTTAACTTGAAAAGAATCGTTATATTCAGCTCCCTCTGTGCCCAACACAGCACCCAGACACTCCACAGCCATCGTGTGGAATACATCAGCCGATACTCAACTGGCTCCATGTCCCAACTGAACTTCAAAAACATGTCCTATTCAGCTCCTTCCGTGTCCAACACAGCATCCCATACTCCACATGTACAACGCACCACCCGGTATTCAACAAGCCCCCTCCGAACCTACCTTGGACAAGTTTCTTCTACTCAGCTCTCTCTCTCTCTCTCCATGTCCAACACAGCACCAAAATCCCCCACAGCCTTCTTTTACTAGAAACCACCCGGTAGTCAACAGGCTCCCTCACCGAGCCTATGTTGCAAATTCTGTCTGTTCAATTCCACTCGCGTCCAACACAACACCCAGGTACTTCACAGCCTTCGTGTCCCAAAGCGCACCCGATACTCAACAGGCTCCATCCCCAAGCCTAATTCGAAAAAGGTAACTCTACTCAATTCCCTCCGTGTTCAACAAGCACAACACCGAGATACCCCACAGCTCTCGTGTACAACGCACCACCCGACACTCAACAGGCTTCTTCCCCAAGCCTAATTTGAAATATTCATTCTAATCAACTCCCTCCGTGCCCAACACAACACCCAGGTACTCCACAGCTTCGTGGACAAGAAACCACCTGATGTTCAACAGGCTTCATCCCAAAACCAAAACTTGAACAAATCCTTCAATGCAAATCCCTCCATGTACAAAACAACGCGCAAGAACTCCACATCCTTGTGTACAACACGCCACCCGATAATAAACAAGCCCCTTCCCCAGACCCACAATTGAAACTGGCAACTTTCCAGATGGATCATTTCGTGTTCCAATTGAATGTGGTTCGGATCCCTCCAGCAAAGATCGGGATGAGTTCAACGAGTATTACACCATAGCTCACTTTCCGCCCCCAGGGAGCAGGATATCTAAGGGTAATTGAACATATGTGGGCAAACCTGCGCTAGCGGCAGAAACCTATATCGAAAATGCAACACTTGCCTGATAAGTGCATCTTCCGTCAGCGCGGTTACCGCGTGCCCTCGGTATTGTTTTTTTTTGCACCGCTTCCGATGCACACGTTGGTTTGGGTATGCGGTTGACGCTTTAGTTGTGATCGCCGCTTGTTCACATATTTTTTGGTAGATGCTTGACGTTTTGCACAAGATTTCAGAATGCCTGAGTGCAGACTTTGTGTTCCTATGGTGGTGGACGCGTTTCAGTGCGGGACTCCCCGAACGTATTGTTTTCAGCTCAGCAAAACTCAAGTCGGGGGGGGGGAGAGAGGAAGGGGAGAGGGAGGGGGGGGAGAAGGAGGAGGAGGAGGGTAAAGGGTGGGGGAGGAGGGGGAGGGGGAGGAGAAAAAGGAGAAGGAGGGCAGGAGGGGGAGTAGCAGGAGCAGCAGTGGCAAGAAGAGGAGGAAGAAGTCTTTCTCCTCTCCTCACGCGCCGGGCCGCGGCCGCGGCGGTCCCTGGGCGTCCTTGCCTGTCGTACCGCTCAGCTGAGAGCCTGGCGGTGCGGGGAAGGCCCTCGCTCCCCTCCCCCATTCCCCCCGTCCCCCTCTCTCCTCCTCCTCCTCCTTTCCCTCCGCCGCCTCCTCCCCCGCCTTTTACCCCTCCCCTTCCCTTCTCCCTCTCCTCCTCCCCTCCTCCTCCGCCTCCTCGTCGCCCTCCTCCTCCTCCTCCTCCTCCTCCTCTCCCTCTTCCCCCTGGAATCCGTGGTTACCCTGGGCGAGGTCGAGTCGTAGCCCCAAGTTGACTGGGATATCGCTCCCCAGAGCTCTCGCGCTCGGGACGCAGGGTTTTCCTCCAAGCATGCTGGATCCGTCTGCATTCGCACTTCTCGTGAGCACACTCAGTTCGGTATCGCTACCACTTTCGTGAAGGGCTGTCCCCGCCAGCCCAGGCAAAGCGGCAAGCTCGCAAAAGCTTGAGACTCCTCCTCCTCCTTCCTGGTGTATCCCTTTCCGCCTCCACCTCCCTCCCCCTATCTCCCTCTTCCCTCTATTTCTCATCTTCCTTGTACCTGACTCGACCTCCCCCGTCCTCAGGGCCACTACTAGCCGTTACCTGACGAATCAGATGAGGGCCTTGATGGCATCCATCCGGACAACGTCCTTGCCCGCCTCCTTGAACAATTCGCCGACGAAGGAGTAGATGGCTTTCGACGCCGTGCTGCTGGTGATGAAGCTCTTGCGGATGCCGTAGTTCAGCGAGTCGCCCTGCCCGCACGTCTCCACGATCAGCCAGCCCATAGGCACATAGACCATGCTGCTGGATGTCTGCACCACCTTCTTCATGATCAGGCCTCCCTCCTTTGCGGCCTTCAGGGCGGCGGCGTCCATCTTAGGGATCTTCTCGATGGTGGCGGACCTGCTCTCGGCAGCGAGCATCTTCAGGCCCTCCGGGCAGCCCTCCTTGGCCAGGGCCTGAAAGAGGGAATCAGTCTTGATGAAGAGGCACCGCACCCGTCCAGTTGCGAGAACCCTGAGGATCGCAGCGCAGTTGGGCGCGAACCCTGTGAACTCCATCTGCTCCTTGTACCCGCACTTCCAGATTGTGTTCATGAACGCGGAGCCGCCGTCGACACTTTTGATGTCCACACTGGGCGGCTGCCACTTCTGAAAGAGCTCCGTTGCCTCGGTCAGGCCGCTCCCAGTTTCCTTGCCAGACCCCTGCAAAGGTTTCTGGCTCCTGGAGTCCTGCTTCCCCCGGAACTCAACTGCCCACCCTGCCAACTCCTTCTGGAGGTTTTGATTGCCCATGAGGAGCGTAATGTCAGTGTGCTCAGGCACGGTGAACGGCAAGTCCCAGGCATCGGCCTCCTTGGAGGGAATCTCCTTGACCTCATCGGCATCGTCGATCTCATCCCACACTGCGAGGAAGATAGGCGCGACAGTGGCAGGCGCCTTGATAGCTGGCTTGTTCGCGGCCTTGATCCTCTCCGCCGCTTCCTTCGCGTCCTGCTTGACCTTCGCGATGGCATCCTGCTGCTTCTTCTTTTCCGCCTCCCTTTCAGCTTTCTGCGCTCGCTTCTTCTTCGCGCCTAGGTGGCTCTCGATGTACCCGCAAGTGTCCCTGACAGCACAAAGCACGTCGTTGGCGATTGCCAAGCACACGTCCCAGGAGGCGACCAACTCGGTGAGCTCATCAGGCGTGTTGCATTCGAACAGCTCCTCATCGCAGATGGTGTGCATCTCAGTCAGCGTTTTGATGTCCTTCGCTTCGCCTGCGAACGGTTTCCTGGCCTTCTCCCGCTCGGCCAAGTCCTTCAAGGAAATGCTCGTCATCTCAGTGTCACCCAGAGGGGCCGCTCTCTCCCCGCCGGGCGTCGAACTCCCGCCAGTGCTTGGAGGCGTTGTGGATGCAGCCGAAGGGCCATCAGAGATGCCGAAGAGCTTGATGGGTTGGTTTAGCCCCTTCCACTTGATGGCAAGCTGCCAGCGGAACTGCAGACTCCTGATGTACGACACCAACGACTTGTCGTCATTCTTGTCAGCCTCGGAGATTTGCTTCAGCTGCTCGATTACCTGCTGCACCTTAATGTTGTCCGTCGCGTACAAGGCGTCCAGCTTACCGAGTTCCGCCGCCATTGAGGTGTGGAGCTTCGGGGCATCGCGTTCGGGCACGTAGACCTTGGTGCTCTTGAGTTTCTTCGAACTTGATGGCCCAGCTCCAGAGTCGGCTCCTGAGCCGTCGGCGCTGCTCGACGTTGCCTCCATCAAGTTTTTCCTCTTGAGCGCCTGCTGCACCTCCAGGTTGGTGTGGAAGAACGAGTCTGCTCCTGAAATCGTGGCTTCCCGCACGAACTCTTTGAGCGAGGCCGTCTCCTCGCCTGACATGTTCTTAACCTCCTGGCCTTTCTCCTTCAACTGGTGCCCCTGGCCCTTCCTGGAGCCCCATTCCCGTTCAGCGCCCACAGGGATCCATAGTTGTTTCCGACCACGGAAGCCCAGGAAGTCCCTGTCGACCCTGGGGTTGTCATCCAGCTCCGTCCACCACTCTTCCTCCTCCTGTTCTGTGATTCCAAGCGTGCCATCGCAATACTTGTGGAATGCCTGTCGCGTCATGGGCTTATCCTTGGCCCTGTTGGTGCTGAAGGTCTCGTTCGACGTGGTCTTCTCGTACTGAGTGGTCTGGACCAGGTTCTTCCGGGCGTACTTCTTGTCGGAAGGGTTGGCCTGAGCAGGCAAAGATAATCGCATTGAGGTTCCTAGGGCGCGAGGGGGGGGGTCCCAGGAACCACATGGCAATGGTGGTGAGTGCTAGGCTCCAGACACCGTCGGTAAATCCTGAAAGTCTGGGGATCAGGGAAACAACAGTTATGTTCTGGACGGCCCTGGACCAAGAACAACACATACCCACCAGCATCCGATTCGGACTCGCACCCTGAAACCTCGAGCGAACACATGGTGGAGAGGAGACACTCGAGTTGGCCCTCCAAGCCTTCGCAAACTCATTGACCTTGTCGGCCAACTGCACGTCGTTGAACTGAGCGTCCTGCTGGAGCTCGAATGGGGGTTAGGGCTGCTGTGCCTTATGCCCCAAACCCCACCCGACAACCTACCTACACTTGACACCAAATGGGCCGACGAGGATGGACCCATACTTATTGCCATTGTCACACCTCGCTCCTTCCACTCCTGCTTCGTCTCCGAGGTAGCCTTGGGGGACCTCGACAGCTTCCACTCCAGCGTGTCGTGGTACCGCTTGTGCATCTCGCAGAACTTAAACTTCTCCAGGCGCTCAAGGCCGCAGCAGATGCAGTACTTGATCAGTTCCGCAGCGGCTTTGGCAGCAGGCTTTCTAGGGCCACGGCCTCCTCTGCCGCCGCCTCTCCCGCGGCCACCGCGGCCGCGGCCACCGCGGCCGCCCTCGGGGACGGCCTCCGGGGGCGGGACGGCAGACAGATCCATCTCGTCCTCGCCGAACATATCAGCCATGGCGTGACGGCGTGGCCCGGGTGAGCGGAAGCAAAGGGGGGCCTCGACGAAATGGATTTCGGAGTCCCGCGTGCGCCTCACGCATGCGCAATGCGAACTGAGCAACAACAGCAATTACAGAATGGCACAAGCTGCTCTGCAATCGATTGGAGGCCACTTGAGGCCCTCTTGAGGCGACGCTTCAACCCGCAGGTCGCCCCCCTCGGATGTCCTGAACGTTGTGGGAGCACGAGGGGAGGCGAGGTTGAGGGGAAGACGCATTAGTAGGAGGAGGAGGAGGAGGAGAAGGGAGAGGGGCATGATGAGGGACGAGCCCCCCTTCCTGGCCATCGTTCAATTGTGCCCCAGCGGCCTGCCTACTTTGCACTCCCACGAGTCCCAGGGGGGGCCACAGGGGGTGACTCAGAGGAAGCATACGGCACTCGCCCATGCGATCAAAGCAGCAACGGCAATGTATCTCAATACGTTTCAGCGCGCCGCCTGATGTGCCATATTTTCCTCTGACTAAGTCGGTCTGAGCCTGAGCTGCTTCGCCGCCTGCCGGGCAGTATGCCGTCGATGCGGCGGCGGCGGTGGCGAGGGCATGCTCCTCTAGCAGCTTGGCCCCCTCGACCCTCACTACGTTGCTGAACACGTACACTGCCCACGCAGCAAGAGCTGAGATGCACATGCCGTTGCCAGACAACTCCTTCAAGTTACTCTCGGACAGGCTCTCGAAGAGGGGCTGCACGCGGCTGTGGTAGCGCGACTGCATCCCCTCAAGGACGTGGAACCCTTGGGCGGCGAGATGCTCAAGGCCTACTGCAGCTCTTCGCAGTCGCCAGGACCAGATGCATCCATGCTTAAGCTGGCATGGGAACTCCGAGCCGTGAGTGGAACGGGTGTTCGGCCAGTGGTCCAAGTCGGCGATGAAGTCCTCGCCCCACTGCCCTGCATCCTTGATGCGCTCGTAGTCCCTGTGCCTCTCACGATTGCCAGCGCATACGGTTTCTAACATGTCGTCGCCGTCTATGGGGACGTCATCCACGTTGTCGATGTGAAAATGCCGTGCTGCAAACAGTTTCGCTCCAACCCGCTTCAGGTAGTCCGGGCTGGCATTCATGTAGATTGTGCCGTCGCTCACAACCCTGGCGCCGAAGAGCTCCTCAAACTCCTTCTGCACCAGCTCGTGGCTCTCTGGGCCGATCCACTTCAACCGATCACGGCAGCATCCGAATGAGAATACCCTTGGGCGGTGATGGGGTTCGCCTTGTTGAAGAGGCCCCCACTGAACCCACACAACATGGAGCCACGGACCCATCGGCTCTGCAAGCTTCTGCTGCACTGGGAAACTCTTCGCGCACTCCTGAAAGAAACAATCCTCCTCGCCAAGCTCCGTGAACCTGATCCTCTGCGCAACCCAGATATTGTTTACTCGTTCCGATGAGTGGGAGTACTCCTTCAGCTTACCGAGGGACACAGGGCTCCAAGCTACGCAGGTGTTCCCTGCCCAGTTAATGCGAAGCTTGCCCACATCGGATGCGTTCTGGTGTGGATTCGTTGGGCACAGGCGCTCGTGTTGCAAACACCACGTGCGCGAGCACGCTGGCCACACCCACTGCCTGTTCTGTATCAGCCACTGGAGCATATTCTTGTAGCTGCCCTCCGCCTGCTGGCGCGCCACATTGATGTCCTGGTTGACGTCGGCTGCAGGCTCCATCATTGTC
Source organism: Prorocentrum cordatum (assembly GCA_963575745.1). Classification (NCBI taxonomy): domain Eukaryota; class Dinophyceae; order Prorocentrales; family Prorocentraceae; genus Prorocentrum; species Prorocentrum cordatum. The sequence goes on from CAUYUJ010018425.1 coordinate 189,683, forward strand.
AAACAGCTTTTGGCCTCGTCTGGCAAGCTGTCCTCTATGTCGCCCAGCACGCAAGACGCCCCTCCATCCAGATTGCGCGAGATCCACTTCAATGCATGTCGAGGCACCGAGGCATTATCGCATGACCTTTTGAATTCGAACATGGTCTTCTGAGCCCAGGGTTCCCCCGGGATGGCGTAGGGAAGACCTTTGCTGAGTTGCCAGCACATCTCTCTCGACATCTCGCACCCTGAGTAATCGCCAGTGTTGATGGTACCTGGTGCCAGCAGCATTCGCCAGCGTTCAACGCTCTCTGGGCATCGCTCAGCAACTCGCCGCCAATGCCGCTCTGGCCAAAGAGCGAACTCGCTGAGGCTACCAGGTCCTGGGGGCACGCCAGTCTTGAACCTGTGGGCGTGGTGGAACGGCTTGGACGTCAGAAGAGCGTCGAAGTCATCCTCGCACAACGCGGCAGGCCGAAGCCTTTTTTGTCCACCGCTCCTGCGCATGGTGCGCTTCAGGCCCCAACGCCCCAACCTGGCACATCGCACTTCAGAGTACGATATGTGCAGACACGCCTGGAGCAGGGCAAGCGAAGCCGCACGCGGCCCTGAGCCCAAATGAATACGGAGGAATGGAGAGGGGGCGGAAAGTATCTGGGGAGAGCAATGGCACTAGCTGAGAGCGGTTCTGCACTTGGCGCTATCTCCGGGTGGCCCTGGACGAAACGTTTCAGTTGTCGTCGTTCGTTGTGGTCGCCGCCCTCCTCCTCCTATTCCTCCTCCACCTCCTCATCATCCTTCCCTTCCCCCTCCTCCTCTTCCATGGGCCTTATCCTTATCGGTGTCCTCCTCCCCCTCCTCTCGTTTAGGGCGCCAGGAGAGCCACGTGCAAGACCAGCGCTCTGTGCACATCCCTCCTCTCTGTCGCCTCCCGTACCCCTTCCCATCTCACCTTCCCCTATCCTCGGATGGGCTCTTGCCAGCGCGTGCTGGTTTGAGCCCTAGGACGTCAGCGCGAGTGCGCTCAGGGGAGTGGGAGGGGGGCGTTGGCCAAGCCTAACTGCACGGATCCCACCCCTGTGGCTCACATTGTGCCGCACCGCTCGGTTTGGTACGGAGTCGCTCGTTTCAGGTCGGATAAGGTCATTTTGAGCTGATTCACGACGCCATACTGGTTTTTAGGCCTGTTTGGGGCGGATTGGCCCAGGATTGCCAATTCCTTGGGATCCGTTCATTTCTCCCGAATCTCCCGAGTTTCCCGAGTCTCAAACTCGTGAGCGTTAGGTTGCCCGGGGGACTTATGCAATTTTCGCTTCTGATTTAATAGGATTTCCTGAATTCCGAAGTGGTTTTGAGCCCTTAGACCTCGCCTGAACTGGTCGTTTTTCATGGTTTTGGACCTGTTTGGGGGCCCAATTTTGCATTCGCCGCCGGGCAACCATATAGTTCCCGAGTCTCCCGAGTCTCCCGAGTCTCCTGAGTCTCCCGAGTTTGGGGGGGATGCGATTTTGATGTTTTTTGTTGGTTTTGCTGGTTTCAGGGGTATTAGCACGTTATCGGCTCCATGGGCGGCGTTTCAGGGGTATTAGCACGTTATCGGCTCCATGGGCGGCCTTTCCATGCCGTAATCTCAGCGTTCGCCCGTTTTGTTATGTTCTGGGCTTGCTCCGTGCAAGAATTCACCACCCCGTTGTTTCACGCATCCGACTCGGCCTCCGACGCCCCAGTGGAAGAGAGGGCCACCGACGCTCAAGGACAGGAAGGGGATCCAGAGGGTGGAGGAGAGAGGAGAGGCAGAGGGCGGCGGCCGCACGGCCTCGTCGAAGCAAGCCTCGAAGTTGGCGAGCACGAGTCGCCTCGCCGCCGGAGGAGGGGAGGAGGGGCGAGACGAGGGCACCCCACGACACCAGCAGGCCTTTTTCGGATACCGTCCAGGACCCTCCTGTGGGGGCATCGCCAGAGCCTCAAGAACGCCCTGAGACAGCTATGAGAGGGCGCAACGGTATCCTACCAAGGAGCCTTGTGGGCCCCCCTCCGAGAGGGCCCTACGAGGGTTCCAAGAGGGCCGCAAGAGGGCCTCCAGAGAGCTCCAAGAGGGCACTAAGAGGGTCTCACAAGTGGGCGATCGACTTATCACGACAGCCGTGTCGTCGTGTCGTCGTCGTCGTCGTCGTCGTCGTTCCCATGGAACGGCACGCCCCCGTGTTAACAAGTTTTGTCCCCCTTGGCGGCGGTGGCCGTCGTCGTCGTCTTCGTCGCCGGGCCATCTCAGGGATTACCAATACGGCTTGGGAGGGCCCAAGACGATTCCAAGATGGCCCCAGGAGGGCTCCAAGAGGGACCCAAGAGGAGTCACAACGACGTGTGGTACAATCCTACACTGGGGCCGCCTTGATTGTGCATCCGCCTCCTCCAGCTCCTCACCCTCCTCCCCTTGCCCCCTCATTCTCATCTATTACCTCATCCCCCTCAGTGGTATCATACTGCATATCCACATCTCAGTCTTGCCCTCCTCATCCGTCCTCATCCTCATCCTCTTCGTGGGCCGGGTGGGTCGAGCGCGCGCCTGGTCGGGCACCGAGAACGGCGCCTGAGGTTGGAGGGGGGTCAGATGAATTGGGCGAGGGAGAGGGAGGGTAAGGGAAAGGCAGGGGAGGTGAGAGGGAGGGAGGGGAGGAGGATAACGAGTCAGGGGAGGGAGTGAGAGAGGGAGGAGAGGGAAAGGGAGAAGGCAGGGGTACGGAAAAGGAAGGGAATGGCAGGGGAAGAAAGGGGAAGGGGAGGGGAAGGGGTGAGGCGAATGGGACTGGGTGGAGGAGTATTGTTTTGACGCATGCCACCTGCTGGCACTCAAGGGTCGCAGGCCGCGACCTCCAACTCGGCGAGCTCGCCGATCAGGTCGTTGTTCCAGTCGTCCACGACCTGCTCCCACTTGTCCTTGTGCTGCGGCTTGTTCGCGCAGCCCCCGCCCATGCAGGCCCAGTGCAGCAGGCGGCGCTGCACTCCTTCGGCACCGCCATCCGACTTGGCAGTCTGGTTCTTGGTGCACTTGCCATTCGCGTTGTGGCCAGCCCTCCTGCAGTGGGCCTGCCACCCCGTGAACTCGCCCGAAATCTTGTGGAAGGTCTTGTACAAGCTCACGTACCTGTAGTACTTGTTGCCCAGCCCGTCCTCGCGGTACACGAACGGGGGGTCGGCATCATCACCGCTGTCCGCGCTGCCGTCGTCGTCCTCCTTTTCGCCGCTTGTCGAAGAGGCAGATGATCCTGTTGTCGAGCTTGAGGTACTCGAAGAAGAGTCCTCTGGGTCCGACTCCTCCTCCTCGTCCTCCTCGCCCTGCTCCTCGCCGTGGTCGTCGGAGCCCTCGATGTCGATGACCTCCACGGCTTCCTCCTCGTCGCCACCGCCTGCCGTGGCCTTCCTGGTCTTGTCGAGCGTTACGCCCCTCGTGGTGCGCGCCTTCTTCCTGACTGGCAGTGGGATGTGGTCCTCAGGCCAGTCTTCGTCGCCGATGGTAGGCATATTTTGATTGCGCTCAGGGCGCGGAGCCATTCCAAGGATCTGCATGTACATTGCAGTCGTAGCGAAATGCGGCACCTCGTCGATGCCCGACTCCTTGTCCATTGATTTCACCATGGCCATCAGGTAATATTTGGATACGGAGTACCCCTTGAACGAGTACCACTTCTTGTCCAGGCCAGTTCGGTGCGGGTTCTTGATTGCGTGCTTTTTCTCCCTTCGTGGACGGCCTGAAACATTGCCTGAGCCACCGCCCCCTCGACCCCCTGACCCCCTTGGTGCACGGACCTCCCACACCATGATCATCTAGACCTCCCCCGCTTCCCCCTACCCCCAGCTCCCCAACACAACTCTTGGCCAGACAATGCTTCTGACAGACACGGTCCTTGAGGTTGATACGTCTTTGTTCTGAAAGCCTTCCAGTTCGACGCGCAATATCAACTGTGCCAGGGTTGCCTTGGTGATGTCATCGCCCCTCTCGAGGCTTTTCAACACAGGCTGAGGGCGACGCAGATCCATCCCAACTTCAAGAGATGCCTTTCCCAATGGCGTAATCTTGTACGGCGGGCCCTCCCAGAGACCCAGTTCGCAGAGCGTGCCCATGAGCTCCTTGGCGTCAGGAATGTCAGTCGGTATGGCGGCGTCCTGTTCGCAGCCGTCCGGGTACTTCAGAAGTGTTGGGACCACATTGCTAAACCACTGCATCTGCTTCACTGGAATCTTCGACTCGTAGTGCCCGGGTAGCTTCAGCTGCAAGTCGAAGCCAGCACGCTCCCAACGAATCACCTTGAACAAGTTCTCTGGCTCGATCACAGCTGGATGGAGAGTGAATGGTACTGCACAATCGCCAATCTCCTGGCCCATCCCGTTGACGCTAACTGTGGAAGTGCCGTTAGCAGCGTTGTACCTAAGCAGTTTGTGCACCATCAAAGTCTTGACGCCTGTGAGCTCTGGTTGGCCTCGTACTTTCGGCCGGGGGATGCGACCGATGTCAGAGATAATCACTTTGAAGAACATGACCTCCGAGAGCTGGCAATCTGGGTCTCCCCATAAATCTGCGCGGTAACCATCATCAAACTCATCACCCATCTCTTTCAGGTCACCCACTTGAAGGAGGTCGCCCAGGGCTACGAGGGCATTGCGCTGCAGGGGCATGCTGTAAATGGTGCCATCAGCTTTCAACGAGTCGATCACGTGGTTGACAAAGGCGTCTCTCTTGCAGGGGCAGTCGGTCTCAAGCAACTTGATCTTGCGCGGGTGCTCAACAGTCTCAGTTTTCACGATCTCGATCTTGGGCAACTCCATCTGGTACTTCGTGAACGGGTCTGAGTGGTAGATGACTTGCCAGAAACGCTTGTCTCTACTCCCGAAGCGCGCTGCAACACTTGCACTGGGATGCTTATCCAGGCCGAGCTCCGCGCAAGCCTTCTGGCCAGAGCTCAGGTTTTGGACATCGTGTACAAAAGAGTTGAAGGTGTCCATACTGGAGGTTATGTACTTGCTGAGGTTGGGCATCCGATTAGACAAGCTGACCAGGGCGTTTCCATGGTTCGGGGCCCTCTTTGTTTCATGCTTGACCTGAGCATGCGTGCCCTCAACAACTCTCTCTGCACTGGGAGCGAAACGAAACACTGCCATCCAGTGGCGAAGTGCAGGCAAATCCCCAGTCGCTTGAAAACCATCGATACTCCACTCGTCCGCTTGATCAAGAAGGGTCCCATTTTTGAGAAAGTCTTCGACAATACGATTCCCACCAGCATTCTCCACAACTCGACGGTAACATTTTACTGCCCTCTTGTGTATTCCACATGCCATCCCAACTACGCTGTAGGCTGCTGTGTTGCAATGTGCCAACTTGACCGAGTAATACGCGACAATATGGGCCCTGCCATTTTCACACTGCTCTATGATGCTCTTCGCCTGCTCCTTTGAGATGTCGCCGGGCAGCTGACTGGTGAACTCTGCGATGTGGTAGTTGAGGCGGTCCTTCACGAAATCGAGCAGGAGGCCCGCGCACACGTCATGGCATCGCATGCCTCTCAACGGGCACTTTGAAGCCCCGTCGCGAACCGTCTTGACAACGTCCTCGTCGAATGGATGGTCGCCCTTATCGAGGAACTCCAGGAGGTCGAAATGGCAGGAGCACGATTCACACCACTTGAGTACATCAAACAGTGCCTGTGCGATCTTCTCAAGCATACCCCAGTAGGCCCACCAGTACGGCGACTTGATTGTTTCATCCAGGACTTGCATCTTGACGCGTAAGTCGTCCTCATCACCATCATCTTTAGACTTCTTGCCATGGGTATATTTCAGAGCGTCCCAACCATGCCGTAAGCCCGCTTCGACGTCGCCTGTGATGTGGAGTACTGTGTTGGCAACTGTGCCCCAGCGCTCAACGTGACAGTGGCCTTTGAACTTCTTGATGGGCTCGAACAAGACTTTCAGGACTGGCGACTGCGAGAAGCACGTCGCCTGAAGCCGTTCCTTCGACGCAGGGTTGTCTAACAACTCTGCTACTTTACTGAGCCTCCATACAGCATCCTTGTAATCTGTCATCACGTCTTTCAGGTGCTTGCCAGAGTTGTGGTTCAGGTGAAGTGTCCCGCTGAATTCGAGGCTCCTAGTCATGTCGATCATGTCGTCGTCATGCCCCTGAGGCGCAGGCTCTGCGAAATCAACCTTCTGGCTCTGGCCCCCTGATTGGCGCCAACTGCCACCTGAACCCCGCCCCCCTGGGCCCAGGCTCTCCGGAACTGAACCCCCTGGAACCATCCCCAACCCCGTAGTCCTTGGGCCAGGGTTCAGGCCAGTTGGCGCCAAGCAGGGGGCACCTCGGCAGCGTCGTGGCCGGGCTTGAAGACGTCCAGCACCTTCTCCACCTTGATGGGCTTGATGCGGGCCATCCCACTCTCTGTGCCCTGATCCGAGAGCCAGATGGGCACGGAGCGGACGATCTCCGAGAACTGTTCGACGGACGGGCTCAGAAGATACAGTTGATGCATGATGGCGTGGAACTTTGCTGCCAGGTTAGCCCGCCCAAATCCCAATTCCACTGCAGGGGCCACGTGCCTCATGATCATGGTTTCGACTTTTTCCATGACCTCTGATTCGGTTTCCCACTCGCGAATGCGATCCTCGTACGCCCGGGTCTGATTAAAATAATCCAGCTGGCCTGAAAGCTCGTGCAGTTTGACCAGGTTGTCTCGCGCAATGATTGTGAGCACCGTCATCTCGTAGTCGCGTCCTGCTTGAGGACTTGAGTCTGGAATTGGGTACACAACGACGCCGCCCTCTTCCTCCATCAAGTATTTGATCAGACGCCTTGCTGCTACCATCCAGGCCACATCAACTCGACCCCGCAGCCGCGACAGAGTCGCTGTACTTGGCACCCGCCCATGGACACGTTCGTTTTCGATCGAAGAACAAAAAGCACTTGCCATGTGTCCCGGGAGAACTGCTCGAACCGCCCAGAAGCAAGCCCTCTTCAACTCCGCGTCGTTCTTCAAGAAGTTTGACATCATGAACATGTTCACTATGTCCACGGCGTTGTACTTGCACCGGGGGTCCTTGCCCTCATGCTGCGCTCTAGCGCTGCGCATCTTGTCAGCGAAACGGCTTAGCAAGGCAAAGGCGTCGTGAGCATTCACCGCATGCGGGTATTCAGCCAGAGTCCTCTGTGGTAGTTGCTTCAGCGCGTCAGTCACGGGCTTCTTCAAATCAGCTATGACGCGATCGATCGTGCCCGCATCGAGAGTCCGATGCTCTTCGAAGAGATCGTCCGAAGGTCGATCAAATCTGCATTCAGGGAAAGAATCTTTCAGCGCCAGCAATGGTAGATCGAGATTTCCGCCTCGGTGGCGACGCCTCTGCTGATCAAGTTCGGAAGCGCTCCACACGTTCGTCCATTTGATATTTGGAACGTCCCATCTGTTGAGATTGCATAAGCTGAAAGTCGAATAACCCTGCTGATCAAGAACCTCTGCTTTGATCACGCTAGCCCAGCACGAGGGTACAGAAACACAGAGCACAGGTAGTTGAAATTGGTCGCCACAGGCCGCGTGTGTGATAGATCGGCACGATGCCCAGTCAGGTAGCGTTCCATATTGATCTGCAAGCGTGTCGATCATAGCATGAACTTTCGCTTCTGGTAAGTGTTTGAAGAAGCCTTGCCTCCCAACTGGCGTATCACCAAAACAGTCCCACTTGGCGTCGTGAAGAAAGGGAATCATCTTGACAACATCGAAGTAGTACAGTTGATCCACGTGGCATGCGCCATCTGCCAGAACACTCCAGAATTTACGCTGCTCCTCCTGAAAGATGGTGAGCGGCCTTGCAGCATCGTAAATGAAGTTCGATTTGACCAGCATGATGCCGTCTATAGTCATCTTGGACTGACTATCGTCCGGAACGTCCTGATCTTCACCTCTGGAAGCTTCCGCCCGACGCATCAGGTCCCCCATGCGGGGCGTATGGGCAACTCTGTTTGGGTATATTCTGGCATTCCCACTCTTCCTCTGGAGTCGAATCTCGTTTGGCCACCTGCAAAGCCACACGCCAACAAGAGGGCGGACAGGTTCCATGAATGATATGTATGCGGCCGCAGCCGCGACAAGCACGAGGAGGTAATCCATACGGATGGTATGGAGTCTGGAACTGACACGGAAAGCGCCTCACGAGCCAAACAAGACAAGAAAATGCAATGGACGATGGGGAAAGGAAGCCAGAGAGGGAATGGGAGGGGAGGGGGACGACAAAGTCAGACTTGGTATTGGTGCGACCCCTTCATGAGCTAAAACAATATCGTGGGATGGTAAGGGTCTCTCTCTTTGTCTGAGGGCGTACACTAAGACTAATACTTGTGCGATGGGGACAAAACCGAACGCCCCCCTCCCCCTCTCCTCATCATGCCCCCCATCATCATTTTCCCACTCATCCCTCCTCCTCCTCCCTACTTTGCTGTATGTTTTGGACGTTTCCGAAGTCGCGCCGAATCGCGGGACCCCGAACAGTACAACAAACGTTAGCAAGGTCGCTAAAAAGAAGCACATTCACCCTGACGATCGGCCTAAGTTACCTATGTAGACGTAGGCCTACCGTCCAAGCTACGATTATCGTCGGGCCGCCCAGAGGGGCAAGTATGCTCCATCTGGAAAGTTGCCAATTGAAACATCTTTCTACTCAGCTCCCTCCGTGTCCGACACAGCACCCAGGTACTCCACAGCCTTCGCGTACAACAAACCACCCAATACTCAACGGTCACGGTTCTGGTTCTGGTTCCGGTTCCGTCTTCTTCCTTCTGGGCTCAAAGAAGACCCCAGGAACCACGGTTCTGGTTCCGGTTCCGGCTCCGGTTTGGGTTTCCACCTTCTTGATTCTGCCGGCCCCAAGAATGCCCCCGTGCTCACGGTTCTGATTCCGGTTCGGGATCCAATTTGCGTTTCCTTCTTCTTTCTCTGGCCCGGGAGAAGACCCCCCCAAAACACTGTTTCGGTTATGGTTCCAGTTCTAGTTAGGGTTTCCTTCTTTTTCTGGCCCCGAAGAAGACCCCTTTCGTCACGGTTTTGGTTCTGGTTCTGGTTCCGGTTTGGGTTTCTTTCTTCTTCTGGCCAGGAAGAAGACTCCCCAGGTTACAAATTTGGTTCCGGTTCTGGTGACGGTACCGGCTTCCTTCTTCTTCGTTTTCTTCTTCTTCGTCTTCTTCTGGCCCCGAAGGACCGCCCTGGTCACGGTTTTGGTTCCGGTTCCGGTCATGGTCCCAATTTCCTTGTTCTGCTGGCCCGGAAGAAGACACCCCAAGTTCCGGCCCGGGAGAAGACTTCACAGGTCACGGTTTTGGTTCCAGCTCCAGTTCTGGTTCTGGTTCCGGTTTCATTTTTCCTAGGTGCCACAAGTTCTCGCGGTTCTGGTTATGGTTCTGGTTCCGGCTCGGGTTTGTCTTCTTTGGGCGCTCTTTGGTTCGTGTTTTGGTTCCGGCTTTCGTTCCAGTTCTGGTTCCGGTTCTGGTTCCCTTCGTCTCACTGCCGAAGGGTACCCCCGAAACCACCAAGGAACCCACACTCGGATATCTAATGTGCGCGCAAGGGTTTGCAGCGTTGGCTTTCCAGTTCTTATAACTTATATATGTTCCTGTTTGTTAGTCCTTTCGGGAGCCTAGCCTGCAGCGGTCCAAAGCTCCCACGCCTCCTTGTCCTCTTCCTGCCTCCTCCTCAGCCTCCTCCTCCTCCTCCTCCTCCTCCTCCTTCCTCCTCCTCCTCCTCCTCCTCCTCCTCCTCCCTCCTCCTCCTCCTCCTCCTCCTCCTCCTCCTCCTCCTCTCCTCCTCCTCAGCATCATCACCACCACCACCATCACCACCACCACCACAATCATCATCATCATCATCATCATCATCATCATCATCATCATCATCATCATCATCATCATCACCATCATCATCATCATCATCATCACCATCAGCATCAGCATCAGCATCAGTATCATCATCATCATCACCATCATCATCAGCATCAGCATCAGCATCATCATCATGATAATCATCATAATCATCATCATCAGCAGCATCATCATCATAATCATCATCATTATCTTCATCATTATCGTCATCAGCATCATCACCATCATCAACATCACCATCATCAGCAGCAGCAGCATCATCCGCATCATCACCACCACCACCATCATCATCATCAACATCATCAGCAGCATCAACATGATTATCATAATCGTCGTTATCATCGCCCATGATGGTCATCATAATCATCATCATTCTCGGCATCATCATCATCACCAGCACTACCATCCATCATCATCAACGTAATCACCATGAGCAGCATCATCATCACCATCATCATCATCATGATCATCATCCTCATCCTCATTCTCATCCTCATCCTCATCCGCATCATCATCATCCTCATCCTCATCCTCCTCCGAATCCTCAAACCCATCCTCATCCTCATCCCGCCTCCACCTCCCTCCTCTTCCCTCCTCTTCCTCCTCCTCTCCCTCTTCCTCCTCCCTCCTTTCCCTCCTCCCCCCCTCTTCCACAACTCGTCCCTGTCGGGCTCCCAGGCGTGTCGGACGGGCGGGCCGAGCCGCCTGAGACTCCCTCACCACTTATGGCCCTGAAGCTTGGGAATTGCGACAGCTTCCCAGACGGAGGGGGACGGTTTTCAAAATATCGTTCTCGGAGTAGCGCCGGACACATTCGTCGTAAGAGCTCGCAAGAGCTTCCGGGATGGAGGGCGGTTGCTTTCAAAATGCAGCTCTCGCCCCAGCGACGCGCACATTCAGCTCAACACTGCGCAGCATCTTCACGGATGGGGGGGGTCAAAGTGTGGCTCTTGCCATAGAGCCTCGCACTTCGCCTTTCAGACATTGAAACTAGTTCAAGGATGGGGGCGGCTGTTTTTCCAAATTACTCACGCCTCAACGCCGAGGACATTCATCTGAAAAGTTTGGAACAGCTTGACGGACGGAGGGCGTTGTTTGAGTATTTGTTCAAAAGGTGGCTCTCGCCTTGGCCCCGCGCGCATCAGTCTTACAGCTTCAAGGAGGGAGGGCGATTATTACTCAAAGTGTTGTTCTCGCCTAGATGCCTGGAGCACTCGTGTTACAAATTCGCAGCGGCTTCAAGGATGGAAAACGATCACTATGCAGCAATTTCAAAGATAGAAGGGCGGCTCGCCTTCAAAATGGGGTTCTCGACGCAACGCCGCACACATGCCTGTTGAAACTTAGCACGTGCTTTACGGATGAAGGCGGTTCCTTTTCAAAGTGAGGCTCTCGCCTCAGCGCCGCAGAAAAATATCCGAATACTGCAACCGCTTCCACAATTCAGCGCTAGTCCATCTCAAAATGGGACTATCGCCTCTGCGCGCGCGTCCAGTGATTCTTGCAAAGTTTCCTAGATGGAAGACGAATCTTGTTTGAATGCAGTTCCTGCCCGAAACTTCATTCTGTTTACGCACCTCCAACTTCAGCACACGTAGCGCCGCACGGATCCACCGCGGCACTTTTTCCCTACCTGAGCTCTGCCTAGAAGGGTTCTTACTCGGTGTGCTTAAAGGGCCGGGCAGTGGAACACGCCCCGGGCGGTTCCCCCAGTATCCGCCCCGCGGTTCCCCCAGCTACGCCCCCTTAGCTTAGCGTTGCTTATCTCATCTTAGTTTAGCCTAGCTTAATTTAGCTTAGCTTAGCTTAGCTTAGCCTAGCCCAGTTCAACTTAGCTTAGCTTATCCGATGCTGAGCTTAGCTTAGCTTAGCTTAGCCTAGCCTAGCTTAGCTTAGCTCAGCTTGGCGCAGCTTAGCTTAGCTGAGCGCAGCAATAGCATAGCATAGCATACCATAGCATAGCGTAGCGTAGCGCAGCATAGCATAGCGCAGCATAGCATAGCATATCATAGCATAGCATCGCGCAGCATAGCATAGCATAGTATAGCTTAGCTTAGCATAGCACAGCGCAGCACAGCATAGCATAGCATAGCATAGCATAGCATAGCGCAGCATATCATAGCATAGCATAGCATAGCATAGTATAGCATAGCGCAGCATAGCATAGCATATCATAGCATATCATAGCGCAGCATGGCACAGCATAGCATAGCATAGCGCAGCATAGCATATCATAGCATAGCCTAGCATAGCATAGCACAGCGCAGCATAGCATAGCATAACGCAGCATAGCATAGCATAGCATAGCATAGCATAGCATAGCGCATCATAGCATAGCATAGCATAGTCTAGCATAACATAGCGCAGCCTAGCATACCCTAGCATAGCATAGCATAGCACAGCATAGCGCAGCATAGCATAGCATAGCATAGCATAGCGCAGCATAGCATAGCATAGCATAGCATAGCATCAAAGCAAAGGCAAAGCAACAGCAGCAACGGCAAAACAAAGCACACGCAACGCAAAGCAAAGCAAAGCAAAAGCAAAAGCAAAGCAAAAGCAAAGGCAAAGGCAAAAGCAAAGGCAAGAGCTATAACAAAGGCAATGCAAAGCAAAAGCAAAACCAATGCGAATGTGTAGATGTAGATTTACATGTAGGTGTAGGTGTAGATGTGGATGTAGGTGTAGATGTAGATGTAGATGTACACGTAGGTGTAGATGTAGGTTTAGATGTAGATGTAGATGTGAGTGTAGTTGTAGATGTAGATGCAGATGCAGATGTAGATGTAAATGTAGATGTAGATGTAGATGTAGATGTAGATGTAGATGTAGATGTAGATGTAGATGTAGATGTAGATGTAGATGTAGATGTAGAGATGTAGATGTAGATGTAGATGTAGATGTAGATGTAGATGTAGATGTAGATGTAGATGTAGATGTAGATGCATGTGTACATGTAGATGTAGCTGTAGGTGTAGATGTGGATGTAGGTCTAGATGTAGATGTAGGTATTAAGCTGTACTATTACTACTACTACTACTACTACTACTACTACTACTACTACTACTACTACTACTACTACTACTACTACTACTACTACTACTACTACTACTACTACACTACTACTACTACTACTACTACTACTACTTACTACTAATACTACTACTACTACTACTACTACTACTACTACTACTACTACTACTACTACTACTACTACTACTACGCTACTGCTACAACTGCGACGATGAGGAGAAGGAGGAGGACGGCGTTTACCGTTACTACAAATATTGCTCTCCTCGGGGCTCCAACTCCTAGGTAGGGTCGCTCTGGGATAATTTAAAATGGAAATATCGCTCGGGACGTCGTCGAAGTTCATGACCACAACTGTAAACTTGTGAAAACCTTACACGGATGGGGGGAGCGGCCCTTCTTCGAGAGGGAAATCTCGCTGGCATCCCGTTGACCTGTATGATGCTTCTCGTGTTCCTGATTCTTCGCCACGAATGAAGATACCAGGCGATTCCTTTTCAAAGCAGGGCCCTCGCCAGAATGGCAGACCCAAGTGCGCCGGTCTTTCACAGGCGGCGCTTCTTGTAGTGAGAATCAGAGCTTGCAGGGGCGCGTGAAAAGGACTTGGGACGGGATGGTGTACTCTGGTCATTCATTTCTGGTGTGCTCTGGTCCTCCTCCTACGCCTCCTCCTCCTCCTCCTCCTCCTCCTTCACCTCCTCCCCCTTTTCCTTCACCTCCTCCCTCCTCAGCTCCCCGCCCCCTCCCCGCTGCCACCACGAGCTGCGCAGAGGGCGCGACCGAGCCCGGAGAGGGCGGCGTCTGCATGGGGGACGTCGTCCCTGCGCCGGGGTCCGCTCCTCGCGCGCCGGCCAGCTGGCTGCCGCTCCCCCCCACTCCTCTTGCCCAGGGCGGCGGGGGGCCGAGCAGGAGAGAGGAGGGAGAGGGAGGGAGAGAGGGGGGGAGGAGGGGAGGGAGGGAGGGAGGGAGGGGGGGAGAGAGGAGGGAGAGGGAAGAAGGGGCTGAGGGAGAGGGGGGGGAAGGAAGGTTCGAACTCTGATCCTGACTCGCCAAAGGCATCCGCTGAGCAAAAACGGACAACAACAACAACAACAACAACAACAACAACAACAACAAAAACAACAGCAGGCAGGCAAGCAACAACAACAAACAATATTTTAAGACTGTTCGCCCTTTATCTGCTCGAGTGTCGAATACGCGAATTTCCCCAAACCCTCGATACCCGCGCTTTTCGTCTTCGATCGAACCCCTTTTGGGGGGTATACCTTCTTCCCGCAGGCGGGCCCGGCAAGCGCGGGGCGGCAGCGGACCGTCGGCCTGGCAAGTGGCAGCGCTGAATCGGCGGCGGCCGCGGGACCGTCGACCGACCCCAAGAGGGACGGACAAGGGACCGACCACGACGACGACGACGACGACAACGACGACGTCGACGACGACGGCAACGACGGCGACGGCGACGACGACGACGAGCGGAAGCGAGAGCGAGAGAGAACGACAGCAGAGCCACGAAGGACACGAAGTAGGCCACGAAGGGCGACGGCAGGGACACGAAGGGAAATGGGTATGGGGCCACGAAGAGCGCGAACGAGCCGGGGCCACGAAGGGCAAATACTGCGGGGCCACGGAAGGCAACGATGGGGCCACTGAGGGTAGCACCTGGGCCACGTAGGACAATGAGGGGGCCACAAACGGCGACTGCGGGGCCACGAAGGGCATGCACACGGGGCCACAAGGGGCGCGAACGAGCGGAGGCCACGAAGGGCATACGTATGTTGGGCCGCGGAGAATAATGACGGGGCCACTGAGGGCAGCAACGGCGACACGAAGGGCAGCGAGGGGGCCACGAACTGCGACAGCGGGGCCACGAAGGGCATGCATATGGGGCCAAGACGGGCGCGAACGAGCGGGGGCCACGAAGGGCATACATATATGGGGCCACGAAACAAAGCGAGAGGACCACGAAGGGCTGCAACGGGGCCACGAAGGGCAGCGAAGGGGCCACGAAGGGCGCAACGGGGCCACGAAGGGCAACGAGGAAGGCCACGAAGGGCAGCAACGGGGCCACGAAACAAAGGAGGGGGCCACGAAGGGCTGCTAGCAGGGGCCACCGAAAGAAAGCGAGGTGGCCACGAAGGGCTGCAAAGGAGACACGAAGGGGCAACGAGATCCCGATTCCTGGGTAATATGTGAAGGAGTCCTAAACGTGAGCGCGACTCCTGGGTGCCTGGGTGTCGGGAGCGCGGCGCTGGAGTAAATTGCAAGCAATTCCAACGCAAGGGCGCTATTCTTCAGTAAATTGCAAGCAAGTCTCCAGCGAGAGCGCGACTCCAGAGCGCAGGAGGAGCGATTCCTGAATAAATCGTAAGGAAGTCCAAAGCGAGAGCGCGATTCTTGAATAAAATGCGAGAAAGTCTCGGGCGGGA
>CAUYUJ010018426.1:0-37500 GCA_963575745.1 Prorocentrum cordatum
AGGAGGAGGAAGAGGAGGACGAGCAGGAGGAGGGGGAGGAGGGAGGAGGATGGTGTCTGGGAATTGCATCGCCCAGACGTATGGATGCACAGTGCTATGTGCGCGCCAGCGCCCCAGGGGCGACGCGCGCGCTCCTTGAAGATTTTCAGCAGTTCTACATAATTGTTGTTTCGTGTTTTCTGGCCGTACCGCCGGGTTGTGCTAAGTGTTTTCTTCGGAGGTGCGCTTCAAAGGGGGGGGCGTATAGTAGTTCATGCGCGTGATGAAGGTTTGGTTTGTTTCTTGCATAACCGAGGAACGGCTACGGTGCATCCAAACGCTCGTGTTCCAATTGTTTGGAGCCGGCTCCTATTGTCCGAACCGTTTTCGAACCGTCAAGGAAGCCGTTTTGGCGAGGACATCCGACGCGGTTCGGCGCTCTCGAACCGCCATCCCACAATGTGGACCCAGTTTCCAATCGTATTTGAAGGGCGTCTCACGCGAAATGCTCGCTTTCCATTTGTTTGGAATCGACTTCTATTGTTTCGAACCGCTTTGGAACCGTCCATCGACCAAATGTTGCGGGGATGTTCCACGCATTCTGCCGTTTTCGAACTGCCATCCAGTCATTTTGGGCAACCCGCCAGGTCCATTTAGCCCGCACGGTGGTACTTCCGTAGCTGTGTGTGCGTTGGCTTTGATAAAACATGGCGTCCACCCCGCCGCGCGCGCGGCCGGCCAGCCCCCTCCCACCTTTAGGACCAACCTAAGTTTAGCTGACATGTTTACCACACACTCATGGCGTAGAGGGCTACAACCCCAGGATCGCTTTCCCCGAGGATAAGCCTGAGCAAGTGGTTTTAGTAATATGAAGAACAACCGATCAACATGGTCAATGATATGCCAATGTCGTCGATCGACTGGAACATGTTGGTTTCCAGCCGAAAGTTCCGTACTTGACGAAAGTAGTTTTATTTGATGGAGGAAGGATGTTCTTCCCACTCAAGGGCGATGTACGTCCGGATGAAGGATCGCGCAATGATCAGAAGAGTGTGGCAGATCCTGAAACCGATTCCATCGATGAGGTCGGGGAGTCGAGCCTGCGCCTTTGCAGTCATAGATCCTGGAACCTTACGTGCGCAGAAGAGCTTCGTCCAATCGCGTCAAGGCCCGAGAACTTATATATCATTTCTCAGCAAGGACTTGACGGATATGACGAAGAATACCTCGTCCCGCTCGATGACCGCATGGGCGCTTCCGAGCATCCTTCGAGTGACGACCACGGCGCAGAGACAATCTCATCCGATGAAAATTGCTCGCGTAGATCTACGCCTGCGCCGATTGGTGATCATGAGAGCCAGGAGCCGCATGTCGGGGGGCGCGGGGTCCATGATCCCGCGTTCCCCGCCCCGGGGGTTGATTCCCCGCAGCGCGGCGCAGAGACGCCGCCCACGCGCGGCGAAGACGCGGCAATCCCATCCGACGGTTCTGTGGAACGACACTTGGTGGACATCATGGGCGAGGAGCTCGCGGGCGACAGCGTTCGACCGGCGAACAAGCAGAGACGAGAACCCATTAGGATTTCGGCTACCTCGCCTCTCGGGTGGCGAAGCAGATCAGGCGATATCCCGGCGGCACCCAATATCCGTTCCAGGGGGGGCTCCCGGGAGCTATGCCCCGGGGCCCCCCAGGACGATTTCAACGCTCGAATCACCGGACCTGCGCGCCCGCTCTCCCCGAAAGAGAAGCACTGAGGGAGGCGGGCCCAGGGCTCCGAGGCCGCGATCAGAGGTGTCGGACTTGTCAGACTTGCCCAGAAGATCAAGCATGTTTCGCATGCGCATCAATGCCAAGTGTGCCAATGTAGGCCCCGATGTGCTGACGTGCCCGAGTCGCGGTTCCTCGGCCTATTCGGCCAGCGTAAGAAGCCCGTCTGTCTTGGGTGCTCAAGCAGTTGTGATCTCTGCAACCTTGATTTCCCCTGCCCGATTTGCACGGTTCCCGCCTCGCACAATGGCGCTGGGCCACGAGCCAATGAGCGGCGCGAGGCAGAGGAAGGGGGAAGGCCCGACATGGAAGCCCGGGGGCGAGATTTGGCTGAGATGCGCGAGGAATTGAGGGAATCAGAGATCCGACAACAGGAAATCGCTGCCCACCAGTTGGAGAGGGGCCGGGGGGCCATGGCCAACGCTGCGCGCGCCTTGGAAGAGCGACAGCAGGCTTCAGCGGCGGCGAAGATGGGGGAGTTAGCCAACAGGCTCGAAAACACCGTCGCCTCCGAGCGCCAGGCGCAGCTTCATGGGAAGAACTTGGCGGATGAATCGAGGCGCGCAGTCCGGGGGGCCGGCGTGGCCCAGCGAGCGGCGACGACGCAGGCCGCCGCGGAATTTCAGGCAGCAGAGAGCCACAATGCGCAATTGGCGGAAGATGCAGCAGGCCGAGGCGAACCGATTCGTCGCGAATGAGAGCTATGCTCCATCCGAGGCTGAGATTTCGCGCGCGCCCCAGGAGATGCGGCGAGTTGAAATGATCTCTGATGAGAGAGTCGCAGCCCATATTCACGCAGTGGAGACGGAGGCTGCCCAGCTGATGATGGAAAGGGAAGCAGGGCGAGATAACCTACATCGTAAATTTGACCAACATCAGATACAGTGGCACCCGCAAGGACCGTCTTCGTCAGCGACCTTAGGCACGGCGTCTTCGACCCAAGTGGGAACAGCGAGGGCGCTCGCTGCCCAGCCACCAGCATTGGGCGCGGTTGGGCGGCCATCAGCGCATGGGGACCCGGGGCAGCGCCCCCGCGCGGGGGCTCTTTGGTGTTCCGCCTGCGCCAAGGCGGCGAATCACGAGTGCCCCAAGTGCAAGAAGGATTCTGTGGCGACCACTTAATGAAGGATGATGGGACGCGCGCGCTGCCACGGGAAGAACTCGACAGCGAAGAAGAATGGGGAAGAGGAGATGATCCAGGGGGAAGAAGGCGAGGGCGACAGGCGATTCGGGCAGTTCAAATGCATTCCGTTAGCGTTGTTGACATAGAACGCACGCGCGCGCCATGCGATTTCACTAGCATGGTTTCCTCTCGCGGCCTCTACTTGCACGTCGCATCAAGGAACGCCGTAGTACAATCGCAACTAGGGGAGATACAGTACCCAGAGGGGGACCAGGGCTTGTTCGTGAGCCCTGATTACACGTTGGCACGGCTGTTCCCTGCGACAAGATGCACATCGTTGCGTGGCGGACGTGGCGCGATCCCCCATTGATCCTGTTCGGGGGGGCTCTCCGTCGAAGACGGTTCGCGCGGGCCCTCCGCTGCTGGGGCGATCGAGCCTGGAATTGGAAGGTCAATTTTGGATCGCATATCCAGAGCATCGCGCACAATTCGGAAAGCAGCGGGGTTTTCCACAACAAGGTTCCTTCGAGGCAGAAATGTCGGATGACGCCCGATGGAACGCCGGTTTCGACGCAGAGACCCAAGTGGCTTGACATTTCTGAAACCATAGCCCTCAAAAGTGGTGGTCATGATGATGGCAGTGCTGGAACGACGTTGACTAAGTTGCACGGTCATGACTGGGCCAATCAGGAAGTTTAATTTGGCTACCACAACGTCGTTGTCCATTACCACTGCGACGAGCCTGTTCGCCCAAGCAATCACAGCAATACCATCGCACATGAAAGACGCGATCGCCGTGCTCTTCCATGGGATGACGATGGGCGTCATATTTGCATTCGATTGCCCAAATGTCGCTAGAATTCGGTCATTGCCCACGCTGCAAGGCAACTGTCGCGAGATTTGGATTTCACGCGCATGCCACGAGTCGAAGTCGCTCGAACATATGGATTCCAGCCTGCAGCATCGAGGCCCATCAGAGTCTGATAGAACTTGGGAGTGAACAACTAAACGTAACGAAGATACGCCATATACAAGGAAATGGTTCGATGCTGATTTAGCGAATGTTTTGGAATATGCCAGGCATCAACGGCAATGGATCGAGCGAGAGGAACTTCGGCTTGCAAGGTCGAAAGCCGGCATTTCCGACCTTGCCAATCAGCCAGGATCCAGTTCCATCATGGAGAGCAGAGAACGCTGCAGATAAACTTCCGACGCGCCGTGAGCCATGCTTCCGATGCCCGATACCTGGAACCCCTCAACAGGAGGTTTTCAGCGTAGAATACATGGAAGGATGATGGCATGACAACGGCCGCTCGGCGGCCAGGTCTCCCGCGGCGCACTGATCAGATTGCCGCGCCGATGTCGCGCCCGCCGCTGGTAGCCTTCGCGCGGGGCGCAGCGAGGGATGAGTTGCCTCAGTCGGGCGCCAGGCTTGATGGGGAAGAGCTGGAAGCGCAGGGGTTGACCCCCCCCGCGGCAAGCTGGCTGGTGGGCGCCCTCTCAACGGCGGGCCGATCAGACCATGCTGAAATAGACACTCCATCGCCGGCGCTCGATTCGTTGGCGGGCCGGCCGGCAATGATCATGAAAGATCTTCGGGGTTGCCGCATCGCACATCAAGATCGATAGCACGACGGAGTTGGCGGGATTTGGGGCCGATGGGCCGACGTGCTCTGACTGCGCCGCGCCTCCGTCGAGCCTTGGCTCGCGGGGTGTTCGGCGGCTCGCGGCTGTCAGTCTCGTCGATCCAGGCGCTGACGATGGCGAAGACAATCGTAGAGTGATGCCCCATCTTGCGCGCGCGGAGCCGCGGCGCGCCATGGACAGAACGGCGGGAGGGGCTCTCGAGGGGGGGAAAGACCTTGCGATTCGGCCCCAGGGAAAGGATGACCAGACGATTTTCGACCTGGCCACTGACCACTCTGCGACTGCTGCAAAGAAAGCTTCTCCCCAACGCATGTCGATATATTTGATGGAAGGGGGCGGCGACGACGCCGTGGCCCCCCGCGGAATACTTTGCCGGGAGCGTCGGTCATTTCTGGGGTGCAGAGGTTACCGAGCATTCCTGAGATGCACGGTCGTGCAGGGTTCCAGTGATTGTCGAGACCGCGTTGTAAAATGCATTATGGGATGAAGTGATGTTGCTGTCGAGACAGCGCAGTCGATCTGGAGACATCGTTCGGATCCGAACGCTGTCCGAGGCAGCCAAGGCACAGGAGAAGAAACGTCCATGCATTAGACGCGGAAATAAGACAGGCGGTCAGAAGCTTAAATTTGGTAGAGCAATACATCAAGGGTTCGGGGATCAATTTCGTGTCCAAGACGAGAAATGCTTCGCGATCGATCCATGAAAGCATAAGTGAGTTCCAAGGTCAATTTGACATGCATGAAGAGAGGACCAGTGATAACACTGATCTGTGGGATCGAATGGCTATCGCAGATGATGAGAATACTGCTGCGATTGCTTTGGCATTTTACGAGCATGCAAAGAGCGCGGAAGTTTCTGTCGTCGGTTCAGCTGGCGTCGGAGACCCACTGGATGTCGATGAGGTCGCTGGCTCAGCCGGCGGCGGCGTCGACCTTCAAGCTCGGGTCTCGCAGAGCGCTGTCGACGCCGCACACGCGGCAGCCGCTAGCAGGGTGGCCGCCGCACAGTTTGGCATCGATAAATGTTACGGAGGACACGGCCGGCTCTGCTAGCATTGTCACGCTCGGCGAAAATAGGACCACAGGACCATGGGAAACTATGGTTCCAGAGCCCGGCGCAGACGCGGCCGCTGCTGCAGCCAGCGACCGGCGGCCCGACACCCAGCCGGAGGGCGGCGCGCGGCTGCCAGCCGCCCCAGCTTCGGGAGTTAACGCGCGCAGTCTCCGCCGGCAGTCGCCTGGGCAGCCGCAGCATCGCTTCGCGCTGCCCGCGCCGTCGTCGGCGCCAAGGAGTCGCAGCCCATGCGCCGACATGTCGCCGTGTCCAACGAGGTCCCTGCCGCTCCACGACGGAAACGAGCGCGGGCCGATGTCGTGCATGCCCAAACGGATGAATTGTCGGCCGCGAACCTTCCAGGGGTTGCCACTGCATCAGAGGCTACTGCGCCGCGACGACGCGCCAGCTCTGCAATGCCAAGAATATGGCATATCTTAACGCTATCACACGGGGAACTGCGACTACTACGCGTGGAGCTTTGGTGAACAGAGGCGGTATTATTGGAGCGCAAATGCGTGCGTCCGTTAATTTTAATTCCCGGCAGAGGAACCGTTGGCAGACGCAGAGGAAGAGACGAGGCCCGTTCAACCGGCGCTATGTGCTGCACAAGATCAAGACAAAGGTTTTGATCTCGAACATTCACATCTACATGTGATCCAGTGCATTGTTTAAGTGTGGGATGCGTCAGTCTACTTCGGCCCTCTCCAATGGTAGTATAGCTGTTACCCCGCCCTGTGCGCCGTAAACTTGTTTTTGGGATGAGGCGCTGGGCGGACCAAAGTACCCAGGGGGGGCGCGAACCCGTCCCGCCGCGGAGGGAGTTGTTAGAATCATTATTCCGCCGTCTCTGCGCCGCCGCCGCCCGCTGCCGTTGCGCCATTCTGCGCTTCCAATGTTTTACACATATATATATATATATATATATATATACGTTTTGAACAAGTAATCGAGTGGGCACCGCGGGTCCACGCATGTGTAGGAAAAACGGAGCGCGCGTCGGGTCGTCGCCGTATCGTCGAGTCCCTTTTCCGTGTGCACATCGCACGCGTCGCAGCTTAACGGACGCCACTGCCATGCCGTTATGCGATTTCCTAATCATTGAGGGAACCGATGTTACAGTAGCATCGCGCCCCACATTTGCGGGGAAGTGCGTTCCCCTGGCAAACTGCTGCGTGGCTGTCTGCACCCCATGGGATATGCACATGGACCCTAGCGGCCCCGCAGGAGGCGGAGCTGCGGGTGGCCTTTGCGGAGGCCGCCCGCCGGCTGGGAGCTGGCGCGCTCCCGGTCGGGCTCGGCGCGGAATCGCCGAGCCGTTGGCCGGCTAGCTGCAGGAGCACCCTTGCGGAGCGGCGCGCGCTCGCCATCGCGGAGGTGCCGCGGCAGGTCGGGCGATTTCAGCTGACCACCGCGCCGATCTTGGCCAGGTCCAGCCCGCGCCAATGGATCGGTCTCCAGGTCGTTCTACCTTGGCCAAGGAAAGGAACATCGGCCACGCGCAGAGGGGGGTGCGGTGGAGGGGGGGGGCTTCTTAGAGGCACCCCTGCTTCTTAGACGGCACGGGCCTCGTTTGTAGATGCGAGGCCAGCGCCTTCTCAGAAGCAGCCTCCTGCTAAGAAGCTTCCCCCTCCTCCCCCTAAACCCCCTTGCGCGCGCCGCCAAGTGGGCGCCGACCCCTGGGCCCAGGACGGGCCTGGCCAGGATCGGCGAGGTGGTCAGCTGAAGTTTCCCGAGCATGGCAACGCGAAGGGCGCCAGCGAGGGTAACTGGGAGCCCGCGGACGGCACGCCCGGCGGCACGGCGGCGGACGAGAGCGCGGGGCGCGGCGGAAACCCCGACGGCGGCTCCAGGGCACTCCTCGACCTCCGCCTCCTCCTGACACGGTTGTGCCTTACGGGTCCGCACCTTGCACGGTGCCCCGAGATTTTGGTGCCGCAGTTTTTTCAAACTGCAGATATTGCCTCGTCTTGGGCCCCGGGGACCTTCATGGATCGACCCCATTCGGGGTCCGGGGCTCTGGTCAATTTGTTGAACGATGGTTCAATTTCATCGTGACGTCGGGTCTCAGGGGATATCAGAGGGCAACGGACACACCGTCGCGGTAATGTGGGGAGGCCAGTCTTCATGTCGACCCCTCCAGTTCAATTTGATTCGATTGACTCCGATTCCGATTCGATTAGACTGCGGATTCCGATTTGGACATGGATGCCTTATTAGCTTGCCGATTCCTGCCAAGGCGACTTCTCCCGATTGTGCTGCATCCGATTCGTTTCGATCGCCGATCCGACTTGTCGATTCGATCCTGGGCTGTCTTGGGAGGTCCGGATGGGGGGTTCCGAACCAAGGGATCGGGGCCGGCTGCACACGAGGGTGACCTATCGCCGGAGGTGGCCCTTCTGGCGCGCGGCCCTCGGGGGCGCGGCGGCGGGGCCAGAGTCCATGCACGTAGTGCTGCTGCTGCCGCGCCGCGCGCAGCGATTGGCAAGCCGCGCGCCACGTGAGGCATGCCTCCTCCTCCTCCTCCTCCTCCTCCTCCTCCTCCTCCTGCTCCTGCTCCTCCTCCTCCTCCTCCACCTTTATCTGCGCAGGCTGATAGGCGATCACACCTGTGGCGTCAGGGGCGTGCCGACGGCAGGCGGGCAAGAGCAGACGCCTCATCGTCCGCACGGACAGATGAGGCAGCAAGGCAGGCGGCCTCGTGGAGCACGAGGACGAAACAGACAGGTTCGCAACAGGAACGCGTAGAAGGAAGTGCAAGAACGGACCAGGGATGGTGGTGAGACGAGATGGGGTGAGAGCTGCGGCGGCGCACCGACGGAACAAGGGAACGCCTCCCTCGCGCCAGCAGGTGGGCCAATTAGCTCGCGAGCAACAGCACGAAGACAGAGGAAGCAGCAAGAAGAAGGTAGACGTCAACCAGCAACATTATGGCTGAGCGGGAGAGCTGCCCAAGGTCTTTATCTCATATGATACCAGAGAAAAACCAAATCATAATCTTTTTAGGGCTGTAGGGCTATAGGGCTACAGGCTCTTGGGCGCTATATGGCTATATGGGTTATAGGGCGATAGGGATATAGGGCTATATGGCTATAGGGCTACAGGGCACCGGGCACCCGGGCACCCGGCACCCGGCACCCGGGCACCGGGCACCCGTCACCCGGGCACCCGGGCACCAGGGCATCCGGGCACCGGGGCCCGGCCACCGAATCGGCGGCGAACCGGGGCACCCGGGCACCCGAGCTTGGCCACCGAATCGGCGGCGAACCCGGGCACCCGGGCACCCGGGCACCCGGGCCCGGCCACCGAATCGGTGGCATGACCTCACCTATACCCGTCAATCCGCTAGGACCCCTACAGAGGCAAGCTCTGATTGGGTAACATAATGGATCGGCAAGAGCCTCGGTGATGGCGGCAGGCTCTGACTACAGTTGCCGCACCCCCAGGAGTCGAAGATCCACCAGGCCGCCAGGGCTTCGAGCAGGCTAGCAGGCAGCACATAATCGCAACATCCTCCAACAAAGCCTCCAACCTCCTGTGCACCTCCTCCTCCACCTCCACCAACAGATCCTCGATCCGTATGGCTCAGGCTGCACGGCAGGAGGCACACGCCGCCTGCGAGCAGCCAGAGCTTGCAGAGAGGCCGATGGGCCAGAGCCGCTAGGCCTGCATCACGAGAGCCCGATTGGACAAGGGCGCGAGGGCCAGCTGGCCTGTCGGGGGAGTGACCCGCTCGCGTTCACACGACCCCTGTCGCCAGCAATCGCCGCCGAGGAACGACACAACACAAACGTCGCCGTCTCCCCCGTCTCAAACCACCCTCCTCCTCCATAAAGGCATCACTCACGCCCCGCCTATGTCACTCCCGCGAGACGGAGCAGGTATTGCTCCCCGTCGTGTCGCATCTCCACTTTGCGGGGCCACTTTTTCAGCAAGCCCACCGCGTCGCTCTCGCCAGCCTGCTGGGGGTCGAAGGGAAACTTCCACTGGTTCATGAACTCCCTGGACAACTCGCTGATCGGGAGATAGCCTTTGTCTGCAAGCGCTCTGTCCCGTAGCATGCTCGCAACGCCGTTCACTAGCATCCTCGCGAACACCTCCGTGTCATGAGCCGTAGTTCCCTCCCCATCTGCGTCAGAATCCAATAGCAATCCCTCGTCATCCTGCCACTCCTCGTCCTCAGCAGCCAAGGCGCGTTCGGCACGGAGGAGGCGTTGGCGCCGACGGACGAATTGGCCAGAGCTGGAACTGGCATGCCGGGCGCATAGGCGTAGCCAAGCCTCGGGAAGCCCACTCACCCAGCTCACCCAGCTTGCCTCCGCGTTGAACCAGATCACCTCCATGGTGGACCCGCTCACCTCCACGATGACCCAGCTCACCTCCGTGCTGGCCATCACGTTGAGCCAGCTCCTCTCCACGATGACCCAGCTCACCTCCACGATGACCCAGCTCGCCTCCGTGCTGACCCAGCTCACCTCCACGATGACCCAGCTCACCTCAGTCGTGACCCAGCTCGCCTCCACGTTGAACCAGCTCGCCTCCACGTTGAACCAGCTCACCTCCACGATGACCCAGCTCACCTCCACGATGACCCAGCTCACCTCCACGATGACCCAGCTCACCTCCACGATGACCCAGCTCACCTCCGTGGTGACCCAGCTCACCTCCAAGTTGACCCAGCTCGCCTCCACGTTGAACCAGCTCACCTCCACGATGACCCAGCTCACCTCCACGATGACCCACGTCTTGCTCCACGATCACCTTCGCGTCCGCGTCCTGGCCGCGGTGGCAGCCGCCAGCGTTGCAAACCAGGTTGACGGTCGCCACCTGGAACCCTTTCAGGCCAGTCCTGCGCCCAATCTCCACCTTGACGTATTCCTTGTTCGGCTGGCCTTCCACGGGGGACACAATGTCTTTGCCCCTCTGCACAGCCGTCGCTTGCTGCAAGGCGAAGGAGAGCTGCGCTGTATGGTGCAGCAACAGGTAGCAAACGTCCTGGGCGTCCGCGGCCTCGACACGGCACAACGAATATGCAGCGCGACGTCGAGCAGCCTCTGCACGACTCCACGCTCGATCACATGCATATCGAGAATTCCGACGATGGTGCCGAGAATCACACCCACCTTGACGTCGGCAGCCTCCGTCTCGCCAATGACGGCGGTCAAGGTCTCGTCGGTCACGCCGACGGTCATAGTCTCGTAGCCCTTCTTGACGATGGCCAGGCCGCTCTTGCCAGCAGAACATAGCTCAGGATGAAACTGGCAAAGTTCAGGTCAGCCGCACCTGCGGCCGCGGGCGAGGCCGCCGCGCCGAACCCCGACCTCGCAGACGGGCCCGATGGCGCGGCGCGGCGCGCGCCCCCGCCGCGGACGGGCCCCCCCCCCCAGCGTAGGAGAGGTCAGGGCTTCCTCCTCCTCCTCCTCCCCCTCCTCCCCCTCCCCCTCCTCCTCCTCCTCCTCGTCCTCCTCCTCCTCCTCCTCCTCCTCCTCCTCCTCCTCCTCCTCCTCCTCCTCCTCCTCCTCCTCCCACCACCACAGGAAGGGCCCTGCCCTCGAGGATCGAAGGGGTGTGCCACCTCTTCCTGGGCGGACAGCGACGGAGGGCGGCGGAGGGGAGCGAGGGCGGCTCCCCGGCGGCGGAAGCCGCGGAGGCTCGGCGGAAGGCGGCGGAGGGAAGAGTTGCCCTCCCAGGAGGTGGCCCAAGTTCAGGAGGGGAAGACCATGCGCAGACACAGTTCATCGTCGATGCCCAGGACAATAAGGGAAGGCATTGGAAGTGTGGGGGGGGGAGGGCGAACATCCAGAAGATATGGGAGGATAGGGGGAATCCTGGGACTTGTGTCTATTTTTTAGTGTGTCCCAGGGCCCCTTCAACAAAAAATCCGGGGTCAGGATTTCTGGAGCCCACGTGCCGCCCTTGCCCATGGCCGCTCTGGCGTGCAGCCGAATGGGAGCACTTTTCGCGCTCAGAGGAGCGACCCTGAGATCCGACGTCACGGAGCGCATGGCAACATCGTGAAACAAGCATTCGACTGGGCATCGTTGGATCCCATCTTTTTGCGGCATGTTTTCGAGCCAGGTCAATCCATGAGGGTCCCCAGGGCCCGAGACAATGCAAAGTCGCCCGCAGCGACAAAATTTCGACACCAGGATCTCTCAGAGAGGAGGAGGGAGGTACTGAAGGGGGTCGGGAAAGGCACGCGTGCCCCTCCCCAGGCGGCAGCCCGCAGCGGGTCACGTTGGCAGTGGATGCCCACCGGGGCGCTGCTTCCCCCACGGCATCCACCAGCGCTGCAGGGCACGGCGGCGCCCTGGACTCACCGCAGCAGGCGAGGTCGCAGCAGCAGCTCTTCGCCTGGGCGGAGGCTGGAGCCCAGGCAGGGGCATATGGCCTGGTGCCATGGCAGTCTCTCGAGGAGTTCGGGGCCTGGAAGCTCAATGCCGACGCGCCCGTGTTCGTTCCAGCACCGCCCAGCCGCGCCCCTTCCGACGGCGATAGCACAATGGCCAGCGACGGGGATTGCGGGGCCGCTTGGCACGCAACCTCCCAAGCCGTCGCACATCAGGCGACCACGCAGGCCAACGGCGGGCCCCCAGGAACGTTTTTTCGTGAGGGCGAGGTCAGGCCCTTCGGCGGCGCCGGCGCCGCCTCCCGCGACGTGCCCGGCGCCACCGGCGCGAAGGTCTAGAAGAAAAAACGCCATAGAAACTCCTGGCGCTCCGCGCGGATTCCTTGTGTCTGCGCCAGGGGCGGCGCCGGAGGCGCCGCTGGGGGGGCCCAGCGCGGATCCAACAAACCCGCGCGGAGCGCCAAAACGTTTATGCTTATGGCGTTATGTTCCTCTCTTCTGGAGGTCGGCCGCCCTTTCTGCCGAAGGCCGCCTCCCCGAGGACGCCGAGGCCGCGCTCCGCCGCTGCCGTTCCGCTCCGCTCCGCCTCCCCCGCCGAGGTCGCAGCAGCAGGTCTTCGCCGGGGCGCAGGCTGGAGCCCAGGCAGGGCCACGCGGCCCGGTGCCGGAGGCGCTCGAGGGCCAGCGCCAGGGCGAAGGCCTCGAGCAGTCTCCGCGGCTGCAGTGCCAAGCCGTCGGGCCCTTCTTCGGCGCCGGAACCGCCTCCCGCGACGTGCCCGGCGCCACCGGCGCGGAGGTCGGCCACCTCCCCCGGAGCGCCGAGGCCGCTAAGCCGCCGCAGGAGGCCGCTGCCGCCAGCGCGCCGTGGTTGCTCCGCAGCGGCCGAGCTGCTCCGCAGGTGGGCCCCCAGATCCGCGCTTCCACTCCCGGCTGCCTTGCCGGGAGTCGGACCCAGGAGCATCACAGATCGATCTGGCTCGAAAAATTGGCTCTGGGGCGTCGGTCTCGGTTTTTCGCGATGTTGCATATTTTTGTTGCAGCGTCGGGTCTCAGGGGACGTTCGGTCGCTGAAGGTAGCCGCTCTGCCGCCAGCCGCACCCGTGGTGGAGGCGCACAGAACGCCAGCGTCCGCATGCGGGATCTACGCGGCGGCAGTGGCCGCGGCCCCCGCCGTGGCCTTGGCCGTGGCTGTGGTCGCGGGAACCATCGCGGGGGTCCCGCACCACTTCATCGAGCTCATGACGGGTCATGGCCACGCCGCCGCGCTCGCGCGCTGTGGCGACGTGGAGGTGCTGCGTGCCGCTGCGCCTGGGCTCCTGGCGGCTGCGGCCCAGGCGTGCCACGGCGCGGCCACGGCCGGGGCCCCGGTGGAGCGCGGGCGGGCAGGGCCTCGCGTGGCCGAGGAGGCAGAGGCGGGCGATCCCGAGACCAGCTTGGCCGGCCACGGCCACTCGTTCCTTTAATCGGCTGGCCTCGGCGTGCGCCCTCTCCCCTCTGCCCCTGCGCCTCCCCCCCGCGCCGAGGGGCGTGTTGTGAGATGCCTCGGCCGGACGGTGCCCTGCAACGCCGCGGCGTCACGTCACGCGCAGCGGCAGTTTGCGCTGCGATTCTGTCCCGCGTAGTTTACCGAGGCGGTTCGCAGCTTCTGCGCAGTGGCTTCTTCTGCGTCCTCGGCGCGTCATCTGCCACCACGCTCTCTCTCTCCCTCTCGCGAGCGTGACTGGATAAGAGCCAAAGGTCGGGCGGCCGCCCGCTGGCCACCTCGTTCCGATCCTGGGCCTGGGCCCATGCCTGGGTCCATGGGGCGGGCCCGGGTCCGGGGTCGGTGAGGCGGTCGGCCGACGCCGCCGGAAAAGCCTGCTTCAAAAAGCATGGCGTTCCGAACTCGGGGGCCTCGAGTGACGCGTACAAGTGCGCGCTCGCGCGTGCGAGCGCGCATCCGCGCGATTGCGTCGGCGGCGCGCCCAGGGTAGACGCCGCCGAGGGGGCGGGCCTTCGCAGAAGGCCCGGAGGGCTCCAGGCCTTCTCCGGCGACTGCAGAGGTGGCTGCGCCGGGGGGTTCTCTACGATGGTCTCCGTCGGCTGGGGGACTCCGCGCTGCCCTCGTCGGGCCGCCTCGGGGCGCGGCGGAGAGCGCCGTCGATGTCCTCGCCCGCCCCCGCAGGGCGTGGGCTGCAAGCCCGCACCCTTCGCAGACCACAGCCTTCGGAGTCGCCGGCCTCTGCGCGAAGCTTTCTGGGCCTTCTCCGAGGCCGCAGAGGGCGTCTCGGAGAAGGCCGGCGGGCTGCTCATGAGCATCGGCGCCTTCTGAGAGGACCTCCCCCCTCGGCGCGCCGCTGATATTCTGCAGCACTGTGCGCTCCTCCTTCCCTCCTCCCCTTCCTCCTCCACCCTTCCCTCCCTCCCCACCTCCTCGTCCTCCTCCCTCCTCCCGCCTCCTGCTCCTCTGGCTGGGCGGCGGCTGCGCGTGCTCCAGTACAACCCGATGGGGAGCGACTCACATTTATCGCGCAGGCCTGCAAGGCCTATGACTTCGTGTGCTTGAATGGCACCACCGCCAAGGGATACGGCAGGGAGAAGGCCTCGGAGGCTAGGTGGGGACGAGCTGGGGATCACAACTGGTGCATCGAGAGCGGGTGGTCCAGGGGCCCCTTCACGAACAAGAGCACGGGCTGCAGCATCATCTTGGGGGCCAAGATCCGACGCGGCTCGATTACTCACACCTGGACGCCCCCTGCCTCACTGGCTGGCCGCGGGCTGGCGCTGCGTGCGCGCTGTGCTTTGTACGACATCGGGGCTTGCTCGGTCTACTACCCACCGCCTCCTGTGAAGAGCAGCGCCGACGTCTACCGCCGCACGTGCGACGCCGTGACGAACTGGTTGCGTTCTCTGCCCTACTTGAGCACCAAGCGCGTGCTCCCCATGTGTTGCATCGACATGAATTCAGTGTTCGGCGACCAGCAGCTGGACGGAGACACCACACGGCGGGCTGCCCAGTCCGACGTCTTTGGCCCCTCGGCTCAGGACACGCAGCGCTACGCAGCCGACAGCATCCTGCCCTTGATGGAGGAGCTCGGCCTGGTCGCGGTCAATACCTACATAGGCCATGGGCCCACCCTTTTCTGGTTGCAAGAGCGCCACGCAGATCGATGTTGTGTTTATGGCCCAGATTCAGCTTGGCGACGTTACTTCTGCGGGCCCACTCCGACGCCTTGGACGCGACCTTCAGGTGATCAGTACGCGACAGGCTCGCGACCATGTAACAGTACACGTGTGCATGGAGTATTCTATCGAGCAGACTACGGACGCCCATATCCACTGCACATCGGCCGAGCACGCGCGTCTGGGCTTTGTGCCCCGACGCATTCACTGGAACCGCGAGGCCCTCATGCAATCACTTCGCAGTGGACAAGGACGAGGTGAATTTCTCACGGAATTGGAAGCCTATATGTGTACACGCTCGGAGGAATGGAGAAATATCCAGCGCGACGAGCAGACTCCCAACGCTGATTGGGGTTTCTTTATAGATACTACGTTAACGATCGGCAGCAAACACTTCGCCAAGGCGCCCGACTACCGACCAGGATCTCGCACCCTTGCGGCTACCATCCAACCTCTACTCGATCAGCAGCGGGCGCTGCGGCGACAAGTTTGTGATTTGGGCGACTCGGAGGACCAGGTCGACGAGTACCTCGGGCCTGCGCTCCTGGCTACACATTTGCAACTTAGGTGTCACACAACATTTCTTCGCTCTGCACGACGTCAGCATTGGCGAAGTTGGCGAGAGGACGCGGTCGACGAGCTGAGCGACGCGCGCAGGCAGGGGCGGCGAGCCGAGGTCGCTCGGTTTTCACGGCTGCTGGCGGGCGCAGGTGTCGGACCACGAGAGCGGGGCTACCGTCGAGTACCAGTTGCCCTGCCCGCGGGGGAGGAACTTGCGGAGCACTGGGCTTTGCCGGCAGGACGCGGCGGCACGGCCGCCGCCAAGGCCGACTGGTTCAAGGGGGCCGACGACTACGTCTACGACGACGCTACTGGACAGGAAGCACATCACGCCATTGCTCCGTGGATAGAGGAGGGAGTGGCATGGGCAAAGAATTGCGCCCAGGAGATCCGCAGATGGACTAGACGAGCAGCTAAGAGACGAGCTTGCTCACCGTGGTCATCACTGTTAGAGCTGTGGTGGATGGTCTTTCACCATTGCCGCCGCGTTTCTCGACGATATCACGGCGTTGGCTACGAGACCCCTCAGGTTGACCAGGGGTACACGCGCAAGTTTCTGGTGGTCTTCATGCGTCGGCTTAGCAGATCTGGGCAGGCGCCGCTGGCCTGGCACCTCGGCCAGGGCGTTGCTCTCTCTTGGAAGCGAGTTATTCACCTCCTCGACCCGCTCGGCAAAGGCTTCAGGCTACGGCGACCGACGCGTCCGAGATGCGCGACGAGCCTCTCTTCGCGCGCGGCTGTCCCCCGCCGTCGGCGAGAGACTGCTACCCCTGGCCAGCAACCCTGCGCGTGGAAGCTGCGCCGTCTCAACATCAGTCACATCGCGGACATGGAGGATATTGCCAACGCCTTCGCCTCGACGGTCTGGCAGAGCCTCGCCGACGCCAGCGAGGGCATCGTGCGGGAGGGCCGCGCGGCGTTCGGCCGACAGAGATTTCGGTCTGCTGCTGTTACGTTTGGAGATATCTGTGTTCGCCCCAGCGTGGCGCATTGATTGGAGACCCCCGGGCGGCCACGGTATTCGCGCGGGACATTCGCGCGGTCTTTGCGGGACATTCGCGCGGTCTTTGCGTCGGCGCAGGAGCAGTTCGAACGGCGTGGCCTTGAGTCGGCCACTTGGTGCCAGCTCAGTCTACATCACGACGGAGAGGACATTGTTCTTGAGCTGGCCTTTCTGTCCTACGTCGGCGACGCGACCCGCAAGATTACGACAGAGGGGCAGACGGCTCGCGAGCATTCTCGATGGTCTCGCGCTTGCGATCTATTTCTTTCTGCCGAGCTCAGACGACGCGGCTCTGCTCTCAACCCCCCAGGAACGTCGGTCTCTCGTCATTCGCGGGGGAAGGTCTGCACGCTCGACGTCGAGCGGTGACGGAAGGAAAGAGTGCTTCTTGCTGGCGCCCCTGCCGGCGCCACTCGCCACCCTGGGGGCCGGGCCATGGGCGGCGGGTCGTTTCGGGCTGAGCTGAGTTCAAGGATGTCGGCTATCCCCTCTGGCTTCTATTCCATGGGCAAGTGCCAGTGCCCCGGGCGCGTCGCCTACGTCGAGAGGCGCGCGGTCTTTCTGGCAAGGGCGGCGGGCCCTGCTCGTTCTGCCTGCGAGGCCTCTCTGCCCGCTCGAAGCCAGGTCGACCAGCTCACGGCCGGGGTGGTTTTTTGGGGGGCGCAACGCCATGCGAGGGGCAGCCGCGTCTTCGGAGGGTGGGCACGCCCGCTCTGTCACCTCGGAGGCCGCCTTGAGGTGCTGGAAGGCCCCCCCGCTCGAGGTGGAATTCAGGGTTCGTCGTCTACGCTGGCATCAGACGTGGACCCTCAACCCTTCGAGGCACCCGAGTGAGTGGCCCCCCCATCCTCGGCGATCTCAACAGCGAAAAACTACGGGGCCCCAGCGCGCTCACCTCCGAGGGCCACATCGCGGCGTCTGCTAACCCCTGGGCCATCCAGTTCGTTCGGGACCTTGAGGCCCTTCGGAGGGGCCCCCACGGACACTGAGGAGGATGCGGGGTCTTGGACGGGCGCCCCCTTGGATTTCTTCGATGACGAAGTTGCGGGACTGGTTCATTGAGCTCGATCTTTCGGTCGTCAGGGCAGCTTGGCTCTCAGTCAGTATCTCTCCACATGGCCAACCCCCACCAGGCCCCCCCTGATCCACCAGGCGCGCCAGCAGGTCAAGCCGAGGGAGTTCGGTGCACGATCGAAGGCTGCACTCAGTGGCGCCTCGCCAAGAGGCAATGGCTCGCACATGTTCGCGCGGCCCACGGCTGTAAGACTTTGCTGGGGGGGGCTGCTCAGGGGACCTCGTTCCGTTTGCTGCAGTCGGTTCCAGAGTCGCAACTCGGCTTACAATCACGCGCTGGACTCGTTCGCTTCTGGCTTCTGCAAGCACCAGCTCAGCGCTGCACTCGAGCTCGCTGTCCCTGAGGGCCCCCATGTCGCTTCTGCGAGGCTCGAGTTCAAACTGAAGCCGATCTTCACATTCATGCCCGCCGTCATTTCGAAGACTTGCCGCTTGCACTGCTCGATGGAGCTCGAGGGGCCCAGCTGGGCGTCGAAACGCAAGACGGGCGGGGCAGACGGCGACTCGCGGCCCGCCCAGCAGGCGCGCCTACTACAGGAGCTCGGGGAGGGCGCGGCGCCCAAGCAGGAGGGCGGCGAAGGTGGCGCGCTGGCGGCCCTGCCGCCGGCACTCACGAAGCTCGCTCTCGCCGACGCGCGCGAGTTGGCCGAGGTGGCTGGCGCCTGCTTCACGTGCTACATGGTCGGGGCGGGCGTCGGCTTCGTGAAGGCGCTGCAGGAGGCGGGGCGCGCCTGCGCCGAGAGCTGCAAGGCGGGCGGCAAGGGCCACCAGCACGGGCGGCCGTGGCCCCATGTGTTCAAGGCATTCATCAAGTGGGCGTGCGCGGACGGGGCAGCGACCGCGCCGGCGCCAGTGCAGGAGTTGTTCAAGGATTACTGGCAGAAGGTGATCACGGCTCCGAATGCGCTCGAGCTGATGGCCACACATTGCTGCCACTTTCGAATCAACGCTTGCTGGTGCGACACGAAGAAGGCCAAGGCCCCCCGTCGCTTCAAGTTGCAGATCATGCTCGGAGGCCAGCAGCAGGCGAACAAGTGGGAGAGTTGTCAGCACGCGCTGATGGAGGCCTTGCAGCTAACCCTCATGGCGGCGAGCTGCAAGGATAAAGAGCTTCAGGTGACCTACTTGCCAGGCTCGCCGCCGAGGGGCGGGCTGGAGCGCGAGGCGGCGAAGCTCGCGCAGAAGCTGGGCCTCAAGGACAAAGAGGAGGAGAGAGCGGACGCGTGAGCACACGGCCCACCGCGAGGGCCCGCATCGATGAAACGAATGGCTCGCGCCGAGCCGCTGAACTTCACCTCCGGGGCCATCTGCCCGATGCCCCCCTCCTCGCCCTCCACGTTCGGACCCCCTCCTATACTTGAGCATTCGGATGGTGCCCTGGAGGTCCGAGTTGTTTTCACGTCCCACCCATGCTTGGCTTTCCTGGACGCCGTGCGGTTTCGGGCGCTTTCCGGGCCCCCTCGGCAGCTGCGCCTGGCTGAGAGCATTATTGGGGAGGGCCGCGTCGCGGGGTCCACGCGGACCTCGGACGTATGGGCGGTCCCGCGCCGTGAGCCCTGATTGGGATTGTGCTGGGGTAGGTTCACTCGTCGCCTGCCCTCGGCCTTGCACAGAGAGGGAGTGCATAGGCGAGCCTTCGTGGCGTTCCCCTGAGAGGGTCTCGCTTTGCCGGCGGAATCCCCTTGCAGGGCCCCGTAGACTGTCGGGCCCTACTCAGCGGTTCTCGAACACCTGATCAGTTTTTTGTTTGTTTCTTTTGAGGGCCTGCATTTGGTTGTATGGAGGCGTCTGGATCCATCGGATCATTGGTGCCGTTATGCTTTGCTATTTCTTTTTCTCCCTCCGCTACCCCATTGATCCTGAGTCACGCATCCCCTCCCAGCGAGTGGCATATTACTGATGCGTTGACACTTCCCTTTTAGCTTTATCCCCCCTTATGGGATGCAATTTGCCTTCGGATGTTATTTTGTCCTCGGCTGTTATTATGATTCGCTTCTTTCCTCCACGGTCAGCTGGCCCATCTTCCTTCGCCACGTTGCTACCTTGGTGTCTTTGTTTTTTCTAAGTCCGCCTGCTGTCCCGCAACAGCGTTATGGCCGCCCTTTCTACCTCGTCCTGCGTACCTGGATGTTAACTGTTGAACCATGTTACGGCCAGAAGGCGCGTGGAATGCACATACCATCCGCTATGGTCCGACCCTTCATTTGTTGACCCGTCGCTCTGGGGCCCACCCTTCTCGTGTAGGACATCTTACGCATTGACCTGCCATTTGTGTTTATGACCCGCCACGCGCTGATCGCTGAGGCCTTGACCCCTCATGCGTCGATCCCTCCTGCCGTGACACGTGCCCTCATGCGTTGATCCCTGATGCGAGAACAACGACCCCTCATACATTGACCCCCCCTCATGATTGGGTTTGGACCCAGCACGCGTTGACCCTTACATATGTGGGCTGCGCCCTCACATGCGTAGATATAGGGGCCAGCCACCCTGAAAGGCTGTGTTATCCGACAGTGTCCTCCTCCTCCTCCTCCTCTTCCTCCTTCTCCTTCTCCTTCTCTTCCTCCCTTTCCTCTTCTCTTTCCTCCTCCCTCCTCCTTCCCCTCCTCATCCCTCCCTCCTCCTCCTCCTCCTCCCCCCTCCTCTCCCTCCTTCTCCTCCTCCTCCTTTTCCTCTGCTGCTGTTCGTATTAATGGCGTTCCGCCTGGCATTTGGCGTTTTCCTCTTTGACTTGGGGTCAATGGCTGCTGATGTCAAGAATCCTCCTGCTCATCCCCCTCCTTGATCAAGGAGAACGGCAAGTTGCTCTTACCAGCTAACCCACGAGGAACAAGATCTCCTCCTCCCCCCCTTGAGGCTCGAGGATCGGGTTTCTTGAGCATCTGCTGTCCTTATCGGGTCTCTCCACTCTGCCTTCGGGTCCTCGTCAATACCGCTGGGCCAGCTAGCACCCGTATCTTCAAGCTGTGTGCTCTTCGGGCGTCCCCCACGTTGCCACTGCGGGTCCCTGCGTTCTCCTCGGGAACCTCGTTTGGCCAGCGTGGGGCCCCACATACGTTTCAAGCGCTCCACCCCACGATTCGAGGCATTCAAGTTCTCGCGCGACCAGTCAGAGCGTCGGCGGAGCGCCGGCAGGGTCCAGGCGCCGTTCCCGCACGCCACACGCTGCTCTTCGATGGTCCGTTTGGGGCCCGCGCGTCCGAGTTTTTTTGTGGGCTGCATAGATTGCCTCACTATTCGGCACCGTCTAACTGATCCCTGTATCCGCTGGCCCATTTTCCAATATGTACGACCACCCTTCGGGTGATAAGGAGGTTCGGGGGGGGGAGGGACCAACGTCTCACTCGATCGGTCTCACTATCGATCTCACTATCGGTCTCACTATCGGTCTCGCTCGATCGATCTCACTCGATCGATCTCAGAATCGATCTCACTCGATCTGTTTCATTCGATCGATCTCACAATCGATCTGACTATCGATCTCACTATCGATCGCAATATCGATCTCACAATCGATCTCACATTCGGTCTCACTATCGATCTCACCATCGATATCACAATCGATCTCACAATCAACGTGATCGTCATCATCATCAACATCATCGCCATCAACGTCATCAACAACAACAACAACATCATCATCATCATCATCATCATCATCATCATCATCGTCGTCGTCATCGTCATCATCATCATCATCACCATCATCATCGGGACGCCATCATCATCATCACCTCATCATCATCATCATCATCATCATCAACATCAACATCATCATCATCACCACCACCATCATCATCATCATCATCATCACCATCATCATCATCATCATCAAGGCACAACCATCATCGGGGCATCATCATCATCACACCTAACATCATCATCACCACCATCATTATCATCATCATCGGAACACCACCATCATCATCATCATTATCATCATCATGAACAGCATCATCAACATCACCAGCATCATTATCATCGGGACACCATCATGATCGGGACACCATCATCATGACCATGAAAATCACCGTCATCATCACTTCATCATCATCCTCAGCATCAACATCATCATCATCATCATCATCGTTGGGACACCATCATCGTCATCATCATCATTTTCATCATCATCGCAACACCATCATCATCACCATCATCATCATTTACAGCATCATCATCAACCTCATCATCCTCATCATCGGAACAACATCATCATCATCACCAGCATCATCATCGTCATCATCGTCTCGTCATCTCGCCATCATCAACATCATCATGATCATCAACATCATCATCATCGGGACACCATCAGCATCATCAGCAACATCATCATTAACATCATCATCATCGGGGCACCATCATCATCACCACCATTACCATCATCATCATCACCATCATCATTATCATCGGGACACCACCATGATCACCACCATCACCATCATCATCAACATCATCGACATCATCATCATAATCATCATCATCATGATCGTCATCATCATCATCATCATCATCATCAGCATCATCATCATCATCATCATCATCATCATCATCATCATCATCATCGGGACACCGACGGGACACCAGTGGGACACCGGCGGGACACCGCGGGCAACCGGACGCCGGTCCGGAATCATTTGGTCCGGCCGCGCCTCAGCCGGAGGCGGGACACCGCGGGCCACCGGACGCCGGTCTGGACTCATTTGGTCCGGCCGCGCCTCAGCTACAGGAGACTTTCTTCTCGCCCGCCCACGCAGCTTCGCCTCGCCCGCACGCACGGTACGCACGAACACGAAACCGAAATCGATTTCCCGGTAGGGGGGCTATCCGTTCCATTTCGATCTCACCACCTCACCTCCGATCCCCACTTAGGGGGAAAAGTCGGCCAGTGGGGCCAAGGCCATGCCAGCGGGGATGGGAATCGGTTAAACGATGCTCATCCAACCTTGCTGGGCCTGCCTGCGGGCCCGGCCGTCCTTCGTGACCAGACTACTACCGCCGAACAAAAAGAATATCGAAGACGCCTACGGCGAACCACTGCCGCCCCCTGCCTTTTCGAACCGCCTACGTGGCCAAACGTTGCGGCGAATCCTTGCTGAATTATTGGGCTAGTATACATATATATATATATACATACATACATACATACATACATACATACATACATACATGCATATATACACATGCTCACGGCCCCTCCCCGTACCAACCTTTTCGTCCGTCACCGCCTGCTCTCGCCGACGCGCTTGTGGCGCCCTTCTGGCCTGGTGCTCGACCCTTGACCAGCACCGTCGTCGTCGTCGTCGTCGCCGCCCGCTCCTCGCCGACCCGCTTGTCGTGCTCCTTTGACCTGGTGCTCAAGCCCCTTGGCCAGTCCCGTCGTCGTCGTCGTCGTCGTGGTCGTCGTCGTGGTCGTCGTCGTCGTCGTCGTCGTCGTCGTCGTGGTCGTCGTCGTCGTCGTCGTCGTGGTCGTCGTGGTCGTCGTCGTCGTCGTCGTCGTCGTCGTCGTCGTGGTCGTCGTCGTCGTCGTCGTCGTCGTCGTCGTGGTCGTCGTCGTCGTCGTCGTCGCGGCCGCGGTCGAGGTCGGGATCGCGGTCGCGGTCGTTCGCCGTCGACGTTTTCGTCGCACGGGAGGACGGGGGCGGAAAAGGGGGAACGACGACGAAAACGACGACGACGACGACGATGAAGTCACCCGCTCATTTTTTGGGACCCGTCACTTTAAAATTACAATATTTCAGCGATCAACGCAGCTTCTGGCGCTTTGACGCGCTTGCGGGAACAGCGGCCTTTTTGGCCAATGCGGACACGGTGGCAACCTTGTACACAACTGTGTCTTCCTGCTCATTGTAGGAGGCCTGGCGATAAGACTGACAATGGACGGCGGCGCAGAAGCGTACGTCGCGCTCACCGCACCTTACATCCAGTGGCAACCTTTGTAAGCTTTGACAGTTCTTCAACACTAGTTTGTCTTCGTCTTCATAATCGTGATTGAAAATGATGCACCACGTGCGCTGGGCAGGGGACGTTATTGATTTTCCAAACAGCTTCTTGTGCGTGTATGACAAGAACGCAGACAAACTTTGGTATTGCATTTTTTTGTGCACCACGTGTATGCCAGCAGCGGACGAACGCCCCTGCACCGAGGCATCGGTGTCCTTTGCCCAATACCCTTTCACAAGACAGAATATCATAGTGAACAGGTGCGCCGAAAGCATTTGATGGATCCCTTCACCCCGCAACTTCTGAAGAAGAGCTGACACCGTTTTGACCTTGAACTTCTCCGCAATGTCTGCGCGACAATTATTCTCATCGGGGCCAGGCAGGGTCTCGATCAGGTCTTCGGGGTCAATATCCAGGCGGTCAAGGCCGTTGACGTGCATAAACGCGTCAATCAGAGACCGCGCCGCCCATTCACTACAGTAGCATACGCTGGACATTCCCACTACGCGGTGCCGATTGAAGCACGTCACGACGTAGGACATCATCGGCCTGTACGCTAGCAGGCTCTCCGGTGGCCCCAAAGAACACACGGCCTCGACGGCGTCATGTAGCTGCAGGAATTTGTCAATTTCCTCTCCGGCTGCTGGTGTGAACTGTAATTTTTTGTACGCGTTTCCAGTGCATCCTAGTTGAATGGTGTTGCGCCCAGGCTGCACTGGCTCTATCACGCCGAAGCGCTGCATTTGTACCAAGAAGCCATGTTGTTTGAGTGGCCCCCCTATGGCGGAGGTCTCCTCTTCGAAAATATCACCTGCCTCAGCCACTCTGTCAACAAGCTCACTGAATATGTTGAACATGTCTTTTGTCAGGGACCTGTTACCTACCACTAACTTGCGAAAGTTCGTTTGCAGAAGTGCCAAGAAATCGTTGCGAGCCCGTGGGATTTTGATCACTACGCACATTACAATAATACCTTTTTGCGATTGGCAGACCTTAACCAAGTCTGGCATGATATCCCTCATATTCTGGATATCCAAAGGAACATACTGAGCAAACTCATCGAACCATGATACCCATTCCGCGCGCGATGGGTAAGTATTGTCAGGCATTCTCCCAACGGTTCACGGCCTTGCGCCGCGTGCCTGGGCCAAAATGCGCAACGGAGGTCATGTAAGTTTGGTGCTGCTTTGCACTGCCCCTCTCCGCACCCAAAAGGTGCATCCATATTCGGTGAATCACGTTGAGTGCACCACATAGACTGCATCACACAGACTTGCACCTTATAGGTTGCACCACATGGCATACACCACGCGTATTGCACCACATGGCGTGCCACAGTACACCCAGCACGTTACTTAACTTGGGTTGCGGCACAGGTTATGTACGCTTTTGTGGATCTCGTAGTACGCCCAGAAGCTTACATAACTATGTGTTTGGGCAGTTCGCGTAAGCTTTGTGTTTTTTTTGCGTTCAACCCAGAAGCCCACACAACTTTGCATTGCGATAGGAGTTATGTAAGCATCTGTGGATTTCGGAATTCACCCAGAAGCTTACATAACCCTGTTTCCATTCAGAAGTCGTTGCCGTCGTCATCGCCGTCGCAGTCGCCGTCGTCGCTGTCGCCGTCGTCGTCGGCGGAGGAGGAGGGGGGAGACGACGCGAGTTACGCGGGCCGGCGTGGATTTCAGACATCACCCAAAAGCTTACACAACTGTGAATTTGAAAAGGCCCACGTAACCTTCGTGCATTATGCCTTCAAACCCAAAGCCCACGCAATTTTGAGTTGCGGAAGAAGTTATGTAAGTTTTTGTTGATTTCAGAGTTCGCCCAGAAGCTTACATAACCCTTCTCGCATTCGGAGTCGTCGCCGTCGTCGTCGCCGTCGCAACAGTCGTCGTCGTCGGAGGAGGAGGAGGGAGGGGGATGGTATGGGGGAGAAGGATGACGAGGGAAAGTGGAGATAACGACGAGGAGGAAGAGAAACAAGATGAAGTGGAACATGAGCAGAAGGATACGACGGAGGGGCTGGATCTTAACTGACAAATAAATCGCAATGACACTACAGTGGGGGCGCGGCCACAAGAAACCCTCGCAAGAAACCGAACCCTGAAAATCCTCAAAGTTTCTTGCCCAGGGCTAAGGTTTCTTAGCCATCGGCGTCACGCGGAGAAACCCAGGGGCCCCTGGCCCGAGCAGGTTCTTAGCAAGTCGCCTGGGAGGTTCTTCGGTAGCGGACCGTTTGATTGCCCGAGGTGCAACTGGGAAGAAACCCAGGGGATCCTGGACGCGAATTTTTCTTGGCAGCCGCGAGAATCCATCGCGCAACACGCGGCGCGAAGAAACCGAAGGCACCCTGACGAAAGACATCCGGTTTCTTGATGCGCTCCCCCACTGTAGTCGACGGGCCCCGCCTCTAAGGCAATCTGAGGTACCCAGGCGTTAAGGATGTTGCTCCTTTTCTCGACCGACGCGCGAGCCTCTCGGGGACTAGGAACGGGTGGAAGAGGAAGTCCCCATTCAAAACAAAATGCGGAGTCTGGTGCTCCGTATTGCACACTGTCGCAATATGACCTGTGTCTGACTGCGGCAGCCATCATGCCAGAGGAGGAGGACGAGGAGGCAGCTCAGATGGCGGAGGATGGAGTGAGTACATGGGTGTGGAGGTCTGGCTACTTGCAGATCTCCCCAACAGCGCTCCAGCGGTCCCTGCCCTTATTCCACAGGAACCACTGAGCCTCGCGGACTGCCGATTCTACTCTATTCTCGTGGGCCTGCGTGGTTCTCGGGATCAATGACTTGAGGGCCCCCCACACCTTGTCTATGATCTGGGTGCCCTTCTTCACCCACCTGATCTCCGTGGCGCCCCACTCCGATTTCGGCTTGGCCGTCCTCAGGAAGTCCACGGGCAAGACGTGCCGCCAACGGGCTGCGTAGACTGGCCGCGGACGCTTGTGGCGAACCGTGTCCACGATCACGCCCGGCACCTTTGTGAACCGGTAGGCTCTGGCGCCGTCGCTATGAAGTATAACCTTACGGTTCGTGACGTACTTCTTGCAGATGGGACGCCAATCTTTCTTCGAAGTAGGACCTGGTGAAGCGAACGAGCCCTTGCCCTTGCCGTGGGACTTGGCGCGAGTGGTTTTCGCTGGGAGCTTCAGCAGAACGAGAGAGAGCGCCGATCCCCGCGCGCCACGAGACCGCAGTAGCTGAACCAAGTGACACGTTTCTTCTTGTTGTCCTTCCTGCCGCGGATGACCGTCTCATCCACCTCCACCTCAGTCCAGTTAGTCCTGTCCCCAAACTTCATCGTGCGCTGGCGCTTCAGCACGTGCGCCTTGACAGTTCGCCGCCACCGCGCAGATAAACTCTCCACGGTTTTGCTGGAAACTCCTGTCAGTAGATGTATCTGTCCTGATTTCACGCCAGCCACCTTGCAAAAGAGGACCTGCGCCTGTCGGTTGAGCGGCACCGACGAGGCCCCGTCGGACAAAGCGAAAATTGGGTGGCAGGCGTGCGGGTACACCCATTTCATGCAAGCCTTCGCATTGCACCTGTGCCTCCACCCCCTCGCCTTGTCGAACCTCAACGGCCCCAGGCGATTGGCGCCGCAGAACGGGCAAGCGCTGCCCCTGTCCCACTTGGGCAATAAACCGACATCCCTGAGGTGGTCGATAGTTTGCTTGGGGGACAGCTTTGCCAACGCGGTGAGCGTCATGCTCCACGTCTGTCTCCTGTCTCCGACCACGTCAGCCATCGCCTTCTGGTGCGCGGGCACGTACGGGATATTCTTCGGGATGCGGAATCGCTTCTTGGCTGGCTTCTTCATGGCTGTCTTCTTGACGCCCGCTCTACCTTTGTTCGTCCTGGCTGGCGCCCTGCCCTGGAGCAATCTCTGCTTGCCCCTCTTCGGTGTCGGGCACGAGTTGTACTGGCGACTCTTTACTTGCGCTCTTGCTCCAGCGGCGAAGCGTAGCAAATGTCTCTCTGGGGCGTCGTCGGGTAAATCCTCGGTAGCCAGTTGAAAGAGGACCAGGAACTTGCGATCCACTGCCTCGTCCCAATACGTCTTCCATGCGCCCCGCGGCACCGTCCAAGCCTCGGTGTTCTCCACGATCGTGCACGCGACAGCCGTAACCTGCATGGCGACGCAGTGCTGCACGCCCTTGTTCTCCACATGGAGGAGGCACCAGCCCTCGGCAAGTCGCTGCTCGGGGGTTCTGAGGGGATGCAGGTGTACATCGCACATCTTCGAAGCCTCCTGGTACGTTCGGTACCCCTTGCGCTCTGCAGCCTTGTTCGCTGCACTTGACGCTGATGTCAATATTCCAATGGCTTGCTGGCGCTGGGTGGCCGTTGCCAACGCCGCGAGGATGCAATTGCCGTTCTTGAGCAGGCTCTTCGGCAAGACTGGGAACGCGGCCTGGGCGTGGGTGCCGTTCAGTTTCACTAACTCGAGGAAGGTGTGCGTCGTCTTCCGCACGATGGAGACGGCGAAACCAGTGGACCGTAAGATGGCGCCCTGGCAGTCTGCAGCAAACGACTCGTCGTCGACGACCGCCTCGGGATTGATCACGAGGCCGTCGTAGTGCAAACTCAGATGTGTCACGTTCCGTAGCGATGCGATAACGTGCCCCGACCATGCGTTGAGTATCAGGTCCTCCATCTCAGTCCAAGTGTAGTACCACGAGGAGGCGGCGGGGTTGTGCTTCGTCGGGTCCTGCGGCGGTCGCCCCAGGAAAACCGCGCGCCCGCGCGGCGGTGCGCCACGGCCGTGAGCGCGGCAACCCAAACCACGCCCCTAAGGCAGCATGGCGTTGCGACGTTCACTGGCCATGGCCCCGCCTGCTGGTGCAAAGCTTTCCCGTTGCATGCCTCGGCGGTGGCCGCGTGCGCCTCCGTGTCCATCGCCACTGCAAACCAACGTAGCAGTATCCCTTCTTGCTGCAATGCCTTCAAAAAGTTGTTCGTCGAGTACTCTTCAGGGATGCGCCCGCCGTTCACGACCTTGAGGAAAAGCTTCTTGCCAGCGTTGTAAGGCACCCCAAGCTGGCCGAGAACTTCAGCATTGTTCTGTGTGAGTGCAGTGATACACTCGAACTGGATCGCCTGGTGAGAGATCAGTGCAATGGCCTTGCCGAGGAGTTGCAGGGCGATCGTGAACATGCACTTCGAGATGTCCCAGTCGTGCGCCTCGGGGATGACCACGTGCTTCGCCGCGTTGCTGAGGGCCTGCACGCCGTAGGTGTCCAGGTATAGCCGTGAACGGCGACTGCCCCTCCTTGAGTATGACGCCGCATATGTCGACGTCTCGGGCGCGACGCCGTCGGCGGCCCCAACTTGGCCCCGCATGTGCTCTGCCAGTCTCTGAAGCTCGCGCTCCTGGTGAACCAGCTTCTCGCCCTTGTGCGCGAAATCGTTCTTCATGTCTAGCTGTCGCGCCGACAGCCGGCCCCGCTGCTTCGGCACCAGGAAGTCGCACATCTGGCGCCAGTACTCTTGTAGTGTGGCCACGTTCTGGCAACGGGGGGCGTTGTCGGCATACTCTATGACGCTCTGGCACTGCACTTGCTCCTGAAGGGCTGGCAGGTCGTCGCCCGCATGCCCAGGCCAGTGGCAGTCGGGCTTGCGCGCGAAGCAATGCGCTGGCACGTAAGACGTGTTACCCTTACTGCCCGTGCCGTTCTTGACCCAGAGGCCAGCTGTGACAAGGCGATCGAACTCCGACTTTCTCTTCTCCGCAGTACCAGATACCATGCCATGCCCAAGCTTGTTCGCAAACTCCTCTGCCGTGATGGAGTCCACGCGGTTCTCCAACAGCAGAACTGCTAGTGTCA
The DNA here is from genome assembly GCA_963575745.1 of Prorocentrum cordatum. Taxonomy (NCBI): domain Eukaryota; class Dinophyceae; order Prorocentrales; family Prorocentraceae; genus Prorocentrum; species Prorocentrum cordatum. The sequence continues at coordinate 29,493 of CAUYUJ010018426.1, forward strand.
GGCTGAGTTTCCGATCGGCCTCCTCCTGGGCTGCCATCGGGTTGAAGGGCGCAGGGAGTCCCCCTGGTGCAGGTGGGGCAGAGGTTGTGCCAGTGTCTTTGCTGCGGCGTTGCACGCCCGTCGCCGCGTACACGCAGTCCACGGTGGTGCCGCCATCCCCGCCCTCGGCGTAATCCTCAATCATGGCGAAGGACTCGCTGCGGGAATGGCTCCTCATGAACCCGTGCAAAATCCGCCACATCGCTGGCGCGACCTGGGGAGACCGAACTAACGTCTTCAAGCCTGGATTCTTCACGAACACACCCATCGACGCCGCGTCGGGCATTGTGCTGAGAACCTCTGGCGAGACAAACCTGGATTTGATGATGCAAGCCCACGTGCGGCGTTCGATGCTGTTGATGCTCTCGGCAGTGACTCCAGCGAACCGAATGATTTTGTTGAGCTCTAATCTTTTCCAGCCCTGCAGCGATACCAGGTGGGTGACAATGCCATACGGCAGACGAGCTGCGATCGGGTCGGCCGATATATGCTTTTTGCACAGGTCTTCGCGGAATCCGTGCTTCGACCCTTCGACGGCTTCCTGTCCAGTGGTGATGAGCTCGTGAACGAGTTGCTCCGCCTGTTTCCTTAATTCGTGGCCGTCGTAGTACACCGTTGCATCGAGGAACGCGTGCAGGCCCGAGAAGACGTTGTCCACGAGATGGGTCAGCAGAGATTGTCCCACGCCACCAGGTCCGATCGTCCAAAAGCAGCGGTCTATGTTCCCCCCCTGGAGGACGAGGCACATGGCGGCGAGCTGGCAGTCGAGGGCGACGCCGTTGTCCTAGAATGTCTGGCCCAGAAAGGTTTGCAGCTCCGTGTTTACGGTCTCCAGGACGGGGTCCTTCAGTGCGTGGGGCACGTGAATGTACACGTTCATCGACTGGCCCTTGTCGACGAAATTGGTCTCCCCGTTCGGCCCGAACAGCAAGCACGCGTCTTTGAAGCACACGCCAGAGGCTGGTCTCTTCGGAGTCGAACACCATTCGCCGTAATGCTTAATCAGCTTCGCCCCCAACAGTTCGTTCTGCAGAGCGGCGGACAATTTCTGCACCATCTTCGCTGCAAACTCGCCTTGCGACTCGTTGGGTTCTGCCTCATCCCGCTCGCCTGGTTGATGGGGACCCCCTTGCTGTTCAGGACCAGCAGGATCCTCAGTTTCATCTGGGGCAGGGCCTTGGAACCTCCTCTTCCCCTTGGACGCGGACACCTCGCAGTGGGCGGTGAACGTGACGGAGGTACCACCGTGGCTAGACCATGCGGCCTTGCACTTTTCCACGAAGGCAGCGTCGTCGGCCCTCTTCCACGTGTCCACGAGCAGGAAGAGCCCTTCAACCCGCAGGAGGCCCCGCTTACATGTGGCCAGCACCGACTCGGCAACCAGGCCTGCAAATGGAAGCCACGTGCCGTCACCGTACATGTAGAGCTCCCCACCGTGGGCGCGAATGGCGACGTCGTGCAGTAAGATGTGCAGCAACAAGCAGTGCTCCCGAAGGCCGATATCGCAAAGGCGGAGGCAGTGCAGAACGACCGCGCACGCGACCACCCTCCAAAGTGCATCGCAAGCCCCATCCATCGCTCCCGTGACTAGAGTGTAGAGGCGTGCGTAGATGGACTGTATGTCGTCGGTCGTATCTTCCGTGGAAAATTTGATGTCACCATGGGAGTCCAATCCTTTTTGGGAATATCTGCTCAGCCTATCCATGGAGGACTCGCCGTCACTGCGGCGTTGGCGTTTCGCTGGCCGTTCAGCTGGCTCTGCGCTACCGCTGGCACCGTCCTGCGGTGCGCCTCGGAGCTCAGCCTGCTCTTCGAGACCACCAGCGTCGTCACCAAGGAAACCTCCCTCCTCCATCACCCGCGCCAGCGCTCCCTCCAAGTGGTCGTCGGCGTCGGACAGGTCATTCTGGTGGCCGGCGTCGTCGGCCTGGCGGATGATGTCGCCACTGGGCTCTCCCCGATGCATGCCGCCGGGTAGCCAACCCCTGGTGGACCGTAGTTGCAGGGTGCGTGCTGCCTGATTTCGCGCGTCCAGGGCTTTCCAAGACCCAATGCACAAGCCACAGGCCATGGACGCGTCGTCGCCCCAGAAGCGACTCATCGGGGCGGCGGTGGTATCGTCACTGGTCTCCGCCCAAAGGTCGGCCTTCGCAAGTTCGGGGCAACTCTGGGTGTAGCGGCTGGCTGCGTCCAAGGTGGACGGCGGCACGGTGCATGCCGCTCGATGCTGTTGTACGTCTTTGCCAGACACGGACGCTCGAGTACGTGGAGTCCTCTGCTTCGGGTACCGCCGCGCTCGCGACCTCTGCTGCGACGCCTGGTACCTCCTGCCGGTCAGGGGCTTGATCCAGAAGCTCATCTCGAAGTCGGTGGTGCTCTCGTCGCAGCCTTCCGTACCGATGTCGGCATCCCACAGGTCGGGCTCCCACAACTCTGCGGCAGACTGCGTCTCCCAGAGCTTCTCAACCTCCTCTGGGGGGAGCAGGCGGTTCGTTCCGTGCAGGAGGGTTTCCGCCTCCTCTGGATCGGGCGCAAGGTTCTGGGTGGGGACCGTGCGCCAGCAACGCCCGTAGGTTGGCATAGTTTGCTGGTTAATGGAAAGGTGAGCCAGCAAGGAATGCCGCGGACGCTGGTGGTGTAAATGAGAACGCCTTTGAGCCAGAAGTGGACGGATGTGGCGGACAAACCAGGAGGAAGTTTGGAGCGGAGGTCATTTTTTAATGAGGAGAGGTTTGGAATGGAGGAGGTTTGGGATTGGATAGAGTTTGGAGCGGCGTGGGGTTTGGAGAGCAGGATGTGGGGGGTCCATATCACTGGGTTGCTATTGCCAGTACTATAAGGGGGGGACAAGAGTTATGTCAGCTTTTGTGGGTTTTAGAGTTCACCCAGAAGCTTACATAACTTTGAATTTGAGAAGGGTTATGTAAGCTTTGTGCATTTTGCCTTCACCCTAAAATATCAAACAACTTCGCATTGCGACCCGAATTATGTAAGCTTTTGCGGATTTCGGAGTCCACCCAGAAGCTTACATAACTCATCTCAAATTCAGAGTCGTCGCCGTACCGTGATCACCACTACTACTACTAGTTACTGCTGCTGCTGATTGATGCTGGTGAAGCTGGAGTCCAGGGCGGCGGCCCCAGGGAGGCTCCTGGAAAATTAAAAAAATTAATAAATTATTATAAAAAAAATATAGCACCAGGCGACACCTGCATTTTTCAGCCACTGTTCCAAGGTATGGCGATTTCGCCTGGTACTCTATTTAATTTTCTATTTTTTTTTAATTTTTTAATTTTTAAAATTTCCCAGGAGCCCCCCCCCCCCTCCCCCCGGCGGCGAGCTGGAGTCCATGGCGGCGGCCCCAGGAAGGCTCCTGGATTTTTTTTTTAAAAAAAAAAAAAAAAAAAAAAAAAAAAAAAAAAACAGGCGACACCTGCATTTTTCAGCCACTGTTCCAAGGAATGGCGATTTCGCCTGGTACTCTATTTAATTTCTAATTTTTTTTAAATTTTCCAGGAGCCCCCTCCTTCCCCCGGCGGCGAGCTGGAGTCCAGGGCGGCGGCCCCAGGGAGGCTCCTGGAAAATTAAAAAAATAAGAATCAAAAAAAAAAATTTTTCGAAAAAAAAAATAAAAAAAAAAAAAAAAAAAAAAAAAAAAAAAAAAAAAAAAAAAAAAAAAAAAAAAAAAAAGAGTACCAGGCGACACCTGCATTTTCCAGCCACTGTTCCAAGGAATTGCTATTTCGCCTGGTACTCTATTTAACTTTTTATTTTTTTTTTTTTTTTAAAAAAAAAAAAAAAAAAAAAAAAAAAAAAAAAAAAAAAAAAAAAAAAAAAAAAAAAAAAAAAAAATCCAGGAGCCCCCTCCCTCCCCAGGCGGCGAGCTGGAGTCACGACGGCGGCCCCAGGGAGGCTCCTGGAAAAAAAAAAAAAAAAAAAAAAAAAAAAAAAACTAAAAAACAATCACATAAAACATCAATAAGGTTGGTACCGGGAGGGGCCGTAACCATATATATATATATATATATATATATATATATATATATATATATATATATATATATATATATATATCTATATATATATATATAATATATATATATATATATATATATATATATCGGAGTAGGGCCCCGGGGCGGTGCCTGTCATCTCCATGGGGTGTGCAGGGCGCCCCCGGGAGCGTCCGAAGCGTCCCGGAGGGCCCCTGGGACCGCCAGGAACAGTTCGAGACCGCCCAAGACGGCCCGCGAGCGCTCCAAGACGCGCATACATAGCCTCAGGAATGGCCAGGAAGGCCCGAAGACGTTCCAAGAGAGCTCCATGAGGCCCCGAAGGCATCCCAAGAGGCCTCCCAAGAGAGGCCCGACAAGCCAAAATCGTCGATTTCATTGTTTTTTTTTCTAGGTTTCTGGCCTTCTCGCTTTTTCGGGGTTCCGACGCTCCAAGACCGTCCAAGAGTCTCCCAAAACCGCTCCAAGACGGCCGAAGAAGCCCCCAAGACCGCCCCAAGACGGCCCAAGAAACCCCCAAAAACGTCTCATAACGGCCCAGGAGAGCCCCAAGATGGCCCAGGAGCCGCCCAAGACGGTTCCAGGAGAGCCCCGACAGGGCTTCAAGACTGCCTAAGCGAGCCCAGCGGTCCCCAAGAGGGCCCCGCGAGGCCCCAAGAGGCCCCTAAGTGGCCCCCAAGAGCCTCCCCGGAGGCCCCCAGAGGCCCCCAAGATGCCCAAAAATGGTCCTGAGCGCGCACCAAGACGCCTCCAGGACAGCCCAACAGGCTTCCGAGAGGCCCCCAAGAGGCCCACTGGAGGCCCTCAGGAGGTCGTCCCCATCATGTTCCCGGAAGGCGGTCCGGGAACATGATTCCGCGCCTTGGAGGAGTATTCTGCGCTTTTCCGAGGCGCCTTCCGAGGCGCCTTGGACGACGTACGTATGTTTCTATAGCTTGTCCTTCTCCTGTGTACACAATCCTACATGTCTTACGTATGTTTCTATATACATGTATGTGTATGTGTATGTGTATATGTATACCCCTCCCCCAAGCCCTCCCGAGTCGTGCCACTTCCTTCCACATATTTCAATTTCTTCTGTATATATATATATATGTATATATATATAATATATGTATATATATATATATGTATATATATATATATATATATATATATAGGCCGTCCAAGAGTCTCCCAAAACCGCTCCAAGACGGCCGAAGAGGCCCCCAAGACCGCCCCAACGGCCCAAAAGACCCCCAAAATCTTCCCAAGACGGCCCAGGAGAGCCCCAAGATGGCCCAGGAGCCGCCCAAGACGGTTCCAGGAGAGCTTCGACAGGGTTCAAGACTGCCTAAGCGAGCCCAGCGGGCCCCAAGAGGGCCCCGCGAGGCCCCAAGAGGCCCCAAAGAGGCCCCCAAGAGCCTCCTTGGAGGCCCCCGAGAGGCCCCCAAGATGCCCAAAAATGGCCCTGAGCGCGCCCCAAGACGTTTCCAGGAGAGCCCCACAGGCCTCCGAGAGGCCCCCAAGAGGCCCACTGGAGGCCCTCAGGAGGTCGTCCCCATCATGTTCCCGGAAGGCGGTCCGGGAACATGATTCCGCGCCTTGGAGGAGTATTCTGCGCCTTCCGAGGCGCCTTCCGACGTATGTTTCTATACTTTCCTCTCCTGTGTACACAATCTTACATGTCTTACGTAACATGTCTATACGTATATATATATATATATATATGTGTATATAATATACATATCATATGTATATAAATATATACATACATACATATATATATATATATATACATACATACATACACATATATACATATACATATATACACATATATATACATAAATATATATATGTATACATACATATATATATACACATACATATCGGAGTCGGGCCCGGGGGCGGCCCGGGGCGGTGCCTGTAATCTCCATGGGGGGTGCAGGGCGCCCCCGGGAGCGTCCGAAGCGTCCCGGAGGGCCCCTGGGACCGCCAGGAACAGATCGAGACCGCCGAAAACGGCCCGCGAGCGCTCCAAGACGCGTATAGATAGCCTCAGGAATGGCCAGGAAGCCCCGAAGACGTTCCAAGAAAGCTCCATGAGGCCCCGAAGGCATCCCAAGAGGCCTCCCAAGAGAGCCGCGACAAGCCAAAATCGTTGATTTTTATTGTTTTTTCGAGGCTTTGGGCCTTCTCGCTTTTTCAGGGTTCCGACGCTCCAAGACCGTCCAAGAGTCTCCCAAAACCGCTCCAAGACGGCCGAAGAGGCCCCCAAGACCGCCCCAAGACGGCCCAAGAGACCCCCAAAATCGTCCCAAACGGCCCAGGAGAGCCCCACGATGGCCCAGGAGCCGCCCAAGACGGTTCCAGGAGAGCCCCGACAGGGCTTCAAGATTGCCTAAGCGAGCCCAGCGGGCCCCAAGAGGGCCCCGCGAGGCCCCAAGAGGCCCCAAACAGGCCCCCAAGAGCCTCCCTGGAGGCCCCCAAGAGGCCCCCAAGATGCCCAAAAATGGCCCTGAGCGCGCCCCAAGACGCCTCCAGGAGAGCCCAACAGGCCTCCGAGAGGCCCCCAAGAGGCCCACTGGAGGCCCTCAGGAGGTCGTCCCCATCATGTTCCCGGAAGGCGGTCCGGGAACATGATTCCGCGCCTTGGAGGAGTATTCTGCGCCTTCCGAGGCGCCTTGGACGAAGTACGATTCATATTCTTGAACGCTTTCCGGGAACATGATTTCTCACCATTTCGGAACGCTTTCCTACTGCTGCGGTGCTCTGGGGGGAAGGGACGGGGGTCCGGGAACATGATCGGGAGGTTAGGGAACGAGGGTTTGGAGAGGAGCAGTAGGACAGACGGACGGGGCTCGGGGGCGGGGGTGGGGTGGTGCCACCGGTTGGCATGGCCGCCCCCTGGGCGTCCTGTGGGGTCCACGAACCCGCCCAAGACGCCCATGAGGCCCCAAAGACAGCCCAAGAGACCCACAAGAAAGCCTCAGCGATGCCCAAGAGGGCCCCAAGACGCTCAAGAGCGCCCCAACAGCGCCCGAGATGGCTTGAAGATGGCCGAAGAGGGCCTCAAGAGGGTCTTCAAGAGGCAAACTCCGGCCCATTCCCATTCGTAAAGCATGCATTTTCAGCATACTCGTTTGCTTGGTCCTCACAGTGCCCCAGACGCCCCCGAGCCCCAAGACAGCCCAAGAGAGACCCAAGATGGCCCACGACGGCCCAAACGGGTCGTCCTGTGAGGCTCACGGAACCCCCCAAAGACGGCCCAAGAGGCCCCAAAGCCGGCCCAGGATGCCCCCAAGACGGCCTCAGGAAGGCCCAAGAGGGCCTCGTTCGAAATCATGTTCCCAGAAGCTTTTCCGGGAACATGATTTCCGGGCTTCTAGGACGCCCAAGAGGGCCCCAGGACGGCCCCAAAAGGGCCCTAAAAGGACCTTCAAAAAGGCCCGGATGGCCAGAGTTCGTTGATTTGCGTTAGATATGTTGTTGGATTTCTTCCGCGCGGAGGAGACGGAGAGGAGGAGGAGGAGGAGGAGGAGGAGGCAGGGAGGAGGAGTGGAGGGGAGGAGGGGGGGAGAGAGGAGGAGGCTCGAGGGCGATCGACGATCGGCGACGACGACCGGCGACGGTGATTGACGACGACGACGACGACGACGATGACGACGACGACGACGACGACGATCGACGACGGTCGACGACCGACGACGACGCCGATCGACGACGATGACAATAGTCGACGGCGCCGATCGACGATCGACGGTGACGACGACGGCCACGCCGACGGCGGCGACGCTGCCCGCGTGACAGCCCAAGAGGCACACAAGACAGCCTCATCGAGGCCCCAGAGGGCCCCAAGACGTCCAAGAGCGCCTCAAGAGGGCCCGAGATGGCTTGAAGATGGCCGAAGAGGGCCCCAAGAGGGCCTTCAAGAGGCAAAACTTTACCCATTCCTCGTTCAAAACGTACAATTT
>CAUYUJ010018426.1:42500-52500 GCA_963575745.1 Prorocentrum cordatum
TCAAACAGAAACATTAGTTTTCGCAACACGGATTTTCAACAAACGCGTGCGCGCGCGCTTTTGCGTCGTCGTCGTCGTCGTCGCCGTGTTCCTTCCTCCCTCGTCGTCTTCGTCGTCGCCGTCGTCGTCCTCTGTCTTTCCCCGTGGTCGTCGCTGTCTTGGCGTCGTCGTCGTTTCCGTCGTCGATGTCGCCGTGGTCGTCCTTCCCCCCTCGTCGTCCTCTTCGGCGTTTTGTCGTTGTCCCTTCTATTTCGTCGCCGTCGTCGTCGTCGTCGTCGCCGTCGTCTTCCCTCTTCTCTCGTCGTTGTCGTCGTCGGCGTCGCCGTCCTCCCTCCTTCGTCGTCGCGTCGTCGCCGTCCTCCCTCCCTCGTCGTCGTCGTCGTTGCCGCCGTCGTCGTCCTCCCTCCTCCCTCGTCGTCGTCGTCTTCGTTGGCGTCGTCGTCGTCGTTGGCGTCGTCGTCGTCGTCGCCGTCGGCTTGTCATCGTCGTCGGCGTCGTCGTCGTCGGCGTCGTCGTCGTCGTTGTCGTCGTTGTCGAAGTCGTTGGAGATGTCATCGGTGTCGTCGTGGTCGTTGTCGGCGGCGTCGTCGTTGTCGTCTTTGTCGCTGTCGTCGTCGGCGTCGGTGTCGTTGCCAAGTGCCATTTGGTACCCACCGTCACGGTCTTAAGAGGTCTTGCGACCAAGTTGCGGATGGGTGGGTGGGATGTTTGCACGAGCAGCGGGGAGGACAGTTTCAAGTTGAGCAAGTGATTGATTGCACTACATCGGCTGAACCGCATAAATTCTCAGTTTAAAAGAAGAACAGACTTCCCCCCCCCGGAGCTAACGGTACACTGTTTCGTTTTTCAATTTACATGATGATTCTGCACAGTCGGCCATCCTGAGTATGAGTTCTTATTATTCCAGCCAGGCCGGTATCATTCCCTCCCGTCATCCTCTGCAACAAATAGTATGCGCGCACTCTCGTTTATCAGAAATCAGAAGTTTTCAAGAATCCCCTGCAAAAAATGGGACGACGTGCACGCGCGCGCGTCGTCGCGCGCGCATGCCGAAATCCCGCGAAAACCTTCGGTTTCGGAAGGATTTCAAAATCGAGTTTCCAATACAAAAACGCAGGGTTTCGCAACACTGATTTTCCAAAAGCGCTTACGCGCGAGCTCTTGCGACATCTTCAGAACACCATAGGGTTTTCAACATGTTCAAAACATACTACCAAACGGGTTTCGCGCGCGCATGTCGAAATCGTTCGAACGCCCTTGCGCGTGTGCCGTCGCGAGAATCCTTAGCAAAAGCCGGACAAAGTACACACGCGCGCGTCGTCGCGCGCGCATGCCGAAATCCTTCAAAAACCTTGGATTTCGGAAGGATTTCAAAATCGTGTTTCCAAGAAACATACAGAAGCATAAGGTTTCGCAACACGGATTTTCAACAAAAGCGTGTGCGCGCGCTCTTGCGTCGCCGTCGTCGTCGCCGACCTCCATCCTCCGTCGTCGTCGCCGTCGCCGTCGTCGTCCTTTGTCTTTCCTCGTCGTGGTCGTCGTCTTGGCGTCGTCGTCGTTTCCGTCGTCGTTGTCGCCGTTGTCGTCCTTCCTCCCTCGTCGTCTTCGTCGGCGTTTCGTCGTTGTCCCTCCTATTTCGTCGCCGTCGTCGTCGTCGTCGTCGTCTTCCCTCCTCCCTCGTCGTTGTCGTCGTCGCCGTCGTCGTCCTCCCTCCTGCCTCGTCGTCGTCGTCTTCGTTGGCGACGTCGCCGTCGTCGTCGTCGTCGTCGTCGTCGTCGCCGTCGTCGTCGTCGTCGGCGTCGGCGTCGGCGTCGTCGTCGTCGTCGGCGGCGTTGTCGTCGTCGTCGGCGTTGCCATCGTCGTCGTCGTCGTCGGCGTCGTCAGCGTGGGCGTCGTCGTCGTCGTCGGTGTTGTCGTCGTGGTCGTTGTCGTCGTCGTCGACGTCGTTGGAGACGTCGTCGGTGTCGTCGTAGTCGTTGTCGGCGGCGTCGTCGCCGTCGTTGACGCTGTCGTCGTCGTCGTCGTCGGTGTCGTTGCAAAGTGAAATTTGGTACCCACCGTCACGGTCTTCAGAGTTCTTGCGAAAAAGTTGCGGGTGGGAGGGTGAGATGTTTGCACGAGCGCTGGAGAGGACAGCTTCAAGTTGAGCAAGTGATTGATTCTCCTTTCTAGGAAAAGAAGAGACTTTACCCCCCCCCTTCCCCGGCGTCATCCCCCCCTTTTCGGGTATGTAAATCACACGATTCGGACCACATGTCCATCCTGAATATGAGTTTACATTATCCCAGGGGGGCCGGGATCGATCCCCCTGAGGTTCCTTTGTAAAAACAATACGCGGGGACATTTTTTGTTTTAACATAAGACGTGTTCGCGAATCCCTTGCAAGAAATTGGACGAAGTGCACACGCGCGCGTTGTCGCGCGCGCATGCCGAAATCCTTCAAAAACCTTCGGTGCCGGAAGGATTACGCAATCGAGTTCCCCAAAAACATACAAAAACACAAAGTTTCGTAACATTGATTTGGTAAAAAATGCTTACGCGCGAGCTCTTGCGATATCTTAAGGAAACCATAGGTTTTTCAAGATTTTCACAACATGCTACCAAACGGCTTCTCGCGCGCTCATATCGAAATCTGTCGAACGCCCTTGCGCGTGTGCCGTCGCGAGAATCCTCTGCAAAAAACGGGACGAAGTGCACACGCGCGCGTCGTCGCGCGCGTATGCCGAAATCTTTCAAAACCCATCGGCTTCGGAAGGATTTGAACATCGTGTGTTCAAAAAAACCTACAAAAACCAAGGTTTCGCAACACGGATTTTCAACAAAAGCGTGCGCGCGCGCTCTTGCGTCGTCGTCGTCGTCGTCGCCGCCGTCCTCCCTCCCGCGTCGTCGTCGTCGTCGTCGCCTACGTCGTCCTGTGTCTTTCCTCGTTTTCGTCGTCGTCGTCGTCCTCTTTGGCGCCGTGGTCGTTTCCGTCGTCGTTGTCCCCGTGTTCCTCCTCCCTCGTCGTCGTCGTCGTCCGTCGTCCGTCGTCGGCGTCTCGTCGTCGTCCCTCCTATTTCGTCGCCGTCGTCGTCGTCGTTGTCGTCGTCGTCTCGTCGTCGTCTTCCCTCCTCCCTCGTCGTTGTCGTCGTCGGCGTCGCCGTCCTTCCTCCTTCTTCGTCGTTCGCGTCGTCGCCGTTCTCCCTCCTCCGTCGTCGTCGTCGTTGTCGTCGTTGTCGCCGTCGTCGTCCTCCCTCCTCCCTCGTCGTCGTCTTCGTTGGTGACGTCGTCGTCGTCTTCGTCGTCTTCGTCGGCGTCGGCGTCGTCGTCTTCGTCGTCGTCGACGTCGGCGTCGTCGTCGCCGCCGCCGTCGTCGTCGTCGTCGTCGTCGTCGTCGGCCGTCTTGCTTCTCTGGCCTTCTTGGGGCGCTCTTGAGACGCCCCCGAGTGCTCCAAGACCCCGGAGCGATATCTGTGCTCGGTCCGGCATGGGTTTTGCTAACCAAGTTGCGGGTGGGTGGGTGGGATGATTTCGCGAGCAGTGGAGTTGACAACTTCAAGTTCGGCAAGTGAATTCTCCTTTCTAAAAACAGAATAGGATCTACCCCCCCCGGCGTTATCGGCCCCCTTTTTCGGATATGTAAATCATATACGATTCTGACCACATGTCCATCCTAAATATGGATCTACACTATCCCAGGGGGGCCGGTATCCTCCCCCTCTCAGGTTCCTTTGTGAAAAACACTATGCGGTGAAATTTTTCGTTCTAACATAACACTTTTTCGCGAACCACTTGCAAACAATTGGACGAAGTGCACACCCGCGCGTCGTCGCGCAATCGAGTTTCCAAACAAATATACAAAAGCACAGGGCTTCGCAACACTGATTTGCTAAAAAAGCTTCCGCGCGAGCTCTTGCGAAATCTTAAGAAAACCATAGGTTCTTCAAGAACATAATCTGTATACCCTACTCCGCTTCTTTTACTACCACGCTTCCTTCCACGCTCGTAGCGCCGGGCTGGGCAGGGATGGATAATAAAGTCTAGCGTTCAGGTGCAAGAACAGGGTCGACTCCCCAGAAGCAAAAAGCCAAACCAAATGATGCACTCATGGATGAAGCAGCAGATGCAGCAGGTACTACCAATAACGAGTATCTCGACAAAGCTCCAGAATGGTTTCTAGCGTTTGCCCGCACCCAAACAAAGCAGTTCGACGATTTGAAGACCGACATTGCCGGCGTCAAAGACATGATCGACAGGGCAAGGATTCAGGCACAGGATGCAAGGAGGGCAGCAGAGAAGGTCCAGGATAAGATGGAGGAAGTGGAGATGGAGATCGAGGGCATCCGGAACGATCTAGAAGAGATGTACTCAACCAAAAACGAGATCGAAAAAACGATTGAAACAAAGCCTCGGGACGTGACGGACAACGCGAAGGGAACCTCCAGCAGCAGCGCATGGAAACGGATGGGCCGGGAGGGAGGAGGCAAGGAGGATACAGAGAAGGAGGTACGTGCTAAACAGGTCGTTGCCTTTGGTTTCGAAGGAACTACTACGGCGCAGGGAGCAGTCCAACATTTGGAGCAGCTTCTTCAACAACTTCTCGGAGTTGGTGCCCATGCGACGGCGACTACAATCACGACTGGTGGAACAACGAATCCTAAGCACATGGGTATGATCGAGTTTCCAAGTATCAGTGCCAAGGTCGATTTTTGGAAAAAGGGGAGGGCTGCACTAGAAAGTGATGAGCACGTGTTCGGGAACACGCTCTTCAGGAACAACTTAACGATAGAGGAACGGGAACGTGAAAAACGACTGGGCGACACAAAACACTACCTCAACAAGCAAACTGGACATCCACAGCGCGAGGCCAAAATCATACGGTCGAAGGATATGGTCGTGGTGAAGGACGGCACGGGGAAGGAAAAGAAAGTTACATGGCATGACGGGGAGGGGAAGCGGCAAGTAATTGCAACGGGGATGACAGTGAAAAAGGAGAGAGATGAGGCAATGCAGGCTTGGAGGTAAAAGTTACATCGGGAGCCAGACACGGAGAGCGAGCGACGTCTCGCTGGCGCCGACGACAGGCTCCAAGCCAATAGCAGTACCAGTTTAAGTATTCACAGTATACCTTCAAGGACAGTGTTGCGCAGTCTCCCAAACACTCTTTCTTCGACAAGCCTTTGGGGTGACAGGGGGGCCTCGACTCGAGCAGAGAACGATTTCACTGCAGGACCGCCCAGACTCCTCAGGACTGCTGGTGAAGACGTACCTCTTCATACCACTACTCTCACGACGAGGGCAACACAACCGCGGACGGCAGACATAACACATTCCAAATCAAATCTTGCAATCTCACATTCAGGTGACTTTTCGTTTTCTGCGTCAAGTGGCACCTGCGTTGCCGGACACCCCAGAGAAAACACATCGGGAGCACCCACAACAGCACGTGCGAAAGGAGGTGGCAGGGGGAAGTGCCACTGCATTCCTGGAGACGTTCCGTTATCCTTCAGGTGTCCCTCATTCGCGCCCCAGGACAACTACGGACGCACTACGACGCATCCGACTCCAGAACCAGGAGAATCCGACCCCAGCTACGTTTCACCACATCTTGCACACGATCTTCATCGACAGTGTGATTACGACCTTCGAGAAAGAGTCCGCCAGACCCTCAATCCCGATTCCCCTTGCCGACGGCAAGGCATGGACACACCATTTGTTGTGATGCGCAAAAATGCGAGGGCCTCACTTGCGACGACCGGTTTGGTGAGTTATTTGGGGAAGTGGCGGACACCCACTGGGATGCTATATTATTCAACGAAACCGCGAGGCCAATCAGAGCGGAAAAGTTGACATTTATGGAAGGACACATGTACGCAGGATCTGGAGGCGATGCTTATAAGCATGGCGTCGGGATTATAATGCATGCGAGGTGGGCGAACGACGTGAGACGGTTCTGCCCGGTAAACGAACGAGTTGCTTACGTTGACGTGGTCTCCAAAAAGTTGCGGGCGATAATCATATCGGCATATTTCCCACGCGGGAAGTACGCCGACAAGCGCATCCAGACAATGTACGACACGATATCTGTGACACTCGGGACAGCTAAACGACATCGGTTGCATGTGATACTTGGCGCGGACTGCAATGCGCAAGTTGGCCCAACTACTGAGTGCGACAACCGCAAGGTAAGCGGAGTGCACGCGTGCCGGAAAGAAACATCTCGGGGGCGATGGTTGAAGCAATGTGCCAATAGTGAAAACCTTGCGGTTGCCAATGCAATGTTTCAGAATCAACCGCATCATCTACCTACGTACCACCAGAATAAGCATGGACCCAAGCAGCTGGATTACATACTTCGAGGAGCTTGTGGCGAACGACAACCGACTGCTGCGCGACGTCGGTATTAGACATGGGGTCTGACCATATCGCGGCACAGCTACGCAGCTCCATATTGCAACAATGGGTCTCACGAACACTACGACCACGACACGGTGCAAAGCGGGTGCGACAATGGCCACCGGGTTCCATTCCCGAATATGTGAACGCATTGGGAGAGAACGTAATTGCACCAATTTCCGATACAACGGACGTGGAACGGAAAGCCGCTATGATCGAAGCCTCGGTTCGGGACGCCATGGAGAAGACCAGCCCTCCGCATCATTCATGCCACGATCGAGCTACCAATGCCGACCCAATCCTTGCCCGACTTCTCGAACATCGCAAAAGCATACCAAAAGAGTGCACTGCGAGCGCAGAGGCGCCAGCAAACGAATCCAAAAGCACACTTGCGTGACACAGCGCGCAAAACGCCCAGCTAAGATTGCATGCGCCCTGGAGGAGCTTCGAGGGCTTAAGAAGATCAGCGGCGTGAGAAGTTGCAAAAAGCGAGCGCTTCTTTCTTCAACGCGCACGAAGAATGGGGGGATAACGTGCGACCGACGGGAAATGGCGAATGCATTTGCAGATTTTGACGAGAGTTTGCATACGTGCATTGACGGAGGTCATCATATCAGCATGGACGCAATCACACTGAGCGGCGAGCCAACCCCTGAGTTTACCATGGCGGAGTTGGAAACCAGCACGCGATAACTCAAGAACGGCAAAGCAGCAGACACTACAGGCATAATCGCGGAGATGCTCAAAGACAGCGGCCACGCCTTCCGGAGCACCCTGCTGAGCCTCTACAATGACGTCATCAAGCCGGGAGCGCGCGCGCCGTCGGAGAGGAAAAAAAAAAACGCAAGTGAAAGCATCATTCAAATTTGGGGACCCGCGCCTGCCACAGAACTACCGCCCGATTTCTGCCACACCTTTGATGCACATGTTTTTTTTTCACGTCTCTTATACAACAGGTTGGAAACCATTTTGGGCAAACACCAGCCTCCGGAGCAGGCCGGCTTCCGGAAAGGCTACAGCACAGACGACCACCTGTTTGCATTGACAATCATACATGAGAAGGCATGGGAATGGCAAGCTCCACTATGGGCAGCCACATTGGATTTTAAGAAGGCGTTCGACACCGCATCTCACAAGTCACCCTGGGCAGCTATGTCATCGCAAGGTGTAGCCAAAGGATGCATAAATCTCATCTCCAGCATGTATCAAGGCCAAACTGCTGCTGTAAAAACTGACGTGGAAAGCACGAGATTGACCATTGGGCGCGGGACGAAATAAGGTGACCCGCTCCGTTCACTACTTTTCAATTGTTTGTCTGAGGAAATATGCAAGGTGTGCCGGGTCAAATGGACAAAACGAAAGTACGGTCTATTATTCAACAGTTTCTCAAATAAGCGTCTGACGAATTTGAGATTTGCTGGCGACGTCCTGCTCCTCGGGAGTTCTTTGACACAGGCCCGCCGGATGCTGCAAGACATCATGGGGGCTGCCGGTCGCACAGGCTTACAACTACATCCACAGGACGAAGATCATCCACAATTCGGAGGCGCGACGCCCAAAGAAGTCGCCTGAGTACACACAAGTGGGAGATGCAGATATCGAAATTTTGACATATAGCAGCACACAACAATATTTGGGGCGACAGTTAACTTTCTGCGACCCGGCGAAAGTAGAAATTGACGCTCGCATCCAAGCTGCGCGGAAGAAGTTTTGGTTATTCAAGGACGAGTTACTCGACGAGTTACTCTCTCGAGCCTACACGCTTCGCGACAAGTTCAAATCATTCAATGGCACGGTTACTCCAACAATGCTGCACGGATGTGCGTCATGGACGACGACCGCCAGTCTGGAACAGCAAATCCGATCAAACCAACGCCGCATGCTACGTATGATAATCGGTTCGCCGCGGAAGCGGCGCACCGGCACAGGCAACGGCGACGGTAATGATTGCATGGGGTCTCGGGCGGAGTGGGTGCGACGCACTACCCACATGGCGGAACAATCTTTTGCAGGCACAGGCTATGACAGTTGGGTTGACATACAACAGAAAAGGAAAGAAGAATGGGCGCGACATATATATCCAACAACCCGGAAAAATGGAGTTACAAGGCTTACTTCTGGGACCCAGAACTCCTGTCAAGGGGCCCGGAGGAGACCACATGGGCCCAGAAGGAGATGGACGGATTTCCTCTGAGGAACTGCGGCTCCGCCGCCGTCCTCTTCGCGCGCGCGCATGTCGAAATCTGTCGAACGCCCTTGCGCGCGTGCCGTCGCGAGAATCTTCTTCAAAAAGTGGGGCGAAGTGCAGACGCCCGCGTCGTCGCGCGCGTAGGCCGAAAACCTTCAAAACCCGTCGGTTTCGGAAGGAATTCAAAATCGTTTGCCCGAGAAACCTACCATTAGCCTGGCGAAGGACCCAACCATATGCAATTGTGAGCAATGCCGGTGCGAGCACCGTCTTCGGTGGATCTCCCTATGGGGCCACGAACCGTTGGAGGGGTGTGCCGGAATGGGTGTGGGGGCGGCATGCGAACGCTGCCACTGGGGCCTTCGGTGGAGCTCCTGATGGGGCCACGAAACGTGTGAGGGGTGCACCGAAGTTGGTGTGGAAGCGGCATGCGAGCGCAGCCACTGGGGCCTTCGGTGGAGCTCCCTGTGGGGCCACGAAACGTGTGAGGGGTGTGCCGAAATCGGTGTGGGGGCGGCATGCGAACGCAGCCACTGGGGCCTTCGGTGGAGCTCCCTATGGTGCCACGAAGCGTGTGAGGGATGTGCCGAAATGGGTATGGGGGCGCATGCGAACCCAGTCACTGGGGCCTTCAGTGGAAATCCCAATGGGGCCACGAAACGTGCGAGGGATGTGCCGAAATGGGTGTTGGGGAGGCATACGAACCAGGCCACTGGGGCCTTCGGTGGAGCTCCCTATGGGGCCATGAAACGTGTGAGGGGTGTGCCGAAATGCGTGGTGGGGAAGCATGCGAACCCTGCCACTGGGGCCTTCGGTGGAGCTCCCTATGGGGCCACGAAACGTGTGAGGGGTGTGCCGAAATGGGTGGTGGGGAGGCATGCGAACCCTGCCACTGGGGCCTTCGGTGGAGCTCCCTATGGGGCCACGAAACGTGTGAGGGGTGTGCCGAAATGGGTGGTGGGGAGGCATGCGGACCCTGCCACTGGGGTCTTCGGTGGCGGGGCCACGAAACCCGAACATGCGGCCACTGTGGAATACCACGTGTGAGGGGTGTGCCGAAATGGGTGGTGGGGAGGCATGCGGACCCTGCCACTGGGGCCTTCGGTGGAGCTCCCTATGGGGCCACGAAACGTGTGAGGGGTGTGCCGAAATGGGTGGTGGGGAGGCATGCGGACCCTGCCACTGGGGCCTTCGGTGGAGCTCCCTATGGGGCCACGAAACGTGTGAGGGGTGTGCCGAAATGGGTGGTGGGGAGGCATGCGAACCCTGCCACTGGGGCCTTCGGTGGAGCTCCCTATGGGGCCACGAAACGTGTGAGGGGTGTGCCGAAATGGGTGGTGGGGAGGCATGCGGACCCTGCCACTGGGGCCTTCGGTGGAGCTCCCTATGGGGCCACGAAACGTGTGAGGGGTGTGCCGAAATGGGTGGTGGTGCGGA
>CAUYUJ010018426.1:57500-205004 GCA_963575745.1 Prorocentrum cordatum
ATCTTCGCTGGGCGAACGAATTCCACGAAACGAACAGGAACAATCACATCGCAGACGAACGAAAAAAGTCTTGTGGAAGGGAAACAGGAAAGAAAATAACGAAATCCGCGGGGATTTTCGTACACACGATATTTCCCAAACTTGATTGATGCAAATTGGGATTCAGATTGCAACTGAATGACAAAAAAAATGTCAAAATAACAGCATCACAACTAATGGCGGGTATTACTGAAACGGTGGCATGTATTATTGAAACGGTGCCCGATTTTTGCTAATATGGTGTTGCTATTGCAATGGTAGCGGCTGCGCATTGAAACCATAGCAATTGATATTGGAGAAGTGGCGAATGTCATTGAAACGGTGCGCGGCTGTTTTTAATAAAATAGCGATTATTGGTGAAACGATGGCGGCCATGATTGCAAAAATGACGTGCAATAGAAAAAATAACGACTTTCACTGGAACGGTGGTGGTTATTGCTGAAAAGGTGGCAGCTATTATTGGAACGGTGACTGCTTGCATTGAATCGACGGCGGCTGTTATTAAACCGAAATGATGGATATAAAATGTCACAAAACGGTGGCTGCCTCCCAAACCACAGGCAAATGCGCAATACTACTGCCGCAATCAAGCCGCCCGCGAAAATATTAAAATCATGTCACCCGCAACCAAAAGAGAACGACCCCGCACAGGAGGGCGGCATACGTCGTCGCCTGTGTGCAGGGTGTTGGCATCGCAGCCGCTACCGCACAGATTCGTGAGGTTGCAGAAGGTACCCAACCATAGACGTCGGCACTTGCGTGTCCATCAAATGTCGTGCGATAATAAAATAAAGAAGCAGCCATACGCCAAAAGCGCGCGGGCAAGGAAAAACTAGAGGGGCATGCCGAACGTGTGTCATGGTTTGGGCGCGTGCGTGCCGAGCGGACGGAGGGAAGAAGAAGGAAAAAAATGATGAACATACGATTGCATGCCAAACGCGTGCCGAAATGGCCTGGACGCATCGAATGCGCGCCAGGAAGGCGGAAGGAAGAGGAAGATGATGGTGTAATTGTGTCCTGCCAAAACGCGCAAACTATGCATTGCATATCATAGGTACTCGTCTTTTCCGCATTCAATTGGGCTGGAAATTTTGATTGCTAACGCGTTCCATTTTTGTTGTGTAGCAGAGTAACAACGGGAAATAAATGATAACATTCTTGCTGCCCATTCTCTTTTTGGTCTCCCCCGCGCATGTTTGCAAAATAGCGTAACCGGCTTGAGGCCATCAGGTTGAAACGTTGCGGCACGCAGCACATGAGAATTAAGGCTCCGGCCAATCTTCCCAAATAGTTGAAGTTGTTGGTGCAATAATTGCGATGGCAATTGTTGGCTTCTCTCCAGAACGATTTTGCTTGATACTTTGGATCTGAACGGATGGGGGATATTTAATATTTTCCTGAGGCACTTTGCTTGGAAACTAATTGTTCAATCGTCATTTCTCGGCTTTGTTGAGCCATGCCGAGTTGAGGGAATACAAGACTTTGCTTCTGACCATCGCTGGGAAAATTTGTAACTTTCTTTTGATGCTGATTGAGATGTGTTTCCATACCTCGCATACCTGCAGAATTCCCCCCAAGCCTGCCTCAGTCGTTCTTCAATATTATGCGTAAATGTGCGCAGTATTGTAGATTGTAGCTCCAAGGTGTATTAAATTGTCTTTTGCATATATTTGTCACCCGTGAGGCGTAAATAATTCCATATTGTTATTATAGCATAAATTCAAACTTATCCCAATGCAGTGCCATGCCAACTTGCCGCCCAGCGGTGGCGACCGCATTCAGCAAGTTTTAGACATCTCGTTGATTTCGGCCATAAATCAAATCATCGTCTGCGTACAACAGAATTGATAGACAATATATCAAATCATCGTCTGCGTAGAACAGGATTGATGGAACATCACTTTGGAGCGAAAATTTTGACTATTCGTCGAGGAGGTCAACCACATCATGCATTACCACCGTCATCAGCATCACGAACAAAAACGGACAGGGGACATCCCTGCACGATGCCTGAATGTTGCGGCCTCTCTTTCGATTTATGCCCACATGACCGTGCGATAATGAAACAAGAAGGAAAAAAAAATGAGGCGTGAAAAAAATTTAATCAGTGTAATTTAATGCGAAATGGTGACAGATTGGAATGGCGGAGCGCGCACAAAACCCTGGAGGATATAATAGCGGTTTTAATGTACACCAGAACGCTTGCAAAAGGGAAGGGCAAAAACGCGAATACGAAAATTACAATGGGGCTTCCGACCCGGTGCGCGCACAACGCGATGTATCTCCATCGCGCGTCGAATGATACGTACGGTTTTTCCCTCTGCTTCATCATTGGGCTTCATGATTTTCTCCGGATTGGGCAATAACTTTTGTAAAATCAAACGAGACGACCTCATTATGCTGATTACCGTTTATCACATGTATGTCTCCACCGCGTTTCTCCATTCTAAAAAAGGGTAAACCATGCAACAATAAGAAAAACAAGCCAATTGAGATCGCTCAGGGCTGCCCGTTACTCACATATTTATTTATGATTCTTTAATCGGTGATGTTCTTCGACGTCGACAAACACATGGAAGCATTGACAACAAATATCCAACAACCGCGATCCATTGTGGCGGCAGACACGTTATACACAAACGACATAGAATTGGTGAACGGTGCTCTCGGAAAAAATGCTGCTCACACATTAGAAATGAACGCACATCACATACACAACCGGTGTATGTGTGATCCGTCTGGGAACCGTCTCGAAACAGTGGAACCGCAAATTTGCCTCGGAGATTAAATCGCTGCAGGGGCGTCCGCAAAAACAGAACTTATCAGACGAGTTGGGGGAGCGACAGGAATCTTTTAAGCGATGCGAGAATTTTGGTCGCATGCAAATGTACTCAAGAATCGGACATTTCAGCTTTCGTGCGATCGTGCTGCCAGAACTTCTCCATAACCTCGAATCTTTATGGTTCTTGCAAGCCGACAAACGTCGTTTGGACAGTTTCCACGCGCGCTGCTTCAGACAAGTCCTACATATCGCATCTTCGTTCATATAGAAAATGTCAAATGTAGAAGTCTTGGGAAAAAAACGTCCCAACAGAAACCGGCAATTCAACCGCAGGCGTGCGCGATTGCATGGCAGATATGTGGCTGTAATTTTGCCTCCCCTCCTGCCCTCCTCCCTTCACCCCCTCTCCTCCTCCTCCTCCTCCTCCTCCTCCTGTGCTCGCACGCATTTGACGTGTCTTAAGTTGTCCTTTGTGCTCAATTTGCGCGTCTGCCGTGCATTATTCCGCGCATTTGGCGTGTGTTAACCACAAACTCAAAACAATTTGCGCGCCAATGCGCCGTGCAGGCGCCTGGTTTCTGTCTGTCTGTCTGGCGTCATTCTCTGGGCTAAGGCAAAAAATGAGTACACATTGAATAATATAACGCTTGCGTAATTAAATTGCCCGCAGTTGCCCACAATCATGGACAGTTTCACGCATTGGGAAAATAATCCCACCAGCCCTTTGGGCGTGAGTGGTTTAGGGAGCTCTCTCTGTTCTCAACCCCCCATCTTCCCCTTCGGGGAGGGGTTTACCCCTCCCCCTACCCCCCCTCTGGACCTGGAGAGGGAGTTCCGAGTGGTGTCAAGGGTTTTTTTTTCGACTCCTCGGAAGGCCAAAAAACGACGACCCTCACGAGGATTCTGGCCCCGAGGGGGGCCTCAGACCGTGTTTGAAGCAAACAATATTGATTTTACTACGGTTTTGGCCTCATGTTGGCCTTCTGAGGGGGCCGCGCTCCTCTTCCTTCGTAGCAAAATCATTGATTTTACGCAGGTTTTGGGTTCATTTTGTCCTTCCCAGGGGCCAGCGCTCATTTGCGCTTCTGAGGAGGTCGCAAGAGGCCCCAAGATGGCCCCAAGAGGCCCCCAGCAGGCTCCCAAGAGGCCTCCAAGAGGCACCCAAGAGGCCCCCAAGAGGCCCCAAGAGGCCCCCAAGAGGCCCCCAAGAGGCCCCCAAGAGGCCCCAAGAGGCCCCAAGAGGCCCTCAAGAGGCCCCCAAGAGGCCCCCAAAGAGGCCCCCAAGAGGCCCCACGAGGAGCCCGAACGACTCACACCAGGACGAGGGGCCCGAACGACTCACACCACGAAGAGCCCGAACGACTCACACCACAAGGAGGGGCCCGAACGACTCACACCAGGACGAGGCGCCCGAACGACTCACACCACGAGGAGCCCGAACGACTCACACCACGACGCGGGCCCCGAACGACTCACACCACGAGGAGCCCGAACGAGTCACACCAGGAGGAGGGGCCCGAACGACTCACACCAGGATGAGGGGCCCGAACAACTCACACCACGAGAAGCCCGAACGACTCACACCAGGACGAAGAGCCCGAACGACTCACACCACGAAGAGCCCGAACGACTCACACCAGGAAGAAGGGCCCGAACGACTCACACCAGGACGAGAAACCCCAAACGACTCAAATCACGAGGAGCGCTTTCTCTCCCTCCTTCTCCGCCTCGTCCTTCTCCCGCTGCCCCCACAAGGAGGATGTACAAGGAGGCGGGAGGAAGGAGGAACAGGGGAGATATGCGGGGCCAAGCGGACACACGCCTGAAAAACACGACTGTCGGCATGCTTCGCAAGAGTTGCTGCTGTGAGATGGGCTGGTGGGGATACGCGAAGCGTAAAGAATTCGACATCTACTCAACAGAAGATTTATTATTGATGGAGCATACCAAACGCCTTCAGCAAGACATTCTCCTGCATGTACCCTCGAAGTTCTCACGCAGATGAGGGGAACATATCTGGGTATGAGATAGTGACAACCGAGATTCTTGGAGAAATCTATTCACCAATCGTTTCCGGCGCCCCAATCTGGTTTTCTGCTGTTGCAGCTGCAATAATTATGTTCCCGTTGATTCCCGCCCAGAGGGGTCCACGAAGTAAATAATAGCATTGAGGCCAATATCCGGGAACTTCGCGCCTGGAATTTTGGGCCGAGGTGCTATGCCGAGGCAAGGGCCGGGGCTGGAGCCATGACCAAAGCCAACCATGACCAAATCCACCAACATCTGCATTCCAACTTTTGGAGGCCAGCAACATTCTTCCTAGCGGAGCGATTCCAGTAATCTTTTCCAGCAGAGATGTAATGTTCGTTTGCGCGCGGATACTTCCAAACACAAGCCCGATTGAACATGACATTCGGGGGAAAAAAGGACAACTCGTAAAGGTATTTGTAATTATTGAAAAAACAACGTAGCAGGCAATACAGCGGAGAAAAATACAGAATGAGAAACCAATCCGTCAACTATGTTCGTAAGACGATTTAGGATTCTCGAAGTGCTTGTGGATTTTTTCCACTCGCACGCAATTCATTATCCTCCCCTAGGGACCCGGAACCGGCAATTTCACCCTCTCCCCGTGGCCCGATGCGACCCTGGACTGAACGCGCGACGGGTTACGGAAGGCTCCAAAACGGGCCAAGAAGGCACCCAAACGCTTCATTCTGGATCGGTGGATCGGTAATTGGCACCTCTTTGAAATGCTATTTGCGCAAATCGTGTTTGGTTTATATACTAATCTGGCATCTGCCGACTGGAATCCCGCCTGCTCTTTCCACACTCCTCGTTCACTGGCCCGGGGGAAGGGTTTACTCCTTAATAAGTCGAAATGCCTTCTAGGCCCTCCAGGTATCTTTCAGAAAATACAGCGAAAGACTTATAGGAATTCTAAACGCTTCGCGTATCCCCACCAGTTGTCTGCGGTCCTTCGTGATGGCGCACCTGGCTTCATCCTGGTATCGCTCCCGCGCCGTTTTGGCTGCGCCCCAACATCGGTTGGCTAATTAGCATGTGCTCGCTCCTGGACCTGGTTTCTGGCAACTGCAACCCGCACCACCTTCCGCTTCCGGTGATCTGAGGTGCCGCCTAGGCCTCTGTTTGCTGGCGCGTTAGGCAATTAGGTTCGCGCTCGGCCCGCCCGTTCCGTTTGACGCCGCCTGCGCTTTCCCTTGCGGCTGCGACAACAAATATCCCCACCAACCCATCCAGAAACGATGTCCAGGCGAGTTGAGGTGATCAGGGAAGTGCGGCAGCAAAGAGGAGGACGGCCGAACCGTGCACAGGAGTGAGGAGGAGAAGGAGGTGGATGGATGGATGGATGACGGAGTGGGAAGAAGGAGGATGAATAGGATGAGGAGGAGGCGGAGGAGGAGGAGGAGGAGGAGGAGGAGGAGGAGGAGGAAGAGAAGGAGTAGGAGCAGGAGCAGGAAGGAGGGACAGGAGGAGGAGGAGGGCAAGCATAAGAGCCAGAGGTCTCTTGGATGCCTCTCGGAGCCTCTTGGAGTATCTCTTGGGCGGTTCTTGGTGGCCTCTTGGGACGTCTTGGGGGTCTCTTGGCGATCTTGGGGGGCTCTTCGGGGTCTTGGGTGCCTCGGGGGGGGCCTCTTGGGGCCGCTTAGGGTCTTCTTGGGGGCCTCCTGGGGGCCTCTTGGGGGCCTCGTGGGGCCATCTTGGGGCCATCTTGGGACCTCTTGGGGCCTCCTGGGCGCTTCTTGGGGCCATCTTGGAGGAGATCGGTCAACGAAGGGGGGTCCTTCAATTAAGGTCCCCCCCCAGGAGGCCAAAATGGGGCCAAAACCATCGTAAAATCAATGATTTTGCCCTTCCTCGCCGAGGCCGTTTTGGACGCTCTAACTACCCGCGGCCCCCCCCGTCCAGGTCCAGGAGAGGGGGTAGGGGGAGGGGTAAACCCCTCCCCGAAGGGGAAGAGGGAGGGGTGGAAGAGGAAACGCCCTAAACCACCGAGGCCCAGAGGGCTGGTGGGATTGCCGTGGCGACCGACACTCTATCATGTTTAATGTTGAATTATTTTTGTGCCATTCTTGTCCGATGCCGTCGTCCGAAACCAGAGCCGGGTGCATCCCCCCTGGCTACAGAATCGCTCGCAAGTCCCAATCATCAAACTCACACGTACCACCAAAAACTAATACCCATGCCATGCCTTGTAGCATCGGATCCACAACCGCCGCAACTGCCATAATAAGGAACATAACCACGATTGAACACTACACAACACACTCCCACAGTGAATTCGTATAGTGCCAAAAAGTGTTTTAAATTCACGACGCTGGGCTGTTTAGTGTAATCCTCATGTACGTGGAAAGTGCTGGGCAGGACGCACTCCCACAATCCAATGTCTATTCAAGACGCCTCGCGTAACCCCACCATCCCATGCAGAAAGGATGCCCAGAGGAATTGCCTCAATCAGGGAAGTGGGCAGCACACAGAGGAAGGGCCACTCATTGGAGGCCTCTTGGAGCGTCTTGGGGGCCTCTTGGCGGTCCCGGACGCCTCTTAGAGCGTCTTGGGTGCCTCGGGAAGCTTCTTGGGGGCCTTTTGGGGGTTTCTTGGGAGCCGCTTGGAAGTCTCTTGGGCGCCTGTGGGGGCCTCCTGGCTCCCGGGCGCCTCTTGGGGCCCTCTTGAAGCGCTCTTGGGGGCCTCGGGACCGCTCTTGGGGCCATCTAGGAGGACATCGATCAAACAAGAGGGGAACATCAATTAGCGCTGCCCCTCGGGAGCCCGAACAATCGCCTCTTGGGGCGCTTTTGGGGCGCTCTTTGAGCGCTCTTGGGCGCTCTTGGGGCCGTCTTGGGGCTCTCTTGAACCTCTCTTAGGGCCCTCTTGGGCCATCTTGGAGCCATCCTGAGGCCTCAGATGGCCATCGGAAGCGAAAAGGCGAGAAATCCAAAAACATTGATAATGCCAAGGATTTGGAAGGAATTCTAGACGCTTCGCGTATCCCCACTGGTCCGTAGCCCCTCTGGCTCAAGCCGTCTCTGGGCCCTAACCCCTCAGCCGGGTCTCCCAGCCCAAGGGGGTATCCCCTAGGAGTTTGCGGGCCGCGCGCTGCCCCCGGGCCGCGCTTCGGCCATATCAGACTCCCTGGATTACACCTCCCCCAGCGGCGCGGCGCGGCAGCCAGCCTGCCAGGTCAGGCTTAGCATGGATGGGAACCCGATCGGTGACAGATCTAAGATCCCTGGGAACCCTGCGGGTGAAGATGGAAGCCTAGTCGAGGGCCAGGGGGCCCACGTACTGGCTGGTTCAAGCCCTCCTCCCTCAGGATCACAGGATACCACCATCCCTCCAGGGCAGCCGTCGCCCCTCGCTCCTTGGGACCTCCGGGCTCGATCGGTCCGATCGCGTCCGAGGATCCCTTGATCGTACCCGTCAACTCGGCAGACACACGAGAACAATCGGCCTTCAGCCGGACGGAACTTGAGGGTGCCACGGTGAGCGCCGCGAGACACAGTGACACTGTGACTTTCAGTCGCTTCCCTGGGTTTGATATTGACAGCAATGACTCTTTCCCGCCAGATCTGTTTCCCTCCCTTACCCCGACGCTTCCTCTGCCCCTGGCTGGGCGTCCAATCTCCTTCTCTCCTGGCGGTGAAGGGCAGGACTGGATCGCGCGCGGCGATGCCAGGACCACGGGGGGCCTTGGCCCCATTCCTGATGAAGAGCATCCCCCGAGAGGCTCAGGCCCATTTGGGCCGCGCAGGAGCTCCCGCCAGAGAGGCGCTCTCGAAGATCGGCCCAGGAACTTGACCGACGAGGGTGGATGGCCTATGCTTGAGGCTGCCCAGGGGGGTGACTGCGGTGATGATGGGTGGGTGGACGGACCGCCGTCCGCTCACGTCCCCGATCCACATCCCATTGGCTCACGCCCCCACTCCGCCGACCGCCCTCCCTTGGACGCTTCAATACAGAGAGGGCAGCCTTCAGCTGCGAAGGGGCCGATCCTTTGACCGTGGAGGCCGTCGTCCCGGTCGCGCAGCCGACCCCTCCCACTGATGTGAGCCGACGTCAAGACGGCTCCCGCCTTCCGCCCGCCGCCCCCCACGGGCACGACAGTGTTGTACACACAGAAGACGGGCCTTCAGCCCGGGGAGCGCCGTGCGAGACAGCAGGAGTGGACGAGCCTGTAGCTCGGGATTCTTTAAATGGACAGATGGACGTTGACGGCGGCACGGCTGCCAATCAGCTCCCTGGTCATCCCTGTAATCCCGATGACTCCCGTCCTTCATCCGCCCCCCAAGCTGACAGTCACAGACGGGACGAGCCTTCAGCTCGGGAGTCACAGGCGGGACGAGCCTTCAGCTCGAGTCTCCAAGGCGTATCTGACAGTTACAGAAGGGACGAGCCTTCAGCTCGAGAACCAGAGACGATGCCCATGGATGCCGAGAGCGCCGCAGAGACTGTGGCCATGAGTGGCGGCAGCATTGAGCCCCCAGCCATCCCAGGGCCTCCCTCAGCAGGCGGACTCCCAGGCCAGCGGCGGGCGTACGGCCGACACCGCCGACGTAGTCATGGAAGCTCCAGGCTCCGCAACGGGGCCGACCCAGAGAGGACACGTCGAGGATGGTGCGGCTGGCACAGCCGGCGCTACAGGCGATCTAGGTGGCTGCCGCCATGACACCGCCGCTCCCCTCCCTGGAGACATGGGCGCCACGACGGCAGTAGCACCCAGCCCCCGTGTCGTTGACCTCACCGATGGGACTGGCCTTCAGCCAGGAAGAAATGAGGTGGAAACGGTTGGGGTGGACGCGACGAGCATACAGAAAGCTGCGCTCGACAGGGGCTACAGAGCGGCGCGTCTCGCTACAGACAGCGCCGAAACGAACGGCCACGGCCAATCCTCCCTGGTAGCGACGACGGCTGTATCCACGGGTCGACCCCGCACGTCCGACGCCAGCAGGGTCCCATCTGACCCTGCCTACGAAGTGGGCTCCCTGGTCGATCTGATCGATCGCATCGGACCTCCGATCGTCGTCGCTGGACCGCCCTGCGTCTCCCTCTCCTCGCCTACCCGCCCCCCTCCCATCCACTCCTCTCCTGACCCTCCCCCTGGGTTAGAACGTCCAGACGCCATGCCGGGCGGTAGTGGCCATGGCCGCGAAGACCCGTCCCAAGGGGTGGGCCGTGGGCCCCTTCATCAGGACTGCCAACGGTTCTCCGTTCGTGTTGGGGCGTGCGGCTCCCAGAACGCCCAGTGCGCCCATCCCACTCCCTTTCCCTTCTCCAGACCTAGCCCTGGAGGAGGAACTTCGGATGGCGAGCCAGGATGCCCCCACAGACGCGGAGGATGGCACCAACCAGGCCCATAGAGAGAGGGTGCAGTACGCAACCGACCTGCATGCTCGATGCATGGACGCCGCCGGACACACGAACGCAGACTGGGCAGTCAGTCGGGAGACTGATGGACCCATGTGTGGGCCGCGCGTTGCTGACCCTAGGGTCACAGGCAGGGGGGGCACCATGAATACCCTCCGTCGCCACCTAGTGCGCATTGACGGCCCCTGGCGTGAAATCCCCGACCGAGGGGCACCTAGAACCGCCGACCAAACCAGTAACCTGGAGCTCCTCACCCACCACGCGTGGAGGGGGCATCGCCCTGGTCATCCTGGTATACGGGAAGGCAGCCCCCTGCGAGCGGTCCCAAACGACGCTCTCCTCCCCGGGTTCGGATCTCAGCGAGCCACCTCGGCACCAGCCCCCGCCATCATGGACCTCTCCTGGCTGGTCTGGTCAGTCACAGGCGGAGACCACGAAGGACGCTTCGGGGTTACTCAACCTGATCCGACGCAGGTGCTAGCCTTCCGCTTCGCGAGTGTCACTCATGACCCCTGTGTAAGGTTGGAAAGACTGGGCGCGGACGATCCCTCCGTGGTGGAAATGCAACTAGCACGTCTCGAGTACGCCGTCATGACGACCGCAGCACACCATTGCGACATCGGGATGGAGCCTCCGAGTGGATACGACACGGACAACATGCTCTCGCCCACCAGGCCTCCCCGTGATGCTGTGCCACTGCGCAGCAGCGGCCCCAACCAGCCAGACGGTACCCAAGACCCCATGGACGACGAGACCAAGGCGTACGCGTACAGAGTCCGAATCCACGAGCGCAGGCAAAACATAGTTCACTTTCCGGACCACAGGGACATCAGACATTGGGTCACCAGGAGGGGCAATCTCGAACGGGTTGGCGACGACGTACACTCGAGACAACAATCAGGTAGAGGCCCCGTGCCATGGGCAGAGCCAGCTCTAACAGGAGTAACGGCCAGCACAACTGGCATCCCCGGGGTACCGATTCAAGGTGGCGACAGAAATGACAATGCGTGGCCCTGGTCCACCACGGCGCACCGCCTGCTGCTACGGGACTTCTTTTGCCCGACTCAACGGTGCGACTTCTGCGGATCGTGGATGCTTCGAGGCCCGGTGGGCCGACATTGCATCACCTGCCAGAGGTTGGCCAACCCGTGGAGCTACAGCGAAGGCGAGCAGCAGTCGGGCGACCCCCACCAGGTTCACCCCCGCGCGGAAACGGGCCAGCCACTCAACAGGCACGCCCTCGACCTCCTTGATAGCACCCTGCAACTTCAGCTGGTCAGGGCAGGCATTCGATACGCCCCAATCGCAGAGCATCTCTACTTTCCAGCTCAGCCGGGCCCCGCGGATTTTACCCCGACCTGGCTCGTGGGCGAGCTTCTGGGAGCCTGGAGGCGCATGGCGTCCCAACCCGACACCTGGGCCAACAGCGGCTTCATCGACAGAGCGGACCTTGGAGATGAGATGCAACTGCGCCCAGCAGTGGCCACCCTTGCGCTGCTTTGCTCCGCGCCAGAGTCCTGGGCCCTTGAGGCCTGCTTAGGAGTGCGCCGAGTCCTTAGGACGTGCCCCGATGGGCGGCTTGGCGGTTGGTTCCCACCGCAGCTCTATCGCGAAGATCCAATCGCGCACCCACCACCGCACTGGAGGGGTCCCCCAATGAACAGGCCAACCACGACGATCACCATAGGGCCGAACACATTTGTGGACCTGGATGATCTGAGCTGGCTGAACAGCACCATTGGCGGCGACTACCTCGACCAGGCAATGAGCGATACCCGAAACGACGTAGACCTGAGTAGGCGCTGGTGGCACGCCAGAGACAGCCCCCACGCTCAGGCAGCTGAGGTCATGAGAGGTGCGCTACAGGCCGCAGCCCGCACCGATTGGCGCCCGCTACATGCCCAAATGGGACAAGGACCCCCCCTGGGAAACCTCGTTACAGATGCCGTCATCCGACGCTTAGGTGCAGACAGCTGGGCTCGAGATCACGCACGTACGGACCGACCCAGTGGCGGAGGCACTCCCATGGACGTGGGCGGCCCCAGGGATGGCGGAATAAGCTCTAATAGCGGAGGTGGAAGCAGAGGACCAGCCCTATATAGACCTCCCCCTGATCCCGTGCAAGGCCTCTCCCCCGCTGAACTAGCCCAGCGAGGAGCTTTTGTCGACGAGGTCCACCGAATCAGAAGAATGGTGGCCAGTAACACCGTCACCCCAGGCATGCAGTGGAGCCGGATCCTGGTTCCTTTCATCTGGGGCACTGCCACGAGCAGGGGTCGCATCGTTCTCGAGCAGGCGTTTAGGTCCACCAATGTCAATACCAACATCATCGACCGGGCAGCCACATGATGGAGAGCGCGAGGCGTCCTGTCGTATAGGGACGCCCAGGTAGTCCTTGCTTCAGAGGCAGACACCTTCTCCAGGGCCATTGGATCCACATTTGATGCGCCCGAAGCGGGCAGTTATATCGCGCCACGGCTTCAGGAGTGGATGATGGAGCACCTAGACGCGAGTGACTCCCTCCGAGCGCGAGCGGAGCGGGCCAGGGCCGAACAGAGAACGAATATGAGGAACCAAGTACCGATGCACGTAGGAAGGGCGCAGCATGGAGCAGAGGCCGCGGCGGCGGATGCTGCGAGCACGACCACTCCCTGGCACGCAGACATACGACAACTGCTCAATCGGGCGCAAGGTGCTCTCCCCCAGGGTAGACTACCACCAGGCAGCACGAGAGAGGAGCACCTGGACAGGCTCATCCGCACGCTAGACGCCAGGCGGCGAGATGAAGAAGGCGCAGGCAGGGGCACCATGCCCGCCCCCGAAGGAAGGACCTCCGTCAACGGCGATCAGGCGCAGTGCCTCGCACAGAGCATGCTGCTAGACCACAGAGCCAATGGTCCACCAGGCTCCTGGATCTCTAGAGCCCTGTGGCTCTGCCTGGCCCCGCATTACTTCCCTCTCCTGAGGCCAGTGCTGACGGTGCGAGTGCTGGACTCCCGGCCCTACGACGTACTTTATCGGTGGATGACGAGAGCTGAAATGCACACACCGGAAGACGTGGTCACCTGCCTCAACAGAGAGGTGCCAGGGGCCAATCTGACGCCATACTCCGACCTCAGAAACGTGCAAATCCAGGCCCTCATCAGTCACCTAGGCGAGGAGGCCTGTCTGACGCATCTTGAGGCGAGCGTCTCCGCCAGAGCCCTCATCGAGAGCCTGGGAGACGGCCTTACCCGGATCGGCCAGCCCCCCTGGAGACAACGCCAGACTCCCCCCAGAGAACATGGATGCCGTAGAGGTCCCCTCCTGGGATCTCGAGGAAGGCACTCCCTTATGCATGATCTGCAGCGAGGACATTCTGGGTACCGCGGAAGTCCTTATGCCATGCGGCCATTTGTTCCATGGTGAGTGTCTGAGTCAGTGGAGAGTGAGCCAGCCGACCCATGCCCATACCTATGGAAGATGCTTCCCAGTAAACTGCCCCAACTGCCGTTCGAACGACAGGGGTAGTATCATCGCAAGACTGCCCGGACGAGTCTGTGACGCCGACGCCGCTGCTGTTGCGGTGCCACCAGACCTGCTGCAACTACGGGACGGTGCCTTAGCCCCGCTACAGCCGTTCCTGGGCCTACACGAGCTAGCCGAAGCGGTCAGGCAGGTGGCCGCAGATCTTGTCTGCCTCAGGGCACAGACGCTGGCAATTCGACGGACCCACACGTATATATATATATATATATATATATATATATATGTCACGCTTGCCGACATGCGCAGGATTCACGAGCATGTGAGCGAGAGGGGGGCCGCACAGGAGATGGAACAAGCCCCAATGGATGTGGATGGAACACCACCCGAGGGCGGAGCCGGCCCGGACCATGACGATACGCAGGACAACTCACAAAGCCCTGGATCCTCACCACAAGCAGGACCTCCCAGTCCAACCAGCAGGGCTGACAGGATACGACAAACTCCGCGGATCACATTTGGAAGATGGGCCCTGCTTCTCGGACGGAATCCCCCTGAGGACGAGCTCAGGAAGAGAGGACCACTGCGGTTCCCCGTGAGCCTACTGACCACGGCAGTGCGAGACATTGGAGCCGATCTGGTGGTCTCCAGAACGGCGTACGTTGGTGATCGAGTCGCCGACGAAACTGGGGTCACCTTTGCCCTCGCTGGCCCTGATGCGTGGGAACAGATCAAAGCCCTGGTCACGGAGCGCAGAGGTCAGGCCCCTGGAAGCTCCGTCCCAACGATCTTCATGGTAGATGCACAAACCTCACAGGTGGACTCCGCATTGGCGGCAGCCTCTTCCGCGGGAGGTCCATGCTGTGTCCTTTCCCTGGCCACCGAGGGAGTGCCATCCCCTGGAGGGCCGGGCCCTATCGAGCTTGCGACCCTGGCGAACGCACAGTGGGGGTTCAGAGCGATCAGCAAGATCACCCACCTTGTTCCGATCGGCTACCCCGATCGAACCGGCAAGCCCAGCCCGCCGATGCAGCAACTGTTCGCGGCGCAGTTTGACATAGCAGGCAGGGCACTTCGCACGATTCTCCCCCCGTCTATAGTTGTACACTGGGGAGGGAGATCTGGAGACACCTCCGACGCTCTCCATGTTCTAGACCCCTGAAAGCGGCAACGACGGCGTCGCCGCGCAGATCATCAGGTGGAAGGAGGAGCTGCGACAACCCAGCAACGGTATAATCACAGCCGAATGGGTCACCACGAGAGTGCAGCTCCCTCGGGACGAGCTCCTAAGGTACCGAGGGCTCGAGAAGCTCTTCCATGTACTTCGCTGTCGGACAGCGAGACCCATGACCGGAAGCGACGGCCTCCGTGCCCCCCCGGGCAACCTGCAGGCGGCAGCGCAAATCACCACGCTGGCCCACTCCACGGCGTGCATTTGACATGTTCGCTGCCATTTGGATCCTGCAGCTTGCCAATCCGAGGAACCTGGACCGTGACCACGTGTGGCAACTCATCCGTGAGCTCGGGATCCAAGAGGAAGTCACAAGACAGCTCCCGTTCACACAATGGCTCGCGCCCGAACCTGACGCCACATACTCGGCACACCAGCCATGGCTCGAAGTCCCTGGATCGAGAGGGGCCGAAGTGGACGCTGCCACTTCACATCCCATCCCAGAAGATGTCACCGCCGCCCTGGACGCCCTGATCAACAGGCTCTCCAAACTCCACTGGGAAGAACGGCAGCGCCACGATCCTGGCAGAGTGACTCGAGGACGGAGAGGAGGCTCACAGGCGGCCAGGACCGCGGATGCGGGAGACAGGCACGTCGGCCCCCCAAGCGCTGACGGTCGCAGAAGTCGCAGCCGAGTAAACCCCGCGGCCGCCGCAGCAGGAACGCATGCCAGCGCCGAAAGTTCACCAGCTGCCCAAAGCCCAGGATCGACAGCGCTCCCCGCAGGCCCCACGGCGGCGACAGCGCCACCAGAGCAGGCGGGCGCAGGCCCTTTGGCGATTGGCCAGCAAACCAGCAGAGACGCTACCGGGGCTGAAGGCAGCCGGGCTGCAGAGGCAAGTGGGGCACAACCACAGGCAACGGCGCCAGCACCAGGCGTGGCTGCGGTACCACCATCCCTGGGCAGTACGCCAGGAGGAGACGGAGCGGTGGACAGCGGCGGAAGCTGCGGAGGTAACACCGGGCAAGTGCCCCCGCAGGGGGCCCCAGTGAATCCCGCGCCACCTAGCGGGGTAGCGGGACAGATCCAGGCACCTCCAGCCGAAGGGGGGGGGAGCCCTGGGAGTGCAGGTGGCCCCGTGCCGGCGGACGCCCCCGCCGCGCCAGCAGGAGAGAACGGGACGGGCACTTCGGGCAGTCCCGAGACCGCCATTGCCATAGATCCCCCCAGAAGTGATCCGACCTCCCAACAGTCGCGCGAGCGAGCCCGGAGCAACCCACAGCAGGAAGCGGGAGCGCCGCGGCGCCAGAGGCTGCCAGGAGCAGGCGAAGCACACCAGAGGCCACCAGGACAGCGGGCAGGAGGAGAGAGGGATCCCTGACAACCGCACCTCCACAGGCCTCAGCGGACCCGCCCCCAGCCCAGGCCAGAAGACCGCCTCCCGGCACGGTGGAAAGATGCAGTAGCGACCCCCTTGGTCGAGGAGACACCCCAAGAAACGGGCTAGAGCTCCCACCGTGCATGGATTCGGATTGGCGGCGAGAGTACGAGGCAATGGCGCACACGTTGAGACAAGCGCAAACCCAAGCCACAGATGGCACAGGCAGTCCTCCCACCGCAGAAGAGTGGAATCGGGTGCTGAGCACGATAGCGTGGGCCGCCGCGATACCGCAACTTGACAAAACTGTGCGGGACCTGCTTGAAGAACTTGGCATGTCAATGAGAATACCAGACGCCTTCAGCGCCTATTGGAGCACCTATCCTCCCCCTGGAACGCGCAACCCCATGGGTAGAATAATACACGCACGCTTTGCGGCACTAGCGGCGGACGCGGCTTGTGCCCAACTCCGACAGCTCGCAGGCAGCCCAGCGGCGCGCTCGGACAGCGTACTGGCTCCCGATGCCCCCTTCCAGGGCCTCACACCTGGTATGCTCCGCACCATCCTGCGTGCGGGCGCTGGCTCCCCATACTCCGACGACAGAGACCAGGTCTTACGGGAAACGGTAGAGGCTTCCGCAAGGAACCTCCGCAGAACTGAAAACACTGCCCGTCGTGCCAGCACGCCCAGGCCCGCGCGCGCAACGGCTGCAACTGGCGAAAGCACAGCAGAGACCGCCGCAGCTGGGCGTGGTCGAACTAGAAGCGCGGCCGGACCACGGCGGCCTAGAACCAGTGCTCAGCCGCGCAGCACTGCTGCCGCCAGGGCGCGCAGAAGCCCTTCCCGCCGAGCTCCCCTGGGGGCGAGAAACGAGGTGCAGCGGGCGACCCCACAGGGCACCCCGCGAGCCAGAGCAACACCAGCAGAGAAAGATCCACCAGGCCAGGCACCAGAACACCCAACACTAGGTCCCTTATCGATCTCTGGGAGAGCACCAGCCGCCGAGCAGCCGAGGGCGCTCCCCCCGCTGGTGCAGGCCGCGGCACCACCAGACAGGCATCGGGGCCAGCAAGTGCAGAGGACGGTCAAACACGCAGAGCGCGGCCCCGACCAGCGGGATTCACACCAGACGAGGCCACCGCGGCTCCCCAGCCCGCTGACGTGCTCCAACAGGATTGGGAGCGCCACAGGGATGAACGAACGGGTCTCTCCCCAGTTGCCCCTGCAGACATTACGCTGGCGGCGTATCAGATTGCAGGCCTGGATAACACGCAGATCATCGGCGCGCTCCGGGCCCTTCAGCAGGACGGCCTAGTCTCCCTCTGCCCCACTGACGACGCCTGGGATATCTCGGGACACCTCAGGCTCGATACAAGTGTCGGCCCTGGACAAGACGACGACTGGACACTCGATTTTACGCAGCAGGCGAGAGCTCGAGTTGTAGACCCGAGACCGAACCCACGTGCGGACACAGGCCCAAGCCTCCACCTGGTCTCACTCTTCGACGGATGGGGCCTGGCAAGACTCGCGACCGGAGACCTCATGGCGAAGGTCGCCACCGTTCCACGCTTCAGGTCTTCCACCTTTGTCGAAATTAATGAAGAAGCCGCTTCTCGCGTGGAGAGGCGCTGGGACCGCGACAATGCTGCACTCCTTGACGGAGGTCCTCCACGCGAGAGGCTGGGGGTAGACGTCTGGGACCTGCTGAGGGGAGAAGAATATCAGAATTCCTGGACCAGTCACCTGGGAACCCTCGACCCTGGAAGCCTCCTCGTCATCATTGCCGGATTTCCGTGCACGAACCTGTCCTCAGCGAGCCGACGCGGAGGATTGGATGGACTAGCCGGTTCCCAGTCGGTACACTTCTTCGTCGTCCCGCTCCTTTGGATCATCGCGCGCAGGGTGTGGCCGGACATCCGCGTGCTAGTGTGCTGCGAAAACGTAGCCACGATGCAAGCGGCACACAAGCAGGCGATGTGCACAGCCCTGGGAGAGATACCGCTCGACTGGGCCGTGCGCCTCGATGCCGCCTCCTCGGTGGCTAGCCCAAGAGACCGCCTCTGGCTCAGCCATTGTCCCCCCGCCGAAGACACCCTTACGTATCCCAGACTCCCGAGTCCCTGGGAAAGACGGTGAACATACCGCCCAGACGGACGCATCCCCACGTGGACCCAGTCCAGAGCTCCAGCGAGTGCCCCTGAAGCCATAGTCCCGAGCAGCTACCAGACGCACCCGTTGTGCCTCCTGTACAGCGAAGACAGCAGCTACAGGTGGCTCCTCCGCACTCTCACCGACACCAGGAATGACATTAAGAACATACTCGCTGAGACAGGAGCCGAGCAGCGCTTCCAGGGGTGCACTGAGGGGCTGGCACTCGTCTTTCAAGGCAGAGAGCGGGAAAGCCTTGCCAGCGAAGGAGAGGTCAAGGCCTGGGCAGGATGGCTGCTTGCTCACGGAAGAGAGCATGGACTCCGAGTCCCCTCCCCCGAGGAACGTGCTCGAGCAGTGGGACTGGGGTCCTACTACCGGCCGGTCCTTAGCCATCAGTGGGAGAATGCTTTACGACGCCGTAGGCATCCACTTCGACCCCAGGTGCCTCCAGCGTAGACTCGTGTCTGCCATCCTAGCATGGAACCGGGACGAACCCATGCCTGGACAGCAGCACACAGCACCGACCGAGAGGCACGTGTGGGCCGCATGGAGGCAGGCGCGCAGCTTCGCGGGCAGAAACTGCCCATGGGCACCCCTCGCGGAAAACCCTTTTCCAGACGACATACTACGAACAATGCAGCGGCAGCAGCACTTCCCGCCCGGACCGCCGTTCCCCTAGACTCGCCTGAGGACCCAGGGTCGCTATATCGCGCCCTCGGGTCCCCCCCGACCACGAACCTCGTACCGGGGGCGAGGACTAGAGCGTGGCAAGCTGCCTGCTCATCCCTGGGTCGTGCCCTAGCACCGCGCTGCAACTATACCGTCAGGCGGCCGCGGTCCCTCTGGGCCTACCTGCGCGCCACCGCCTGGGCCAATCCCACATGGGCGGACATGTGTGGGGACCGGTCTCTACGGAGCCTTGTCGACGCAAGAGCTAGTGCCACGCAGCGCGGTACGCTTAAACTTGGCTCCTGGAACGTCAGATACCTCAAGAGTACGACAGCACACAAGAACATGATCAATCACGCTTTTCTGACGCAGCTGACCACCAACGGGAGAATTGGGCTCGTTCAGGAGACCCACTGGACTGAGCATGAAGCGGCGGTCTGGTCCACCATGTTCCATGCTCGCACGCTTATAGCATCGCCTGCCTACATAGGACCGGCCGGAGGCCGCGCCGGCGGGGTGGCGATCCTCATCCCGCACGGGGCTGCGCTTATTCGTTCCGAGGATCTTGTCCCTGGGTGCGCCGTTGCTGCCACGATGAGACAAGGTGAAAACGTCTACCGCCTGGTGCCGGTGTATCTCCCTCCGTCTAGGAAGACCGAAACCATAGATGCCATCCGCCAGGCCATCGAGAGATGGGATGGCACCCCCACCTACTGGGGCGGTGACGTGAACATACAGGTTGACAACCCCAGGGAAGGCGAAACCGACGATGCCGCGGCTCTCACCGATCTGCTCGCCCAGACAGGATCTTGCATCTGCCACTGCGACGGCCCCACGAGGGTCGACGCAGACAACGAGTCGCAAATTGATATCGTCGCTTGTCCTTACCGACAGCTTGGGGCATATGGAGTCAGGAAGGCATGGGAACCCTCCGTTTCGGACCACACCATCATGTACCTGGAACCTCAGGGCGCCCCCAGAACACGCAGAGACAACACCGTACGGGCTGGTGGCTTGCGCCTTCTGCCGGACGAGGCGCACGCAGAGCTAAGAGCCATCTACACGTTCCTCGAGCGTGCCTTCGGACTGCCCGACGTTGACCTGACCGGGCTCCTGCAGCCCGCCGACTGGGTCCGCCCGGCGGCCCCGGGCCAATTCCCAGCGATACACAGGGACAACGACGATGGTGAAGGAGGAATGGAGCAGGAGCCTTCAGCTCCGCCTCCGCCCCCTCCCCAGGTTGACGACCGCACTGTCCCCCTCTGTCCTGCACTACTCACTCTTGCTCGTCACGCCATGTCGGCGGCCATCCAGGACTGGTGGAAGAAGTGGCGCAGGAACAAGACCAGACGCTCTCCGGGTACTCTCCTCGCTGCAGCGGCGAGATCCGAATCCAGCACACGCCCTGTGGGGGTACTTGCGGCCTGGCTGCCGAGTACGATTGGGGCGGCAACGACCTGGCCCCCCAACAGGCCGCCACCTGGTTGAGAAAGTGGGACAATGACACCGCTCAGAGGCGGGCGGCCCGGCTCACCCCCGCGCAGAGGGCCCCGGCGTCGAGCGCCCCGCCATCGCCTCGCACTACCGCGCGGGCCGAGAGATCTTCGTCAAAACGCACGCCATTCTTGGTGTGCGTGACACTGCTGGGAGATGGAATGAGAGTACGAAGGAAGTCGACGACGTCCTCTGGCGGAGCCGTAGCCATATTTGGCAAACTGCCCCCCCCCTTCCCCCAGCCGCGGACCGAATCCTCGACGAATATTTCCGGCGCAAAGAACTCGGGCAGTTCCCGGACTCCCCCAACCCGCAGTGGGGCAGGATTGCCTCTCTCGTCCTGGGCCCAAGTGGTAGTGCTCCTGGGGTGGATGGGGAACCGTATGAACTGTGCCACCCTGGGGCCTGCTTCGTCGCCTGCCTGGTCGCGCAGGCCTGGTATGCTGCTGACCTGAACCCGGATCTTATTGACCTGGTCCTAGGCCCTTCCATCGATTTGCTGGTCTGGATGGGCAAAAAGGCCGCTGCCGAAATGCCAAGCGACATGCGACCCTTGCAGCTCCCCGCCTGCCTACGGAGACTGCACGGTGCGTCCATTGCTGACCAGCTAGGTCCGATGATCGAGCCCAGACTCAGCCCTAATCAAGCGGCCAAGCGAGGGGGACAGTGTGGTCCCAACATCACAGCTGCCACTAACCACCTTGCCCTGGACCCGGCGCCCGACACCGAGCCTGGGCCAATTGTGGGCAGCCCTGCTAGGCGAGCACCAGGCGGCCGTGGACCAGTACATACAAGACGCTGTTCAATCCCTGGGCCCAGCCCCCAGCACGGCCGTCCTCTTCTGCGACCAAAACAAAGCCTTTGAGCGTATATCCCTGCAGTGGATGGGGCAGTTGACGGATCGATGGCAACTCCCCAGCTGGCTTCCTCACTCAGTGGACGCCCTGGTCAGCTGCAGACATGTGCGCACCTGCAAAGGAAATTATAAGAGCAGGATAAGGAGGCTCCTTCGCTCCATCGGAATGGGGGGCACTGCCTCCCCGCTTCTCTGGTGCCTGGGCTACGACCCCCTCATCTGCGCCCTTGAAAACATCACGGGGTCGGACGACCCGACGTACGTGGACGACCTGGCTGCGTTGCTAGGCGCCACAGCTCAAGCACTCCGTGCTGGCATTGCTCTGCCGTGGCTTGCAAGGGCTGCGGGACTCCTGGTTGAGGCCCACAAGTGCAGAGGAGTCGAGGCACCGAGCAGGATCAACGTCAGGCAACACCTGGCCACTGCCCCCGTGGATTTCACTGACGATGGCGCCACGATGAGGGTCACCGGCCTTCCGGATACACTCATCTTGGACATGATCAGCCGGGTCGGAGGACCAGACACCGCCGCTCAGTGTACCCAGTAGTCCTGCCCTTGCAGGTGCAATTTCAAAACTGCCCTGGTCCCAGCCAGCAACCATGAGTGGTGGAGACGTTCCATGGATTACACTCCCTTCGACGCATCCGCTGTGATGCCCCAGTGGCCCTACCTCGGCGCCTGCGTCGTATCTCGGGCGGCCGAAGGAGAGGCTTTACCGCCCGGGGGCGCCATGACCCGAGGACAACTCGATGCCCTCGTTGTTGGCGCCTGGGGCAAACCGCTTCCCAAACTCTGGGACAGAGCCATGGCCCTACACTTGGCCAACATGTCGCCGAACAAGACCGCCCTCGCCTGGAATACAGATCTGATTGCGCTCATCCCCTACCCCTCGCACTACTCTCTCCCCGACACCGTTCAGGAGAGGGCGCTGCGTGCTCACCTTAGGGTTGCTCTCGGCTTGGCCTCGGCCTCGTGGATTCCCGACAACATCCTCACTGGCCTGAGCATCCGGTTTCAGGTCCCTGGCTGCCCCAAGTGTCCTGTTGCCACCGCGCGCGCGATTGCAGCCAGAGCCCACGTCCTTGATGACCTGTGGGGCCCGCTCCAGTCACGACAGAAGGCCGGAAGGAGGTGGAACAAACTCGGGAAATGGGCCCGGGAATTTCCGCCACGGCAAGGGCCCTTTAGACCCGGCTCCATGGTTCTGACTGACTCCAGGGCAGCCGACCTATTCAACCGAGCGATACGGGAGCCTGCCCGATTGCGTGCCGCTACTTCGGTCGGGTGGTCTACGTCGCGGCTTGGTCGCAGCTGCATGGACACATCGTGGACACATGGTTCACCGCAGCCAGTGACGAACGCAGGTGGGCACAGACAGATGGCGCTGAATGGTCCCTTCTGCAACGCTGTGCATCCTTCCCCGAGGCACACCACGTCCTCCGGCTTCTGGCCAACGGCCTGCCCGGCTCCGCACGACGGCGATGCGTTGCCGACAGGATCCCCCACCAGTGCAGCTGCGGCAGACCCGCCAAGAGAGCTTGGCTCACTGCGGGACAGCGAGACGATGGACAGGCCTGGTGTGACAGCTGCCTTAGGAACTGGTCGGGTGAGGCCGCGCTCTGACCCCTTCTGGACGATGACGCCCTCCCCGAAGACCTTCGCGCCCAAGCGGCCGAGCGTAGAAGACGCCACGTAAGCATCCAGGTCCCTATGCGGCAAGGGCTCTATACGGAGTCTGTCCACTCTGCGGCCTTGGAGAGGCCACAACCGAGCACGTGTGGTGCTGGTGCCCCGCGGCCGCCCTGGCCTGGGAAAGAACCAGGGCCCCGGACCATCCCAGGGACCAGGCCACGGCGATGTGCACTCGGGGTCAGCATCAGAGGTTAGTCTGTCGGCTTTTGCACCAGATCTCCTTCAGGTATTGCGTGAATTTGGACTGCACCCCCCTGGGTGCGGAGGAGGCCGCCAGACTCATTGTCCAGGGTATCGTTGTCCCCGACACCGACGTTCAGAGCGACGACGAAGCTGATGATGACTGGCATGAAGGGCAGCCTCCCGTCGCCCCGGCTGACGAAACCGCAGTCTGGGCCCCTATGCTCGACGTTTGCCAGCTGTGCAACCCCCAAGGGCCGCGCTTACGGCGCATCTGCGGCGCCGCCAGACCTCACCTGGGCAGGCAAGCACCACGCGCCGGAGGGGAAATTCGGCGCCTACCAGTCACCACGAGAGCCACACCTAGTGGCGATAGGCTCGCAGTCCTCCAAACCGGTGACCCCAGAGCGGATTGGATGCCCCCTGGGCAGGGCTGGTTTCCATGCCCCAGGACGGACAGGAATCCCAGCGCCCTTTGGACCAGAACTTATTGTAGGCTCTGTGACCAACGCACCCTGGTGCTCAGAGCTGGCAGGGATATGGACAGTGGCGAGGAAATCACGGTCAGAGACTCCCCGCTCCCCGCCGCCGACTCTGCCCAATGGCCTTGCGAGCTCACGTTCGACGGAGGAGCTCGTCGGATCGGAGAAGGAGACAAGGTCTCTGGGGCGGCG
This sequence comes from Prorocentrum cordatum, assembly GCA_963575745.1. Classification (NCBI taxonomy): domain Eukaryota; class Dinophyceae; order Prorocentrales; family Prorocentraceae; genus Prorocentrum; species Prorocentrum cordatum. The sequence goes on from CAUYUJ010018426.1 coordinate 81,440, forward strand.
GCTGTTCTCTGGCGACATGACCCACGCCGTGGCTACCCGCGCGTCGTGGCGGTCGCTGTGGTGGCCCTCCCAGGCTGTGACAATGCGCAGACTGCCGAGGCCTCGGGGTGCAGAGCCGGTCTCGCCCTGCTCCTACACGTTGAAGGCGCGCTCCGGGGCGCCAGGGTGGTCGGGGACAACCTTGCCGCTATACGATACGGGGCCGGCGCAGGCCGCTATCGGCGGCTCTTAGGACTTTGCCCTTAGGCAGGCCAGCGATTCGGGATGGGCCCTCACCTGGCAGGCAGTGCGACGACGGCTCAATAAAGCGGCTGACCGCCTAGCCACGTTAATGGGTCTTTTGGGCCAGCGCCCTCAACTGCGCTGGTGATCATACGGTCACCACCTGGGTTGTGTGGGAAAACACCGATCGCCCCACTCCCCCTCTCTTCCCCGCTGCGGGGGTTGACCTCTGCGACTTGGACCAGGTCGCCCAGGCTGCGGACGCTCTCGACAATCTCCCTCGTCCTCATCTCCCCTGATCGCTCCCGATCCGGCGCACTAAGGTCAATGCAGCTTGCAGCCTTCAGCTGCCTCCCTGGGTTTTATTGGGCACTCCCTGGGTCTTCTCGGCACACGATGGGGCCTAGGAACAATCAAGGTCCCACCCGTCGCTGGCCCTCGTGCCTGCCGCACAGTGAGGACGGCCCGCCAGTCAGGCTGGGCTCTCGTGTCTTCCTTGCTCGGTACTGTCCCTGGATGCGTTGGGCCTTCTTCAACTGTGGTTGGCGCTACTGGTGCGAGATCTGCCAGGAGCCGGTGGACGACACTGAACACATCCTGAGCGACAAGCACTACGACATGTCGCTGAGGCGCTACAACGACGGGTGGCCGGACCCAAGCACCTTTGTCTCCCCTGGGAACCTGTGGTGCATGTGCGGTGGAACGACCTGGGGCGAAGTGCACCGTGTGCGTATCGAGCGGAGGGCCTGGCTAGGCTGGAAGCCCGTGCAACCCTTTGTATCCCACGACGGCGCCCGCTCACTCCCTGGTCTGGTGATTCCGGAAGACGCGCTACATGTGCCCGTCATCTACCCTCTCTGGGACGACGACTGGACGTACAGTAGCCCGGGAGGCACGAGAATCGACCCAGACCACGCGAGGTCGCCCCAGATGTGCATCCGCGAGGCTAGACAGGCAGGCGCCCGAGGGCATGACGGTGGCGGAGGGGCTAATGCGTTGACGAAGTCCTCCGTCGGGTCACTGCCCGCCGCGCCTGGGCAGCCCCCAGCATCCTCGGGCACTCCTTTGCCTCCGCCCCCGCCGCCCCATCCTCCGACCGCTTGGGGGCAGCCTAGCCAGCAGCGAGTAGTGAGATTGGCAACCGAAGACGAGGCATCACAGCCAGGCCCTTCGGATCGGCAGCTGGACGAGTCGCTGGCGGTCCAAGCGGCCGCCGAGGTACGCAGTCTTTACTCTCTGCCCCTGGATTCACCACACTCGCGAGTCCACCCCAAGGCGGCGCTGGGGGATCTGCCCGATGCCGTCCTGCTCCCCTCCCAGTGGCCTTACACCCTCCGGGATCGTGGGCAGACACTTCGGATAATCGCTTGGGTAGAGAGCCAAGCGTCGGTCGAGACGGTGGACAACGGGAAAGAGGCCACGCGCGAAGACCTGGCCAGGAAAGGCAACTGTGCTCTCGATGTCCGTGTCGCCAAGATCGACGGCGACGCGCCCTTGGACGACCTGGACACCTTCCAGTTGCGAAACGCGATGGACCTCCCAGAGGGTAGGGAACTCTACCTGTTGGAGTGGCCCTCCAAGTACAGGGTTGGATCCAGAGACCAGAAGGGAGACAAGGAAGGCAAGGATCTGTACATCTCTGTCACCGGCCCCACAGTGGACAAGATTGCGAACGTCACGATCTGGTGGCCACCCTCCCTGGGCGGCGCCATCCACCCAAGGGGCGCAAGAGTGCTCGACATCAACCCGGCCACCAGGTACCCCTCGGACAGGCGCATCGTGCAGTTAACAGCGAGAAGTGGGGGCCATTCCATGGAGATAAAACCAAAGCGAGACGGCCCCCAAGCGACGACGTTCCATGGTACAGAGTGGACGAGGCCCCCTCCGACATCCAGTACTGGCGTCAGTGTTGGGCTCTTGACCAGATTTACTACCTCCGGCAGAATGCGGCGGATCTGTTCGCTCGCGCACTGTCCCCCCTGACGTTTCTCTTGGCTTTCTTGCGCGCTCCCCGGGCCGACCAACGCGCGGCCAACGACCTCCATCGCACCAGCACAGTAGGCTCGAATCTGCGGGCTAGAGCCGCCGCTACACTGGAGATGGACGTCCCCGATGCGGACCTCACCCAGGCTGTCCGGTATGGCCTTCTACAGCAGGCACCGCCGCTTCCCTTGGGTTTGACGGCGTTCTCGGACGACGAACTCTCAGACTCGACGGGGTCAGTTTTCCAGAGGGTGCGCACCACGCCTAGCCAGGCGACCTTTAACGAAAGGGTGGACAAGCACAAGCCAAACAACGACGCGATCAGAGCCCTTCAGGCCACGCTACGTCACCATGCCGTACTGGTGCACGGACCCCCTGGGACAGGCAAGACCACCTTCTCCGTCGCCTGCCTGGACATGTGGGGATGCTGCCTACGTTCGGGCCAAGCAGTTGCGCTGGCAACCGGTTCGAACACTGCGGTCGACCAGCCCGCCCTGGCGCCCTGGCAATGTCCGAAGCACATCAACGGCGCCGTCTCGATCCCGACACGGGGTTCCCTGGGAGATTCGTGCGCCTGGCCAGAAAGGAACGCGTCAACGATGAGCTCGTTGACCTGACCCCAGAGGGCCACTACCAGAACGCCTACGGTGACTTCCCGTTTCAGGATGGGGACAAGAGCCCTGACTTCAAGCCCTTCAAGGCCAACCTGCTCCGGGATGCCAGGGTGATCATGTCCACACACGAGGCAGCCGAAGCCCTCGGACAGAAGGACAGCCCGCACATTGTCCTCCTGGTGATCGACGAGGCCGGACAGGCCACGGAGCTGCATGCGCTTATGTCTATGGTGAACGTGATCAACAGTGGCGGAGTCCTGGTACTGGTGGGCGACCCGAACCAGTTGCCCCCCACGGTTCTCTCAAAGCTTGCCAACGACCTGGGTCTCTGTGTCAGCATATTTGACAGGATGTTTCACGCCCTCCGCGGCCAGGACACGGCGGTGGCCCACCTGTCGATTTGCTACCGCATGCATCCGCAGCTGCTCGCCTTTCCGAACGCAGCCTACTATGGCAAGGGTATGACGAGCGGCATCATGGACCCGCTCAGAGACAGGCCCATAGTTGACGGCATCCCATGGAGAGACATCTCACCCTGGGAACCTGGGCGCCTGGCGGAACTCGCCAAGCTCACCAGTTCCAACGAGGCCGACCTCAGCGCGACCCTCAGGCAGCTGGAACCTCCGCAAGACGGCGACAAGCACCGCTTCCTGCTAGTCGACGCACCCTCGTGGGAGGTTTCGTCCGGCCTCCAGCCAGGCTGCGCCAACCTCCCCGAGGCAGCGCAGGCTGTGGGCATCGTGCGGGCACTCCTCCCTGAGCTTGAAAGAGGCACCACCGTCCGAATCGTCGTTGGCTACCAGCTCCAGACGGCCATCCTCAAGGATGGCTGGCCACAAGGTCCGCGCCACCTCAGCGGTGTCCTTCGGAACTCGAAGAGTGGCAAGAAAGGGAAGTCCGGCATGGGAAAAGGCAGTGGCGGCCGTGGCGGGCAAGACATCCCCGCCCCTGGAGCAGACTCCCAAGAGCAAGAGGTCGACACTCACCGCTGGGAAACCGTCTTTCGGGAGGATCGTAACGACTACACAGCCATCGGCACAGCTTTCCCCGGTCTCAGGCAGATTGCAGGCAAGTGCCTGAAAAATGGAGCCCTCAAGCTCACTACCATCGACTCCAGCCAGGGTGGGGAGGCAGACATCGTGATTGTGCTGACCACCAGGAGCACTGGGATGCACAAATGGGGCTTTGTCGATGACGCCAAGCGGTTGAATGTGGCGATCACGAGGGCCAAGCGGAACATCGTGATGTTGGGAGACGGGCGTATGTTCGCCAACGCCACGTGGTCCCAACTACGTGTGCTTTCCGAATATGGGCGCTTGACCCGCCTTTGGGTCCGGTTCGGTGGCGCCGGACCTGCTGGCCACAGGCGATCCCTGGTCATGGACGAGGGCTTTGACCCACTGCCCGACCTCGCCACCTGGGCACCCTCCCCCGTTGCCTGGAGTTGTGACGCGAAGGGAGAGGACGGGCGCAGTGAGCTCGATGCGGCCAAGAGAAAAGCCCGTGACGCTCAGGCGAACAGCTTCGCCGATCGCTACAACACCCCACTGGCTGATGACTTCGACTGGGACTCCCTGGGCAAGCTCATCTCTGTCGGCTTGAACGAGATCCTCTCGACGCCTGCCTTCCATGTGCTCATCTTCCTGGTGGCGGGGCTCCACCCGCATGAGTTCTCGCTGTCTGAGACACCGCGGCAGCCTGGCAGACTCGACCGGAAGGCGTGGTCGCACCCGGGCTTCCTGTTCGACATGTCCCTGGGTCTAGACGCGACCAATCTGGTCTACAACATGCTCTGGGCAGCCATAGTGTGGTCACTCGGCCTTGGCACTCCCTGGGAGGACGCAGACCACGCAGTGTGCAACGACTCCCTCCCCCCGGTGCCGCGCGTCAAGGGCAGACGTGCGACGCTCTGCGGTCGGCGCCAGTGCACTCCCAAGGGACTGTTCCGGCAGGTTCCCCAGGCGTGGAGTGCATCAACCAGGGATTGCTGCAGACACAGGAAGCACCCTGGGATGGATGGCCTGCAGGAGATCGTGCGTAACGCCTCCGTCGATCCAACCTGGGTCAAACTCCGGGAGGAGATCAAGGACTCAGATGGCCTCCCCATGGAGTCTTGCAAGACCCGCTCGCTCTTGGTGGTCATGATGTTAATGCTCCGCGAGCCGCGCGTGTTCTTGTGGCCGTTCCCTCGCGCGGAACGGGCTGGGGGCGTGATTGAAGCCATCCTGGGTTTCTGTGTCCCGAGGCAGGAAGCGCATCGAGGGTTCCGGCAGGCCTTCGCGAGCACCTGGGGCCTCACGCTGGAGGATCTGGCCGATCTTCACGGCCGCATCGAGGCAATCCTGCCCCACATCTCCAAGCTCGTTGCGGTGGCGCACCACGACCCCGAAGCACAGGCATCTGGCGGCCCACAGACCTGGAGTGAGATGGACAGGCATCACTTCCAGCTGAAGGCCCCGATGCTCGTCCTCGAGAAGATCGTCCCAGCCGCCTCACTGGCCCCCCTGAGTACGCACCACTGCTCCGTGTGCGCGCTGCACACCGCGCTTGCCGGCTCGGACGCCTCCCTGGGTGACGACGACCGGGGTGCTTGGCTCGCCTGCATCGGCGGCGGATTCGCGCTCTCCAACACCGATCTGGACGCCCCCATGCCGTCTGCCCCTGCTCCAGGTTCCAAGCAGGACCCTCCGCACATCTCCGACGACAGGCTGATTGCTGAGCAGAAGCATGGCAGGTTCATGTGCGACAGATGCGGCAAGGATCATCTACGCTCCACAGACGGTACATGGATCTCGGACGATGCACGCCTGATGGTAGCGCAGAACCGGCCCCAGGCCTACCTCGACGGTACAAATAAGGGATGGCACTGCGAGATCTGCTGGATCCGACACCTGGAGGAAGAGGGCATCCCAGCACCAACTGGTGCAACGGTCGCGGATAAGGTCAAGGAGTACGAACATTGGAGGACAGGTGGCGCAAGTGACAGGAAGGCGGTTGCCCTCCCCTCCCTGGGTCATCTCCCACTTGGCTTCGGATGTAGCCCCCAATCGGACACGAGGACACTGGCGGATCTCATCATGACGCCGACGGGCATGCACATCCCCACGCGCGCCAACACCACTATCCCCATCCTCCGGGTCAGAGATGAGCGGTTCGGCCTCGAAGCTGCAGAGAACAAGGTCTACTCAGCTCGGTGCGAAACACGCCCCCCAGGGGCGCCGCTCCTAGTCTGGTAGATTGGAGCACCTCCCCTGGGCTGCTTCATATGGAAGCCAAAGGAAGGAGTGGGCGTGCCCGAACAAGCCGGGCTGCCTCCCATCGAGCGGCGAGCCATAGCCTGGTGGGAGCGCGACTGGAACGCCATGTGGCGCTGCCGGCGGTGCCTGGTCACCATCTGGAACATCGGGCCCGCGACTCTGGACCACATCATTGGGAGAGACTACAGGGCACTTTATCCAGCTGAGGCCCCTGTCCTGCCAACGCTCAATGGCCAGATTGTGGCGGATGCGCCAGTGGATATTCTCAGCACCCTTCCCTGGGTGGGCGCTGACGCCAAGGCCCCAGATCGCTTCACCAAGACAGGGGCGGCAAACCTCCCTGGGTCCAGCGCCTCGGGAACAGCTGCTCCCGTGGCCGAGCAGGCCCCCAGGACTCTCTCGCAGCTCATGGAGCTCCTGCCGGAGCTGCCAGTCCCTCAGTGGCCGCTCCTGGACAGCAGGGACGTCACCAACTCAGGCCAGACGACCCCAGGAGTGGGTCTGGCAACGGAGACGTGGTCGTTCAGCAGCTCCTCGTGACCTACCTCCGGGACTTCCACCCTGGATTGGACTACATCTGGCGGCAGTTCTGTCACGGCCATTGCGATGATAACATCCCAGAGCCTAAAAACGAATAAGCCTCTTGGCCAGGCAGTCGGTTGACGAGGTTTCTCAGGGCGGCATACGGCGACAACATCCCGAAGGATTGCTCCCCGCTCAACCAGCCCTGGGCAGGCGAGAGGCTGGCCGCCGCACGAGTCGTCTCCCACCTCACCAACGGCGAGAAACACAAAGAGGCCTGGGAGCGGCGCGTCTCGACCCTCGCCCTGGAGAGTGGCCTCAACCCAGTCAGACACGAGATGGGCACGCTGACGAGCTTCCTGCTCAGCCTCAGTGCCGATGCCCTGGCCTCGACAACCATCACCTCCCTGGCGGAGTCGCACTTGCAGGCCATGGGCGAGGACATGCCCGGCAACGCGGCAGGGCGCCCTCCGGCACAGTGGCTGGGCCCCAAGCTCGAAGCTCCAGCAAGGCCCGAGGGGGGCACCTCCACAGCGGTTGGTGCAGACAACTCCCTGGGTACGAAGGACGCCGAAATGGGTGCTGGAGACGCGAAGGTGCCTGGCCTAGCTGCCAAAGAGGAGGACGACGAGGACGAGGTTCCTGCTACTGAGCGAGCGGATTCGGCCGACTTTGGAAGCCCCCACGAGCCTCCCCCCCCTGATGACTGCGCGGACCCGGCCGCTGGCCCCGCTGAAGATGATGGCCCTGGCGCCAGGCCGCCACGGCAAAGCCCAGCGGCAGAGCGCATGGAACCCAGCTCCGACGACGACCCCTTGGCCGCCTGGGGTCGTACAGCCACCACCGAGCAGAACGCCGGCGGTTCCAGCGGGCCAGGTCAAGATGAAGCCGCGCGAGAGAGAGGCGCAGCGCAAGACCGCCGCCCCCCACTACGCAACCCACAGACACCATACCGTAAGCTTGCCTACTCTGGCGCAGCGGGACGACGCGCTCTCAACCAGCTGACCGACGCCCACGGAGGCCCCATGTACAAGGCCTGGTTGGGCTCCGTGGACTTGGGGCGCCGCGGAGATACGCCCGCCAAGCGCATCACCAGACACCAAGTGGACTTGGGTGGAGTATTCTGCGCCCTTTGGTCGGCCTACACAAAAGGCATCCGGGTCCCTGGGTGCAAGGATCCCAAGTCAGACCCGAAGCTGCACACGGACGAGAACATCAAGTTCTTGGATGACTGGAAGCGCTGTGGATACGATGCCTGCGCGGTGGACAAGAAGTATAACTTCCGCATCGACTGGGCAACGGTACGGCCCGAATACACGCGTCACGCCAGGACCGACGGCGCGGGCAAGGGCAGCCACCAGCAGAGCAGCTGGTATGACCGGGCTGGGAGCTCCTGGGGCGCCTGGGACAACTGGCAGAGTGGCTGGATCTCTGGCTGGCACGACGACCAGTGGCAGTCAGGAGGCAAGCGTGGTGGCGGCAGGCCAGACGATCGTGGCGAGAAGAGACAACGGTGGGGCGACTGAGCCCCCCCATCCCCGAGAGATTCAGGTGCAGCGTCCGATTTCCACACTCTGTGCAGCCTTCCACTGCCTCCCTGGGTTACGTTTCATATACTCGTGTGGCGGCCTTCAGCCGCCCTCCCTGGTACACGCACTTCCTGCCTTTGGACCCAAGTGTGTTTACCAGCAATACCGTCTGCATGACTGCGCTGGGGCGTGTTGCGTGCAGGCCGCAGTTGGCCCCTGGCCCTGCTGTAGTTGTTTTCACCTCTGGCCCTGTCGGACTTCGTCCCCCGGCCTCGCGGCTCTGTGACCGACGCAAAGATGGCTTCGCCTCGTCACTGTCCAGAACCGCACTCTCACTCCCTGGGTTTCTTGAAGGTACAGCGGCCTTCAGCTGCTCTTCTCTGCTATTCCCTGGGAGCGACCTCGGGCGGGTGGCGTCCCGACAGCGGGTTTCGAACGCACGACCAGATGGTGCACTTCTGAGCCGTTGAGGTACGCCTCCGGCACGGTGGCGTGGTGTACCTACCCACCCGTAAGGACGTTGCTGCCGCGCCCGGACGCAGGGGCGCAGTTGCGCACCCACTTGCGCGCACCGGCCACAGTGTTGCCGCGGGTGGTCAGCGGACTAAGCTTATACCTGTGCCTAGTGCGTACGCCTGCTTCCTTTGTTGGCCGCCAGTTCCAGTTGCCCGGACTGGCATCATCCCATCGTCGCCCCCCCGCTCTACCTGGATGAGCGGCCCTTAGCTCCCTGGGCTTCTTCGTGGCTGCTGGCTGTTGCTTCGGCTGCAGTTGGTAAGCGGCAGCGCAGCTTTCCCAGAGCGCCATCTTCTTACACTTCACTCTGGTACGCCAGGGTACCAAGGATAGGCGTGGCTCTGTGTATGCTTGTCACGTTAGATGCTCCCTGGTACGCGTTCCTGCTCTTATCTTTGGTTGCTAGTCGCTTGCGACTTGTGCCTGGTAGAAGATTGGGACAGTTGTACCTTCCGCATAGCGTCACATCATGTTACCTGATGGCTCGCTTGCGAACGCATCTCTGTTCGAGGTTGTCTTCCCGGGCCTGACGTGCCTTGTTCGGTTACAGACACCACGAATTTCGCGCCTTTTGGCTGCGTTGGTGCGTACTCTGAAGCTGCGACGGTTCGCTGGCGCTGTCAGAGTTCAACCTCTCCCTACGGTATGCAGTCAGGCGACAGCTTGCGCGTCTCTCGGACGCTTCTGCTTGAGCATGGTTCAGACACCCTGGGACCCTATGGTACGCCATTCGCTGCGCCGAGGTTTGCAGACTCCCTACTGTTCAGATAGTGTACCCAAGCGGCGTACTGCTTGGCCATGGCCTCAGACACCTTGGGGTTATTTGCATCGCGCCATTTTGGCAGCGTAGTTACAGACTCCCTGGGTGCAGGTCCCTGGGCGTCAGACACCCTGGGTTGCAGCACCCTTGCACCCGCCGCCCCGGCGCCGGCCGCGGCCCGCGCGCGCGTCCGGCCAATTAGTTTCGGCCGCAGCCCGACCGTTACTCGCCGCCGCTGGCGCTTCCGCCCACGGCTGTAAAAAAAAGTATCCCCACTGGCTCCGTAACCCCCTGGCTTAAGCCATCTTGCTCAAGCCGTCTCTGGCCCGAGCACGCCCCGGGACCAGGTGCGCGCCGCGCCCGGCCTGCCGCGTTGGCCTCGGCGCCGGCGCCGCCTTGCTGCTGCAGCCCGCGGCGGGCCGCCGCCGCCTCCCCCTGGAGGCTGGCGTGCGCGCGGCGGCGGGCGGACCTGGCTGCCGCGGGCTGGGCCCGCACCTGGCTGCTGCTGCTGCCGCCGCCGCTGCCGCCTCCTCCCGGAGGCTGGCGCGCGCGCGGCGGCTGGCGGCGGCGGCGCCGCGGACCTGGCTGCCGCGGGCTGGGCCCGCACCTGGCTGCTGCCGCTGCTGCTGCTGCCGCCGCTACCGCCTCCCCCCGGAGGCTGGCGCGCGCGCGGCGGCCGGCGGCGGCGGCGCCGCGGGCCTGGCTGCCGCCGCCCGCGGTGGGCAGCCTGGCCTGGGCCCGCGCCCGGCGGCCGCTGCTCCTGCTGCCGCCGCCGCCGCTCCCCGGTGCGCGCGGCGGCGGGCGGACCTGGCTGCCGCGGGTTGGGCCTACCCCCGGCGGCTGTGCTGCCGCCGCCGCTGCCGCCTCCCCCCGGCTGCTGCTCCGCCGCCGCTGCCCCTGCGCCGCGGGCGCCGTGGGCGCCGCTAGCGCCGCGGGCGCCGCCGCGGGCGCCGCCGCGGGCGCCGCCGCGGGTGCCGCCAGCGCCGCGGGCGCGCTGGAGCCGCGGCCGCCGCTGGCGACGCCCCCGGGCCCCCCTGCGCCGCGAGCGCTGCGGGCGCCGCGGCGCGCCGGCGCCGCGGGCGCAGCTGGAGCCGCGGCCGCCCCCGGCGGCCCGCTGCAGGGCTCCCCTCCGCCGCGGGCGCCGCTGGCGCGCGGGAGCGGCGCCGCGCGCGGGCGCGCGTGCCGGCGCCGCGTGCGCGCGGCGCCCCCGGCGCCGCGGGCGCCGCTGGAGCGCGGCCGCCGCGGCGGCCGCCTACCCGGGCTCCCCTGCTGGGGGGCGCCGCGGGCGCCGCGGGCGCCGCCGGCGCCGCGGGCGCAGCTGGAGCCGCGGCCGCCCCCGGCGGCCGCCCCCCAGGCTCCGCCGCGGCGGCGCTGCTGGCGGGGCGCGCGGGCCGCCGCGGCGCCGCCGGCGCCGCGGGCGCCGCGGGCGCGCGGGCGCCGCCAGCGCGCGGGCGCCGCCGGCGCCGCGGGCGGCGCCGGAACCGTGCCGCCGCCGCCGGCCGCCCCCCCGGGCTCCCCCTGCGCCGCGGGCGCCGCGGGCGCGCGGGCGCGCGGGCGCCGCGGCGGCGGCGCGCAGCAGCAAGCAAGAGCAGCAACAAGAGCCGCAGCAGCAGCGGCAGCTGCAGCTGCAACAGCAGCAGCACCTGCACCAGCAGCCGCAGCTGCAGCAGCAGCTACAAACAGCAGCCACAGCAGCACCAACTGCAGCAGCAGCAGCAGCAGCAGCAGCAGCAGCAGCAGCAGCAGCAGCAGCAGCAGCAGCAGCTTCAGGAGCAGAAGCTTGAGAGGTGATCAGGGAAGTGCAGGAGTGCCGCGGTCAGCGGCTCCTGGGGGTCCACCACACCACACCCCCCCATGGATGCGTCGGGCTTCGGGGTGATAGCACCGCCCCCTGCGTGCATGGGTGCCCCGTTCTTGCCCAACCCAGAGCGGCGGTATGCCGCGACTCTGGGTCCACGCGGGGAACAGCTGACACTACGGGCACGACCCCCCTCTGTACACTTCAGCTGCGGTTTGTCCCTCTACAGGCTCACAAACAACAGCGGCGGTTAGCGGCGATTCTGGTGGACCACACGATCCGGGATGCACGCGGGGGGCTGCCGAGGCTACGGGCCCGGGCCTTCCACGGGGGCTCGAGGCACTCTTGCAGCATCCTGGTGCCGGCTGCCAAGGGCAGTCACTCGCCTCCCCTCCGTGCTCGCTCCGATTTCTCTCCACCCAGGGCACGCCACCCCCCGTCCACCCCCCCGTCCACGCTCGGCGGTTGCCACGTCCCCGGGTCCATGCGGGGAGCTGCAGAAGCGTCGCGCACGAGGTGCGAGGTGCGAGCTGGACGCTGTGAGCTACAGCGCTGGGAGCAGCGCGTGCGCCAGGGGTGAGCAATGGCAACTCGCACTGTCGCTGCTCAGTGGGTGTCAGAGGTTGAGCTGGTGCGCAACGTTGTCCGCTTCGACGCTGGAATCAGTGTGTCAGGAAAACGGGGATGGCAACATGCTCCTGCGCTATTGCCGGAGCGTGGGAAGCTAAGTTGGAGCCCATTGTCATCAGTTGCAGCGCTGGGATCAGGTGAGAGAAGGGTGGACACTGGCAGCAGGCCCTGTCGCTGCCCAGCAAAATGCGGCAGGCGGCATTGGAGCCCACCGTGATCGGTTACAGCAGTGGGATCAGAGTGTGCGTGAAGGGCGGACAATGGCAGCAAGCCCTGTGCCGCCAGGCAGGCGGGGGGGATGCTGTGGCCCACTTCCTGCCCTGTGGCAGGAAGTGGGCCGCAACCTCCCCCCCGTCTGCCTGGCGGTGAGCGCGACCCTGCCTGGCCACCTGTCTGTTAAATACAGACTCGTGCGGCGATCAGCTGCGACCCCCGAGGACCTACCACCCCCACTGTCCTGTCACCCTGCAGGTTCACATCTGCGACGGATTGATGCGACCCTGGAGGACCAACAATCGGAGACACCCACCATCAAATAGAGATCATAGCGGCGATCAGCTGCGACCCCCGAGGAAATGAAAGAGAAATGGCGGACCAACAAACGGAGACACCAACCTTCAAATAGAGATCATAGCGGCGATCAGCTGCGACCCCCGATGAGATGAAAGAGAGATCAGAGCGGCGATCAGCTGCGACCCCCGATGAGATGAAAGAGAGATCGCAGCGGCGATCAGCTGCGACCCCCGGGAATGCCCATGGCCCCTGACCCACGGATTCGGGGCCAGGCTGGAGGGAGAGGCGTTGCTTCCCCTCGCCCCTCCCCTCTCGGGCCAGGCGGGTGTCCCCCCGCCCTTGGCCCCGGGGCCCGCCTGACGTACGGCAGACGTCGGCGTGGGTGCCCCCCCCATCCCAGGGCCGCCCGTGCTCCCCGCTGCCCGTGGCCTGGCTCATCACTCTCAGCGGGGCTAGCTGCGGACCTGGAGGACCACGTGTTGGGCGTGGCTTAATGGGGGGGTCACAAATGGGGGGGTCAGAAACGGTCCCCTTTCGTGCCCCTTTCGGGCCCCTCTGGACCCCCAGGGGGCTCGTTTAGGTACCGTATGGGTACCTTTTCGGACCACCCTCACCAACCCCCCATTTATGACCCCCCCATTACGCAACGCCCAAACGTGGTGTGTGTTGGCGTTCCCCGGGTCCTGGGCGGAAGTGCCAAGCGGCGGACTGGGCCAGACTTTGCCCCCTGGCCCCCGCGTGTACCACAGTGCAGCTCCCCCAGGGCATCGCCCTATGACATCGGCTCGCCCCCTCGCACAGGCGCCACTCGCCTCAGGGCATCGGTACGCCTGGCTCGCACATGCGCCACGTGCCTCGGGAGGTACGCCCGTCCCCGTTTCAGTTTGGCGTCCTCCCGAGGGCCGCACTATCACCAGTGCCGCCCCCCCCCCCCTTTCTCTTCACGCTGGCGATGCTCACCACGCCAGCTGGTCTCCCCCCCCTCCCTCTGAGGCCTGACGCCGTGCCGGCACGCGCTGCGTGGCCCACAGTTGCTTGGTTCCCCCTTGCACTGTGGGGTGGTCTGGTGGTTGGTGGTATTGCCTCGGAGTGGTTCAGCCTTCCGCGGCAGCTACAGCACCCCAGGCTCACCACCAGCTTCCGGCAGGTTGCGTTGCACCACGTCCCGCGGCAGCTCAGCCCCCCTAGCTAGCACACGTCGCCCAGGGCGTGTGGAGCCTGGCGCCCCACCGGCGACTCTCTCCACCGGCCTCGCACTGGCCCCCACTTAGAATGACCGACTTGGTTGTCCTGGTTCACGTCTCATACTGTGGCAGGCATCGAATGCGTTGGCCCTCGAATTCTGGTCATTTTGTCCAGTGCACGTGCCCGAGTTTGCAGTACGCCAGCCAGTTCAGCGTCACTCAGCCTGCAGCCGCCGTCTGAGTGGGCTTGCCGGCGCTCTGCTTAGCAATTAGCCTCGCCTGTGGCCCGGACGTTGCCTTCGCCACCTGACCGCTGTCTCGTGGCCGCTGACCAAAAAAATATCACCACTGGCGGCTGCTTCTGAGTGCAGGCCCGGCCGCTTCGCTCTAGGCTCGCGCGTAGTTAATTTGGCAGGCCCGTGGCCCGGGCCTTTCCTTCGGCGACAGCGTTTCCGCGTCCGCCCGCGACCAAAAAAAAGTATCCCCACCAGCCCATCCAGAAACGATGTCCAGGCGAGGTGAGGTGATCAGGGAAGTGCGGCAGCAAAGAGGAGGACGGCCGAACCGTGCAAAGGAGTGAGGAGGAGAAGGAGGAGGTAGATGGATGGATGGATGAGGGAGTAGGAGGAAGGAGGATGAATAGGATGAGGAGACGGAGGAGGAGGAGGAGGAGGAGGAGGAGGAGGAGGAGGAGGAGGAGGAGGAGGAGGAGGAGGAAGAGAAGGAGTAGGAGCAGGAAGGAGGGACAGGAGGAGGAGGAGGAGGGCAAGCACAAGGGCCAGAGGTCTCTTGGATGCCTCTCGGAGCCTCTTGGTGTATCTCTTGGGCGATTCTTGGTGGCCTCTTGGGACGTCTTGGGGGTCTCTTGGCGATCCTGGGGGCTCTTCGGGGTCTTGGGTGCCTCGGGGGGGGGGCTCTTGGGGCCGCTTAGGGTCTTCTTGGGGGCCTCCCGGGGGCCTCTTGGGGGCCTCGTGGGGCCATCTTGGGGCCATCTTGGGACATCTTGGGGCCTCCTGGGCGGGGACGTCCTGGGCAGCTGGGACGTGCGGCTCCTCGGCGCAAGCTGAACGGCCGCGGGCAGGCACGCCAGTGCCCCACCCCCCTACGCCCCTCCGGAGGGCCGGGGCCGTGCGTAGCGCGGCGTCTACAGAGCCGCCCAGCGGCATCCGGAGACGGCCCTTGCCTCCACTGAGGGGCAGGGGCGTGCATGGACGGGGGCTTTGCCCTGACGCGGGCGGCCAGAGGAGGGCCTGCCGCTGAGACTCCGGGTTTGGGATCCCGGGCCCGCTGGGGGAGGGGCCGCGCGACGCGCCGGGCTCCTTTGCGCGCGGGGCTCCTTGACGCTTCGTGCCTTCCTCCCTGCGCCCCAATCTACACTGGTTGTGCTGCGATCTGCCGACGCCTGGTTGCTGGCTCCCCTTCCGGGGGGGGAGCCTGGGCATAAGGCGCGCGGATCCCCGCCGGTGTGGTGCGGCTCGCGCAGGGGATGCGGCTGCGGAGGGGGGGGTCCCGTGTTGCGGGGGGTTCGGTTCGTCGTCGTCTTCTTCTTCGGGGGGTTCGCCCATACTCGGCTTGTATAGCCTAATTTCCGCTGGCACCTAAGCGTGCCCCTTACATGACTCATCAGCTTGACAACTGATATCCCTGACTGCGGCTGGCGATTTGGCCACCGCCTTTCACACAGACGGGGGCCAGGACCAGTGCGGTGGCCAGTAGTCTCCTCCTCGGCTGCTGGTTGCCCTGCTTGGCTTTTTCAGTGTTGATTCCACCCCGGGGTGGCCTCGCGGCGGCTCCAGGGTGGTCTCTTCTCAACCCCATTTGACTTTTCTCGGCCTCCGGCCGAGGGCGTCTACGGCATAGGCACCGTGTCGCCATCAACCACAACAAAAGGGCCTCCTGGGCGCTTCTTGGGGCCATCTTGGAGGAGATCGGTCAACGAAGGCAGGTCCCTCAATTAAGGTCCCCCCCCCAGGAGGCCAAAACGGGGCCAAAACCTTAGTACAATGAATGATTTTGGCTTCCTCGCCGACGCCGTTTTGGACGCTCCAACTACCCGCGGCCCCCCCGTCCAGGTCCAGGGGAGACGGGGAAGAGGGAGGGGTGGAAGAGGAAACGCCCTAAACCACCGACGCCCAGAGTGCTGGTGGGATTTGGCCTCTTCGGGGCCTCCTGGGGGAACTCTTTGGCCACTTGGACCCGTCTTTGAGCGGTCTTGGGGCCTCTTGGAGCATCGTGGGAGCCATCTTGCGGCATCTTGGGATATCTTGAGCCATCTTGGAGGTCATCTTGGGCTCTCCCAGGCGCTCTTGGAGTCATCTTAATCAGCGCCCCCCTCCCAGGAGGCCAAACTGTGGCCAAAACCTTGGTAACATCTTGTGGCATTCTCGCCGGGGCCTCTTGGGGCGTCTTGGGTGCCTCTGGGGGGCCTCTGGGGGTCTCTTGGGGGTCTCTTGGGAGCCTCTTGGGGGCATCCTGGGGGCCTCTTGGGGGCCTCTTGGGGCCTCCTGGCCACCTCTTGGGGCACCCTTGGGAGCGCTCTCGGGGCCATCTCGGAGGAGATCGATCACAGAAGGGAGGTTTCTTAATTAGGGTCTCCCCTCCAAGAGGCCCAGCTCGGGCCAAAACCTGCGCAACATCAATGATTTTGGCTTCCTCGCCGAGGCCGTTTTGGATGCTTCAGCTACCCGCTGACCCCCCCGCGACCTTTCTAAGGTCCGCGCAGACCTTCGAACCTTTTTTCTATGCAATGCTTCTTCCTCGGGATCCGTGGATCCGCCCTGCTTGCACGACCAGGAGGGGTCGTGCAGCGCCCCCGGGCCCAGGAAGGACCTGGCCAGAATCGGTGCCAGGGGATGGCTGGCATCCAACGGCATCAGACGTCTTCGGTGTCGTCGCCGTTGTCCTCCCTCCCGCATGCGCTCTGGTCGGTGTCGGGGTGCCCCGCGAGGCAGAGCCACTGGTAGAAGAAGGTCGTCGTGTCCGCGAGCAGCTCCTCCCTGCTCTTGTCGGCGCCCTCGCCAGGCGCCTGCAGAGTGATGAACGGCATGCCTCCTGCCTCGAAGCGCTCCAAGAAGCTGCCGAACTCGGCGGGGCTTCGCTCGGTGGAGAACATCGGCTGCCACCTCTCCTTCCTGGGCCTAACCTCGTCCGGCTGGAGAGGTGACTGCACGCTTTTCCGCGGGTCGGCAAGCTCGTACAATTCGTCGTCGTAATCGGTAACATCATCTTGAAAAGTGGTGAGCTCGCACCTTTCGATTTCGTCGAAATAGCACTTGCAATATTCTGGCAAACGCTTGCACAACGCCCAACTGACCATACCGCTTCCGTAACAAAGCTCGTTTTCCTTCTCCTTGTCCGTGCATCCTGCCGGCTCGTTGCCAGACTTTTTTTTCTGCCGCTCCACGGCCTCCCTCATCATGCGACCGGTCCCGACCATCATAAACCAGGTCGCCGTCTCGGCTCGCGATGTGTAGTAAAAGCCCTTGAACTGCACACCCTTTGGGGAGGGGGGTAGGAGGGTGTGGGGGATGGATAAAAAGGAAAGAGGAGGGGGGGGAGTGGGATGGGGGAGGGGATGTGGACGACGAGCTGGATGTTGATGTTGACGGATGTGAGGACGATGACACCCTTCCGACAGCTCGTGGACACGACCTCTGCTGCCGTGCACGAGGCCACGCGCCACAGTGCCCTCAGGCCCAAGGCAAGATTGGCCATTTGCGCGAGCTTTAAGGCGCTGTGGGGGCACCCTGTTTGCGCGCGCGCAAGCCACTGCTGGCGGGAGCCCCGTGGGCCTGCACCAGAGGTGACTGCTGCCACTGCTGCCTGGGCTGGCCGCTGGATCCAGCCCCGAGGCCAGACATGGGACCATGAAGACAGGAATCGATATGCAATTCCAGTTGCCAGCCTTAAAAGGGCGGGCTTGGGATCGAAATCTTGGTCGTAAGTACGGCTACGGCAGGCTCAAGGTATGATGATATTCGCGTGGCACCCACAAACGCTTCATGTCTACCAGCTCGCGGAGAACACTTATGTTGCCTGGCCGAGAAGCTTGTACCACGTCTGCTGTGGCCGGCCGTTGGAACTCGCCACCGGGCCCAAACGTCTTTCAATGGGATAGCAGATTCGCGCTCTGACTGATTCTTCACAGCGAAGTGGGAATGTGGAGGAAGGCAGGAGGCACCTCATGTGAAGCGGAAGGCTTCTGCCCGAGGTTTGAGTTTAGACGTTCCCTCTCGGCGGCCAGCCCATGGGGGAAGTGACAAGGGGCGGGCCTTCTCAGAAGGCTTGGAAGTCCTCCGCCCCTTCCAGAAGTCCCAGCAGCCCTTTGGGCTGAGTGGTCTAACGAGTTGTTCTCATTTTTTACCATAACCCCTCCTTCCCCTGCTCGGGGGAAGGGTTTATCCCTCCCCCTACCCCCATCCCCTGGGCCTGGGAGGGGGGGGGGCCGCCAGAGCGTTTCAGACGGCCCCAGATGGCTCGAAGAGGGCCCAAGGCAGCCCAAGAGGGCCTCCAAGATGGCTCAAGATATCTCGGCATCGCTCCAGATAGCCTCCGACAAGCCTCCGAGACGCCCCAAAACAGTTCCAAGAGGGTTCCGCGTGCCACTCCCGCCTTCCAATGCACCTCCCAAGAGGCCACCACCTGTCAACAATCCAAAGGCAATCACGGTTTTTCGGCTTCTCGGCTTTCGCTTCCGATGAGCTTTTCTGGGGCCTCAGATTTGCTCCAAGACCAGAATCCATCGAAGATCAGGACCTTGCCGAAACGCACCGCATGTCTGCGTGACTCGACCGCCTAACGGGCTTGATTCTGAGCCCCTGAAGCGGCGGCACATGCTCACACGCCGAGGAGGAGGAGGAGGAGGAGGAGGAGGAGGAGGAGGAGGAGGAGGAGGAGGAGGAGGAGGAGGAGGAGGAGGAGGAGGAGGAGAAGGAGGAGGAGGAGGAGGAGAAGGTGGAGGCGGAGGCGGAGGAGGAGGAGGAGAGAGAGGAGGAGGAGCGGGAGGTGGCCCTAGAGAGGCCCACGAGGGGCCCATGAAACCGATCTCCTCCAAGATGGCCCCCAAGAGAGCCCCAAAAGGGGGCCCAGCACCGCCAGGGAGGCGCCCAGCACCACCAGAGAGGTCCTCAAGAGGTCCCAAGAGGCCCCCACGAGAGACCAAAGAGGCTCCAAGCGGCTCCCCCGAAGCATCACAGACGCTCCCAGACGCCCCAAGGACCCCCAAGACATCTCCTCCTCTTCCTCCTCCTCCTCCTCCTCCTCCTCCTCGTTCTCATCTACTTCCCTCTCCATCCCCCCTTCTTTGGGGTACGAAAGCTTTCCCTCAGAGGCCCCCACAAGAGGCCATCTTGGAGCCTCCGCGGGGAAGGCCGACACTGATTACCCCACCCTTCTTGGAGTCATGGGGGCCAGGAGGAGCCCAAGCGACGCCTCAGACCTCCCAGCGAGCGGGCGTGCGGACCATAATGCGGGCGAGCGGGAAGCCACGCGCCCGCACGCAGTGCCCAGCAGAGCCCCAAGAAAGCCTCCCCCCACAGAGCCAACACGGCGTGAGGCCGACCTGTTCGCCTCAGCATCGTTGCTGGATTTTCTTTGCAACAAAAAACCGTTCGGAAAAAAAGCATTGGCAGCATTGTGAAACCCCGCGTCGTGGCCGCCCTCCGATGGCATAAACGTTGCAGGTCGACATATCCTGAACCATACAACTAATGTCTCCGCCCTCCCCCCACCCCCGACAAAGGCATCCAAGGTGTCTGTTGCACTGTGTGCTCTTGCATCGCCTACATGAAACCACAAAGCCAACACGTCGGTTCTGGATGGGCGGATTGAGATACGCGACGCGTCTTGACTCGTCTAAGCCTTCCGCGAAGACACGGGGCACTTTCCAGAAGTCCAGAGGGCTTCTAGGAAGCCCCGCCGCATGCTGAGAAGGCCTCTTCCTTCTCGCCTCCCCCCCCCCTCGCTCGCCGCCGATCCCCTCCCCCCCCCCTCGTTCCCTTCGGGGAGAAGATGCCCCATCCCCCCTCGACCCTCCCCTTGGGCAGAGCGACCCGCGAACGGCTCCAAGAGGGCCCCCAGAGTGGCCCAAGATGGCTTAACATGGCATCCATGATGCCCCTAAGCGGCCCCAAGACGGGTCCAAAGTATCACGATGCCTCCTAAGAAACACTTGGAGAGAGAGAATACATTTCTTTCTGCCATCTCGTCTGCTCGCTTCCGATGGTCTCTTGGGGCCTCAAGATCCGCCCCTGATCCCCTGGACCTCAACTTTCAATTCTGAAGAGGAAGTTCCCGGACCCCGCGTTCCCAAATTTGGCGGGGCTCTGCGCGGTTCCGCTGGGCTCCCCCGCACCTTGTCGCGTGACTTTTTCGGGCCCAAGAGGACCCACAGATGCCCCCCAAAGCGGTCCAAGTGGGCCCCGAGACGCCGAACGATCGCTCCACAACGCTCAAGATGGCCCCCTAAAGGCTTCCAAAACACACAGAGATGCCTCCAAGAGGCCTCCAAAGGAGGCCCCAACCATAGGCAGTTGTGAATACCGCAGCTTTGAAAATCTTCGCATGTGGACGGTGGCACTGGGACCTTCGGTGGAGCTCCATATGGGGCCACGAGACGTGTGAGGGGTGTGCCGGCATGGGTTTTGGGAACGCATGCGGGCGGTGGCACTGAAGCCTTCGGTGGAGCTTCCTATGGGGCCACGAAACGTTTAAGGGGGATGCCGGCATGGATGTGGGGGACGCATGTGGACGGTGGCACTGGGGCCTTCGGTGTAGCTCCCCATGGTGGCACGAAGCGTTTGAGGGGTGTGCCGACATGGGTGCGGGGGGCGCATGTGGACGGTGGCACTGCACTAGGGTCTTCGGTGGAGCTCCCTTTTGGGGCCACGAAGAGTGCGAGGGGTGTGCCGAAATAGGTGTGGGGGACGCGCGTGGACGGTG
Organism: Prorocentrum cordatum; assembly: GCA_963575745.1. Classification (NCBI taxonomy): domain Eukaryota; class Dinophyceae; order Prorocentrales; family Prorocentraceae; genus Prorocentrum; species Prorocentrum cordatum. The sequence goes on from CAUYUJ010018426.1 coordinate 101,907, forward strand.
GCACTGGGGCCTTCGGTGGAGCCCCCTTTAGGGCCGCGAAACGTGTGACGGGTGTGCCGACATGGGTGTGGGAGACGCATGTGGACGGCCGCACAGGTGCCTTCGGTTGAGCTCCCTCGGGGGCCAATCAACGTGCGGGGGGGGGGGGGGGGGGCAACATGGGTGCGTGAGACGCATGTGGACGGTGGCACTGGGGCCTTCGGTGGGGGCTCCCCATAGTGGCACGAAACGTATGAGGGGTGTGCCGAAATGGGTGTGGGGGACGCATGCGGGCGGTGGCACTGGGGCCTTCGGTGAACTCCCCATAATTCCATTGAGGGGGGTGTCGAAATGGGTGTGGGGGACGCCTGTGACGGTGGCACTGGGGCCTTCTGTGGAGCTACCTATGGGGCCACGACACGTGTGAGTGGTGTGTCGAAATGGGTGCGGGGGACGCATGTGGGACGGTGGCACTGGGGCCCTCGGTGGAGCTCCCTTTGCGGCCAGGGAGCGTGTGAGGGGTGTGCCGAAATGTTGTGGGGGGCGCATGTGGACGGTGGCACTGGGGCCTTCGGTGGAGCTCCCTGTGGGTCCACGAAACGTGTGAGGAGTGTGCCGACATGGGTGCGGCGGACGCGTGTGGACGGTGGCACTGGGACCTTCGGTGGAGCTCCCTATGGGGCCACGAAACGTATGAGGGGTGTGCCGAAATGGGTGTGGGGGACGCATGCGGACTGTGGCACCAGAGCCTTCGGTGGAGCTCCCTATGGAGCCACGAAACATGTGAGGGGTGTGCTGAAATGGGTGCCGATGATGATGACGATAACGGCGATGATGCTGGCGATGATGGTGATGATGACGATGATGCTGATGATGCTGATGATGAGAATTGGGAGGAGGGGGGGAGGGGGGAGGAAGGAAGGGAGGAAGGAAGGAAAGAAGGAAGGATGAACGCGGGGAGCGTTTCTTCAAAACGAGGACCCGACACCGCAGGATGATTGGGAACTATTAGGTTTCATTCGGTTTTTGAAAGTTTCTGGCGTTCTCGTCGTTTCCGGTTCCCGACGCTCCCAGACGGCCCTAGATGCCCCCAAGGCCGCCCCAAGACGGCCCAAGAGACCTCCAAGAGGACCCCAAAACGGTCCAAGAGGGCTTCAAGACGGCCCACGTGGTGCTCAAAACGGCCCAAGAGGGCCCAAGACGGCACCAAAGGGGGAAACAGAGCGGATACACGAACCAAAAATCCGACCTTCCGTCCCAAGAGGCCCCCGGCAGGTCCCAAGAGGCGCTCAGGAGGTCCCAAGAGGCCCTTGGCCCAAGAGGCCCCAAAGTGAAAGAAAAAGGCCCTCAAGAGGCCCCCAGAGGCCCCAAACCAGCACTCAAGAGGCGTCCAAACTGCCTCCAAGAGACCCCCGAGAGTCCCCCCGCGACATCCCAACGAACATCCAAGAGGCTTCATATCCATAACCCAGGCACGGTGGCGGCATGGGTCGAGGGCCATTCGATCCGTCGCCCCCTGTGGTCTTGCCACAGATGTGCCTGGCGTGCTAGATCCTACTGGTTCGGCACTCCAAATTAGGCTCCGTCCCGGCGCGCCGGCCACGCGGGAGGCCCCCCAAAAGGAGCACAACGTCCACAAAAATCTCCAAGACGGCTCAAGATGGCTTGCAAGATGGTCACGTTGGCCCAATATGGCCTCCAGGATGGCCAAAGATGGTCCAAGTTGCCTCCAAGTCCGCCGAAGAAGCCACCAGGACTGCCCAAGATGGCTCCAAGATGCCTCCGAGTCCGCCCAAGAAGCCTCCAAGATGGCCCAAGACGGCCCACGAGGCTCCCAGGGCGGCCCCAAGACGTCCTCCAGGAAGGCCAGAAGAGGCCTAACTCATTGGTTCTGGGCTCCAGCATCAGCCAGAGGTCGCAGCAGCTTGAGGTCGCGCCACATGCAGCTGCACTGAGCGCGCTCTATGAGAAGGGGACCTGCACGTGGATGCAATAGAAGCGGAACGCACGAAACGAGGAGGCCCTTGCTGGATACGAGGGGACAAGAAGGGCCATGAGCCTGACTCGAGGATTGACAGAGCCTTCTCCGGCAAAACGCTGGAGCACTCCACGGGTGCGCACGGCTCCTGGGCAGAACCACCCATCGACGTCCACAAGGCACCGGATGTGTCCGGCAAGACGCACGTCGCTTAGCGAAACTAACTCGGGACTTGCACCGGCGCGCCTGGATGTCAATGCAAGGCGAACAGGCGCAGATTTGCTCGGTCGAGTTGTCGAGGGGCACAGGTCGCAGGGGGCTGGCTCAGGGGAGGGGGCGTCGACCTGGAATCCGCGATGCATCGCCGATGGACCGGCGATGGGCCACCCGATGGCGAATCCGAGCGTTGCTGGGCGGGGTGGGGCGGTCAGACTCCTGTCGGCGACCAGTGGGCGATTTGGAGTCGATGCATGAGCGTATCGCCTCCTATCGTTGCCCCCGGCTTGTCTGGGTGAGCGTTCTCGCGATGCCCAGCTCACAAGAAGGGAGCCTGGGCGCACCGGACCACGGGAGACGGAGGCGGGCGCTTTCGAGGTCACACCTCCTCGCGTCGCTCCGGCGGAAGTCCAGGAGGGCCACGAGTGCAAGCTGTACTGTGCATTAGCTCGGCGGCGAAATCCGAAGCCTACCCTCGCCGATCAACGACTCAAGCAACTCGATGGGCGACAGGAGGGTTCGGAATTCGTCGAAAACGCGGAACAATCCCAACGCTACCCTTGCCTCCTATCGATTCAGGGGAATCGATCGTTGGTGTCGCAGCCTCGTGGTATGGGTGAACTCCAGGCCGTCATAACGGCCGAATCTTTTTGATCGGCGCCGCCTTGGATTCAAGTTACGGTCGTGGCTACGGCAGGGAAGCTGCAGAGCGACTTGGGCACTGCGGCGGCACGGACGGTCAGGAGGGAATGGGAGGAGAGTGCCGAGGATGGCCGGATTGCCCTCGGAGCGTGACACACTGCGGGGTGCGAACAGCCGAAACAAGTTGCAGCCTGATGTTCGCTGGTATGCTTGCCTGCGCACATCCCCTCGGCCCATCCACGCCTGGCTTGCCCTTTCGACCAGTCGCTCTGGTCAACAAACTCCGCCGCCACGCAGCCCTGGCCGCGTGCCCGGCTTCGCTGGACAAGTCCAAGGAACAGGTTTGGCTGCGGGAAGGGCTTGAAGGGTCTGCGGTGCCCCCTGGGAGGAGCGCGTGCTCCAGCGGGCCCTCGCGAACGAGGACCTGCGCATCAACCGCGTGATCCAGCGGCCTCCGCGCATCGCTCAGGTGGCCCGTCGTCCCGAAACCGCACGATCGAGCGAGGTGGCGCCGCCGTCCCCGCTTCGGGGCCTTCCTTCTCCGTGCTGCGCAGCCTAAAGACCACGTGGGAGCTGACCCCCCCCTTGGGGGTCCCAAGACCCTGCGGTGACGGACCGCGGGGTGACGTCGAAAACCCAAGAGTTAGGTTCGGCGGATTCTGGGCGAAAAATTTAAAACACAAAGAACATGCCCGAATCTTATAATAAAAAACTGAGCATGTCGCCCCCGTACTTTTTTAATATCCGCCAGCCCCCTTGTGGGGCCACCAGGCTGTAGGACGAGGGTTTGCTGTTCCCTGCGCCAGTTCGATTTTCCAGTTTCCACTGTTACAGTTATGCTTCTTGTTGCTTACTGTTCCTTGTTGTAGACTGCGCGAGGGGGGGAGCCGAAAATCAGCCTGGTTAGTGTCTCCTGGGAGGAGTCTCAGAATTTCTGTGGGGGGCGTGGGGCACGTGAAAATAAACGAAATTCGCGCCCCCGGGGCCATAAACTATCGTACATTACACGCTATTCGCGTCCCCGAGGCCATACTCCCTCGTGAATTACACGATATTCGCGTCCCCGAAGCCATAAACCTTACAACACACACCAAAGTCATGCCCCCGAAACAATACATCCTAGTAAATTGCGCAATGCTTGCGTCTCCGAGGCCACAAACGCTCGTACATCACGCGATGCTCGCGTCCCCGAAGCCCTACACCCTCTTCGTAACTTACACTATGTTCGCATCTCCGAAGCCATCAACCTTCGTACATTACACGATATCTGCGTTCCCGATGCGATAAACCATTGGAACTTACTTGATACTCGCATCCCCGAAGCCATACACCCTTGCAAATTATGTTACATTCGCACCCGAATCCATTAACCCTTTGAATTCGCCAAGTTTCGCGTCTCCGAACCCACACATCTGCGCAAATGACGCAGTATTTGCGACCCCGAAGCCATAAACCCTCATACGTTAGCAATAGTCGCGTGTCCGAAGCCATAATCCTCTTCGATAATTGTGCAATGCTCGCGTCTCCGAAACCATAAACCTGCGTACATTACACTTTACTAGCGACCCCGGAATCAACAACATCATCATAATCTCAGTTTGTTTTGCCGGTTACTCATCGTCTTCACGTGAATTCCCGACGTTGCTTCACGGCGGCGCCAAGGCCTCATGATTTCGCTCTTGCATTGTCCGTTCTCAGAGAGAGGGGGTCGGCAACAGGGGGCGAAGCAAACTTACGGATTAAACAACCGTCCCCTGACTTGTTTGAACATATTAAAGAATACCCACCATGTCATCCACAGTTGTTTAATTACCCTGTGACGTACCCAACCCATTTGTATCATGGGAAACGAGGAGTTGGTCGAAACTTGCACGGACAATCAAATTGCAGGATCCGTTGTTTGATATGTAAGGTACTTGGGACAAGCTCAGCAGCCCTCGAAAGTGGCGACAGTTTCACAGATCGCAGCCCCCAGCAGCCCTCGAAACGCAGCGACGAGCGAGGTAAGAAAGTGGCGACAGTTTCGCAGATCGCAGCCCCCCAGGGATGGCGAGGTCTAATTTGAATCCGCCGCGGGTGCACACTGTGCTGGGCCCCTCAGCAGGCCTCGAAAGTGGCGACAGTTTCGCAGATCGCAGCCCCCCAGGGATGGCGAGGTCTAATTTGAATCCGCCGTGGATGCACACTGTGCTGGGCCCCCCAGCAGGCCTCGAAAGTGGCGACAGTTTCACAGATCGCAGCCCCCCAGGGATGGCGACTTCCCATTTGAATCCGCCGTGGGTACCCACTGTGCTGGGCCCCCCAGCAGGCCTCGAAAGTGGCGACAGTTTCGCAGATCGCAGCCCCCCAGGGATGGCGAGGTCTAATTTGAATCCGCCGCGGGTGCACACTGTGCTGGGCCCCCCAGCAGGCCTCGAACGTGGCGACAGTTTCACAGATCGCAGCCCCCCAGGGATGGCGAGGTCTAATTTGAATCTGCGGTGAATACCCACTGCGCTGGGCCCCCCAGCAGGCCTCGAAAGTGACGACAGTTTCGCAGATCGCAGCCCCCCAGGGATGGCGAGGTCTAATTTGAATCTGCGGTGAGTACCCACTGTGCTGGGCCCCCCAGCAGGCCTCGAAAGTGGCGACAGTTTCACAGATCGCAGCCCCCCAGGGATGGCGAGGTCCCAATTTGAATCCGCGCGTGGTGCACACTGTGCTGGGCCCCCCAGCAGGCCTCGAAAGTGGCGACAGTTTCACAGATCGCAGCCCCCCAGGGATGGCGAGGTCTAATTTGAATCCGCCACACTGTGCTGGGCCCCCCAGCAGGCCTCGAAAGTGGCGACAGTTTCGCAGATCGCAGCCCCCCAGGGATGGCGAGGTCTAATTTGAATCCGCCGCGGGTGCACACTGTGCTGGGCCCCCCAGCAGGCCTCGAAAGTGGCGACGGTTTCACAGATCGCAGCCCCCCAGGGATGGCGAGGTCAAAGGCAGGGGGGGAGAGAGGGACGGGAAAGAAGGAAGGAAGGTTCGCGCGAGCAGTGCTCTATTCAAAACGAGAACCCAACGCAGGAGGGTTGGGAATAATATAAACATGCACGGTCTTGGGATATCGGAGGCCTCGGTCGCCCGAGACGTCCTCGCAGAACGACCCCATGCCCCACGGCCGCCGCGCGGCGGCTCCCGAACCCCCACGGACGCAGCACGCGGTGTGGCCACCGCACACTCCTCGGGGGGCACCGAAAGAGGGGGGGGGGATAGCACAGGGTAGGGTGCATAGAGAATCAGCTCACGCAGCCGATTTTCCCAGCGCCTCCCGGCGCCAGGAGGCGCCCATGTATCGAGGAATTGGCCTAGCGGCGGGGCCGAAACCAGCTGCATGCAGCAGATGTCGTAACCCCCCCTTTTCCCTATCCCCCCCCGTTCGTCCGGCCCGAATCTCTAGGGGAACGAAGACTGACACAAATATAAAAACTCGAAGGTCCGCGATATCTGGGATCCGCGCTGGTACTCCCTCCCTGGCGAGCGGAGCGCGCCAGGGGCGGCGCCGGAGGCGCCGTTAGGGGGGTCCAGCGCGGATCCGAGAAATCCGCGCGGACCTCCGAGTTCTTATGTTTATGCCATTCTGCGCTCCCCTAAATGTAGGTCGGGCGTGTCCCCCTACAGGGGAGCTTTGGACGAACAACAAAAATTATATCATACACGCACACACCCACACATATATATATATATATATATATATATATATATATATATATATATATATATATATTCAAACATCTCCAACCAATTCCAACAAAATCGTCCCCAGACTACTCTTTGTCTATTCTTGCATCTTCCTTCTGTAGAGGGACGTGCCCGACCTGACCCTAACTTCGCGGGCCTCCGAAATGCTGATCCCCTCGTGCCTCGCCAGGAAGACCGCCGCAGGGATCTCGGGCCGCGCCGGGCAGCCGAGCCGCGGCCAGTCCCCACGGGAGACAAGGGAGAGACTCGGCCAGGCGAAACTCGGCCCGGCCAAACTCGGCCAGCTGACCTCGGCGGGGCTGAATCAGGGCTCGACCTCAGCGGTGTTTTTCGTGTTCGCTTTGTTTCTGTTTTCCCTCGGTTGTCTTCGCTCCTCCTGTGCTGCAAGACGGAATCAAAATGAAAAACGGTCCACAAAATCGCCAAAACACCGTTCATGTCGAGCCCTGAGCAGAACTCGGCCCAGGCCGAATTGAGCTTGGTGGAGGTCAGCCAGGCGAGCTCTAACATGACCTCAGCCTGGCCGAGTTCAGCTGGCCGGGCTCAGCCTGGCCGATGTTCTCCTGGCCGACTTTGGTTGCTGACCCAGATCGGGTCGGAGCAGATGGGGTCGGAGGAGTTCGCCGCACCGCCGATGCATCGGCGATGCGGCCCGATCTGGAGCCTGATGTTCTCAACGCTGGCGTCATCGACGCATCACAGACGCGGCTTTGTGGGTCCCCCCAGACCCCCCCGACGTTATGACTTGTTCATGCAGTCGACCCCTGGAGCTATCGACCCGTCGGCCGTTTCAGGAACGCCGGATCGTTTCACAATGAACCGGTTCTGGACCACGGGCGGCGTTCAACGTGAAACGCCCACCGCCCGCGCGCCGCGTCGGCGTCGTCGTCGTCGTCGTCGTCGTCGTCGTCGTCGTCGTCGTCGTCGTCGTCGTCGTCGGCACCGTCATCGCCGTCGTCGTCGCCGTCGCCGTCGCCGTCGCCGCCGCCGTCGTCGTCGTCGTCGTCGTCGTCGGCGTCGTCGTCGTCGTCGTCGTCGTCGACGTCGTCGTCGCCCGGGTCGCTGCGGGCCGACACGGCGCGAGCCTGCCGCGCACCGGTCCTGGGCCCAGGCTGTGCTCGGCCAGGGGCGGTGGCGTGTCCTGGAGGCCGCCCCTACCTTGCCGTCGCTCGGACGTCCATTTCCCGTGCATTTTTCGGTTTCGTGCGTGTTTTGTTTTGCTTGATGGTCCAGGATGGTCCTCGATGGTTTTCGCCGAGAAAAAATGCACACGTCCGAGCGATGCCAGGATACGGGGGTCCGAGTGGACGGCGTCCAAGGCTCGCGCCGCGTCCCCGATGCATCGCGGATGCATCGGCAGTTCAGCGGCATCGGCAGTGCCTCGGCGCCGCGTCGGCGACGCATCGGCGAGGAGCACGTCGGGCTCCACGTCGGGCCGCATCGCCGATGCGTCGGCAATGCGGCGGAAGCATCTCCGACCCCATGTGAATCGGCATGCGTCGCAAGTTGCTTTTTCGAAGAGCCAGCGGCGTGGCACGGCCTCCACTCCACACAGCGCCCGGGCCGCCACTGCGTGGCGGGAAGTCTCGGGGCAGACTGGCACCTCCTGAGACGCGCGCTTGGCCCGCGCAGGCGCTGTGTTTGCCCCATCTGGGAGGCCTGGGCGTCGGCACAGGCCGGGCGGCGTCGGGGGCGTCCTCCTCCTCCTCCTCCTCCTCCCTCCTCCTCCTCCATCGGGAGCGGCCAAGAGGGGGGGGGGGGGGGGGGGGCGCAAGTCATGGCCCGAGGCACGGGCGCGGCCCAGGGGGATCCGGGGGACGCACTGGGAGAAGGAGAGGGGGCTATGAGATCTGGGAGATCGCGTGACCCCGGCCATGATATCTCCAAACCACCCCCGGTAGAGGAATGAACTGGGTGAGCAAAAAACCCTTGAGGGTCCGCGAGGGTTTCTTGGATCTGCGCTGCAACCCCCTCCCTGGCGGTCGGAGCGCGCCAGGGGTGGCGCTGGAGGCGCTGCCAGGGGTGCCAGCGCAAATCCAAGGAGCCTTTTCCCCCTCTCGATCTCAAAGTCACCCCCCTCTTGGCCGCCCCCGACGTCTGGGAGGCCTCAAGCATGGGGGAAGCGGGTCCTGAGGGAAACGGTCCTGGACCTTTGGGCTTTCCACCGGGACCAGTTCTTGATCCTGAGCCGTTTTCTCCTCCTCCTCCTCCTCCTCCTCCTCGACCTCGTCCTCTCCCCCATCCTTCTCCTTCTCCTCCTCCTTCTCCCTCTCCTCCTTCTCCTTCTCCTTCTGGCAGTCCTGTGGAGGGCCCCGGGGAGGCCAAACAGGGCGAACAAAAAACTTCAGGGCCCGTTTGCCTCAGGACCCGCTTCCCCCCTGGCCACTCCCAAGCCCCTGCAATCGGGGTGCTTGTAAACGGGGTGGCAGCTGAGGGTGTGTTTTCAAGTGTGCCTTCAGAAATTTTACTTGCCGCGCACGCGTGCGAGGAAGTCCCCCGGCCAAGAGTTCTGATGATGTGTCGGCGATTTTGTCGTCCTGGGTCATCGCGCACCAGTGCGAGGTAAATGCCCTGTCGCCCTGAACTCGCTCGTAGAAGCCCCTTGGCTACCACCCCGTGTGCTAACGCCCCGTTTGCAGGGGCCTGGGCTCTGGCGCCCCGCTGCGCCTCGTCGGCGCGAGCGAGGTTCGCTGGGCGGAGGCTGGCCGCTGGCTCGGGCGGCCCGTGGCGCCCCCGAGGGCTCGGGCGTCGGTGCGGTCGCAGCGGGGGCCGGCGTGGCCACACTCGAAGGGTGCCCACAAGCCTGGCGAGGGCCGTCGTTCTGGCCGACGCAGCCACACAGGGAGCCCATCTCCGCAAGCCTGCAGTCATCAGCGGCATCACCGAGCCCGGGCCGCGCGCCGCGCCATGGCGGCTCGCCCGCGCTGCGCGGCCACAGCCCGATTGGCGAGGGCAGGCGCCGCCAGCAAGGCGGCAACGCTGGGCGTCCTAGCGCCGAAGGCCGCCTGCTCCGAGTCATGGTGAGGGCAGTGGATACGGAACCCTTGGATGAGGGGTCCACGGTCTGGAAGTTTCTGGAACACCAGTTAAGGCGTGGCCATGGATACCACAGGCGTCCTCATCAGGTGAGGGATCCTCAAGGCTCTGATGCCTACTGGGCGCATTCCTTCACGAACGCCCCCACCATATGGCTGTGAGGTGATGATGGTGTTTGTTCACAGCTTCGGGGCTCAGGGGGTGGGATGGCTTCGAGGGTGTGCAGACGACAGACGATGGTGATGGTGATGATGATGATGACGATGGTGATGGTGATGCTGATGATGCTGGCGATGACGATGATGATGATACCGACAATGACGACAAGGATGATGACTCAGAGGAACCGTAAAAGGGGGAGAAGAGGCAATGTGGGGAAGATAGTAATATGCCAGGAAGGATGGGGATACCAACACAGAATGAACGATGACGAGGAAGATGCGGATGGAGACTGATGAGCATGGTGACGACGACCAAGGTGATGATCATGATTACGAGGGGCGAGGGGAGGAGCTGAAGGAGGTGGAAAAGGATAAACAAATCAAGGGGGAAGAACAACGGACACGGGCCTTGGCGATAATGCTGTCCTCCCACCAGTCGTCTAGCCCGCGGAACATTATGGTATGTATGTCTATAGCAACACCTCCGTGTTGGGCCAGGATGGCGTTGATAGCGGTGTCCTTCTGGTATCGCGGCTTGAGAGAGTCCCAATCAGCGGGTAGAGCCTCCTTGGATATGTGCTGGAATACGTCGGCCTTGTCGAGGAGAAGGCAAGCACAAGAAGTGGATCAGTGAGTGCTAAAGAGAATGACGATGATGACAATGACGATGGTTATGGTGAAGATGGTGATCGGACACTACCTCAGTCATGGCACGCTGCGTCGTAACGCCAACTCGAGGATAAAGAGGACAACAATATGATGGCCAAACCTCTTGCAAAAGTGCACACTGCGCATCCTGTCGGGTGCGCAAGATTCTTGCGCGCAAGGAGGCTCCGCAGCTAGAGACCTCTGCAACCGCAGCGTCCGATTGGCCACTCTGTGTCGTGAGTAGCTGGATGAGTCTGTGAAGAGCGTGTGCGTCCCGCACGTCGCACACGCAGCGAGCTCGCCTGCGACATACATGCGAAGGCTGCGTGCCGCCTCTGGCGGGATCGCGCCCGAGGCTGGAAGCTCCACTGCGAGCGGCTTGGCATCGCTAGGGGAACAAAAAGTTACATAAACATGAAAAACTCAGAGGTCCGCGCGGATTTCTCGGATCGGCGCCAGGGGCGGCGCCGGAGGCGCCGCCGGGGGGCCCCAGCGCCGAGCCGAGAAATCCGCGCGGACCTCCGAGTTTTTGTGTTTATGCCACTTTTTGTTCCCCTAACCGCCTGCCCGCGCCATCCCGCCCCGAGCCCGTCGCCGCGCATGGATGGGGGGCAGTCGGCGCCGCCGCGGCGCTTGGCTGGCACGTCCTGGCAGACCTGGGGGAGGTCCTGCGCTCCGTGCCGAGAGCGACCGCGGCGCGCGCCTGGTCGGGGCGGATCCGTCGCGGCCGGCGTCGGCGCCGGTGCCGGGCGCGACAGGTCTGCCGATCAAGCGACGCCTGACACCAGCAAAACATATGGCGCATCTCTTGGGGGGGGCATCTTTTGCTTCCGCCGCCTTCCGCCCAACTTCCGTCGGGAGATCGACCCTCGAGCTGCTTCCGTCACCCTCCGCAGCCCTTCCGCCGAGGGAGAGAGGCCAACTCCTTCGGTCCTCGAAGGCGAAGCCTTTTCTGGAACACCTCATGCCATGCCCTCGTTCGACATCCAGCTGCGATGGCCCCGGCGGCGGCCCTTCCAGAGCACCCCGGATAACCGCGAACGAGATGACACAATGAAGACGCCTGGGGCGAGGGGGGTAGGGAGGGGAGGGCGGGAAGGAGGAGGAGGAGGAGGAGGAGGAGGAGGAGGAGGAGGAGGAGGAGGAGGAGGAGGAGGAGGAGGAGGAGGAGGAGGAGGAGGAGGAGGAGGAGGAGGAGGAGGAGGAGGAGGAGGAGGAGGAGGAGGAGGAGGAGGAGGAGGAGGAGGATGAGGAGGAGGAGGGAGGAGGAGGAGGAGGAGGAGGAGGAGGAGGAGGAGGAGGAGGAGGAGGAGGAGGAGGAGGAGGAGGAGGAGGAGGAGAGGAGGAGGAGGAGGAGGAGGAGGAGGAGGAGGAGGAGGAGGAGGAGGAGGAGGAGGAGGAGGAGGAGGAGGAGGAGGAGGAGGAGGACGAGGAGGAGGAGGAGGAGGAGGAGGAGGAGGAGGAGGAGGAGGAGGAGGAGCAGGAAGGAGACAAGGAAGCATCCCACCTCGAGAGCTGCCGGGCGCCCTGGGCGCGTCCCAACCTCACGGGGCTGCGCCCGCGGGCCACCTCAGCATGCCAGAGCCCTGGCGCCCAGAACTGGGCCGAGGGCTCACGAAGAAGCTCGAGGCCCTAGGAAGCGGCGCGCTCGCTGCGCCCGCGGGCGAGTGCCCCGCCCTGCGAACCTCGGGGAGGGCGGGCGCGGAATGGTCGCCCCGGGGTCCGTGGAGGAAAAGCGCGGTGGGCAGCGATGCCCCGCCTTACAAGAATCGGCGCGAGGGACTGTTTCTTTTCAGAGTCTGGCGATGACCAAGGTTATCGGGCACGCCCGCCCTACCCCACCCCTGGATAGCCTGACCTTGTCGGCCGCGCAGGTCCGAAGGGTGTACGCAGTGCTGTGGCGCGCGGGCATACATGGGGCCGCCCTTACGACAAGGTTAAAGTATCGGCTGGCACCTTCCCCCCCACCATAAGGGAAACGGAAGAGGAGAAGGAGGAGGAGAAGGAAGAGGAGGAGGAGGAGGAGGAGGAGGAGGAGGAGGAGGAGGAGGAGGAGGAGGAGGAGGAGGAGGAGGAGGAGGAGGAGGAGGAGACAAGGAGGCATCCCACCTCGAGAGCTGCCGGGCGCCCTGGGCGCGTCCCAACCTCACGGGGCTGCGCCAGCGGGCCACCGGGCCACTCCCCGGAGGGGGAGGGGAGAGCGAGGACGAGAAAGAGGATAATGATGAGGAAGAGGGGGAGGATGATGAGGGGCTAGAAGGTTGGGAAGCACATGACGACGGATAAAATAAGCAGACGGATGACGATGAGAGAGAAGGGGGGAGTGAGGACGAGGCGGGAGGAGGACTAGAAGGAACGAGGAGCGCCGGAAGCAGGGAACGGAACAAGTCGACGAGGAGGGACAAAAACGGGGAGGGAGCAGAAGCAGACACAGATGCGAAAGGGGTCCGGGGGGCAGAAGACGATGACTCGGGACTGGCGGCCGAGTTCGCAAGGGGCCTCGGCGGAACCCACGGGGTTGACCCGTAGGGCCGACACTATACCGAAATCAAAAGGTCGGGGCGGGGGCGGGCGCTGGCTGGCTGGTGGGCGAGGAGGGGCTGGCTGTGGGGGGAGGGGGGGGCGGCCTCGGTGCTGTGCCGCAACAAAACATCGGGGCGGAGGCGCGCTGGCTGGCGGGTGGGGGAGAGCTAACTGCTGGCTGTGGGGGGAGGGGGCGGCGCAGCGCCAGCGCCGCGCCGAACTGCAGCGGTCGGGGCCTTGGGGGGGAGCGCGCTGGCTTGTGGGCGGGGAGGAGCTTGGCTGGCTATGGAGGGGGGCGGGGTCGGCGCGGCCCCAGTGGCGCGAAAAAGCGGGCTGGCTGGCGGGCGAGGAGGGGCCAGGCTGGCCGTGGGGGCGCAAAGGGGAGGGCGCGGTGCCCGTGCCGTGCCGACATGCAGAGGGCCGGGCGGATGGGGCGCACTGGCTGGTGGGCGAGGAGGAGCTGGGCTGGCCGTGGGGCCGTGCGGGAGCAAGGGGCGCGGCGCCGGTGCCATGCTGAAGCAAAAGGGCGGGGGGGCGCAGGGGGCGCGCTGGCTGGCTGTGGTGGTGGGGGGTGGCGACTGGCTGCGGAAATGGGGGTGGGCGCGGACGCGGCGCCGGCGCCGTGCCGAAGTAAAGGGGTCGGGCTGGAGGGGGCGCGCAGGCTCGGGGGAGGGGGAGGTAGGCTGGCTGCGGAGGGGGAGCGGGGGGGCGGGCGCGGCGCCAGCCGTGCCAACAAAAGGGTCGGGGCGGAGGGGGCGCGCTTGCTGGCGGGGGAGGAGCAAGCGGGCTGGCTGCGGAGGGGGAAGTGGAGTGGGCGCGGCGCTGGTGCCGTGCCAGAATGAAAGGTCGGGGCGGAGGGTGCGCACTGGCTGGTGGACAAGGAAGAGCTGGGCTGGCTGTGGGTTTGGAACAGGGCGGGCGCTGCGCTGGTGCCGGGCCGAAATGAAGGGGGGTCGGGGCTGGGGGAGCGGCTGGCTGACGGGGGAGGGGGGTGTGAGCTAGCTGCGGGAGGCGAAGGGGGAAGTGGTGACGAGCCGCGTGAAACGGGTCGGGGCGGAGAAGGCGCGCTGGCGGCTGCGGAGGAAGCCGGGAGGAGGACCGGTGCCTTGCCAAAAGAAGGGTCGGGGCGGAGGGGGCGCGCTGGCTGGCGAGGAATGGGGGGATGGAGATGGGCTGGCTGCAAAGGGATTCCGAGGGCGGACCTGTGCCGTGCCGACATAAAGGGGTCGGGGCGGAGGGGGCGCGCTGGCGGTTGCGGAGAAGGGCGAAAGGGGGGACCAGTGCCCTCCCGAAATACAGGGCTCGGAGCTCTAGACACACTGTGCAAGATAATAAAAAAGCAACTATCTCCAGCGCGTTCTACGTGACGAACGGCTACCGCACCCCCGTGGTGCCAGTAATCAAGCCGCCTGGCGAGCATGACGGGTGCCAATATGCGCGATGGCCTGGAGGTCTCGGTGTCAGTCTGGCCTCATCCGCCGCCGACCCCCCCCTCCTCCAAGGACTCTCGATGGCATAGCCGCGAGGAGAGGCTCACGGTCGCATGTAAGGAGACTGAACAGGGGCGTCCTATCCTCAAAAGGAGCATGGTGAGGTTAGCATTGGCGCTGGCAGATGATGATGAGGATGATGATGGTGGTGCTGAGTGGTGAGGCTCCAAGCTTTGACGGCGGTCATGATGGGCACAGAGGAGCCGAGGCCACGAACCCAACGGACAAAACGTCCACGGCTGGACCAGCCGCCCGCCCGACCACCTGGAGGGCGAGCGCCCAATATCCTGCCAGAAACTAGCGCGCCCATCCCACCACGACGCAATGGTGGAGTGGGATCCGGCTGCAGCCTGATGATGATGATGATGATGATGATGATGATGATGATGATGATGATGATGATGATGATGATGATGATGCTCATGATGATGATGATGACGATGCTGCTGCTGATGATGATGATGCTGATGCTGATGCTGATGCTGCTGATGATGATGCTGATGATGATGATGATGATGATGATGATGATGATGATGATGATGATGATGGAGCTGCTGATGACGATCGTGGCGGGGCAGGGGTCGCACCAACAAATTTGTATCAAAGATGGTGCTGGCCTTGCTGACCAGCCGGAAGTCGAAGCGCCCCTTGTTACCTTCCAGCGTTTCCCTGCAGAGGGTCTGGAAGTTCGCGGACCGACTGGTGGTCAATGGCGTGTGAAACCTTTTTTCTGTTCTTCCCTGTGGTTGAGTTCGCCTCGTATTCATCCACCATACCCAACCACATGTGTCGATTAACAGTGGGCGCTCCACGGGTGCCTAGTGGTCATGTGTACTGAAAGTTATCTCTTCTAGCCATGACGCAAGACAATCATGTGTCGCTGGGTCTGGTGCGTACTGGCGTCGGCGTGTGAGAAACTGTTTCCTTCCTCCTCTTAACCTCCTCGCCAGACTCGGCTATCGGTCTGAGCTTGCCAGGACAATACGCACCGGCGGAGAAGAAATCCTTTTGCGGGGGACTCTGGTGCACCGTCAGGCTAAGAGCTCAATAAATCCACGTCCGAACTCAAAAACAGATAGACTCCGGGTTGGGACGCGTGGTATATGTTGCCCGTGGCGTGCAGCATGGCAGCCCTTGATGGGCCTGTTTTCCACCACCACCACCACCATATGTTAGAGGGGGGAAGGAGGAGGATGAGGACAACGAGGAGGAGGAGGAGGACGAAGAGGAGGAGGAGGAGAAGGATGGAGGGGGAGGAGGGGAAAGATCCCCTCCCCCTTCAATTTATGGTGGTGGTGGTGGTGGAAAACAAGCCCATCAGCCCTGGGCTGTACCGTTCTGCGCTTGAGCACTCCACTTTCGCAATATCAGCGTACGAAATGTGCCACGGGAGGCGCTCCTACTGGGATCGGGGCGCGTGTCCGCAACCGTGCACCCTGGCGCGTTGACGCGCGGTGGCTTGCCAGGTGCTGCCTGGCAAGGGGTCCGTGCTCTTCGGAAGGACGCACCCCCCTCCAGGCCGCATCCAGGTGCGTGCATCGCCCGCCCCTCTCCCGAGGCTCCCTTGGCGGCCCGACGCCACTCTTGAGGTCTCCAAAGCGCCCACGATGTGCAAGATGACTTCCAAGACGGCCCAGGCAGGCCACCAGGGCCGCCAACATGGCCCAAGATGCCTCCACAGAGGCCCAATATGGCCCCGAGATAGCCCACGGTGGCCGCAAGACTGCCCAAAAGGTCCTCAAGCCAGGCCAAGAGGTCTCCAAGAGAACCTCCAGAGGGGCCCCAAGAGGCGAACAGCATGTATTTCCCTTCTGATGTGGCCTGATTTTGTAGTTTCGTCTTTTTTGGCTTTCGTGGCGAAACGTCGAACAAGCTTCCAAGATGGCCCCGCGACGGCCCAAGAGAGCCTCAAGGTAGCCCAAGAGGCCACCAGTACGGCCTCAAGATTGCCCATTAGGTTTCTAAGACGTCCCCAGGACGGCCCAAGGAGGCCCCAACACGGCCTCAACAAAAACCCAAGAACGGCCCCAAGACGGCACAAGAGCGTGCTCAGACGGCCCAAGGAGCCCCCGATCGCCTCCAAGGCGCCCCCAGGGCGCCCCCAAGAGGCCTCAATAGGCCGCCAAGACGCCCCCAGGAAGTCCCCACGGGCCCTCCTCCTCCTCCTCCTCCTCCGAAGTTTTATGAATAATTCCTCCCTGTCGCACCCCGGGGCCGGTCGGAAGGGCGGGTAGGGCGTTTCGCGTGAGACTTCCTCACCATCGATGAGCATGAGGCTCAGAAACTAGACCCAGTTCCACAGATGGAGGCTGGGCCGCTTCTGAAATGTAGCTCACGCTGTAGCGCTGCGCACTTTGAACAGCAAGAATGCAAGAGCCTCATGTCTGCTGGGCGGGTTGTTTTCAAAATGTGGCGGGCTCCACCGCGCCGCGCACGCTCGGTCTTAACGTGTTGCAAGACGTGTGCGGGCTCTCATGGTCAACCTTCCCGAACTGGTGTTTTCGAACTGTTCAGGATGGACAGGGCGCAACAATTACGTTCATTCGCGGTGTTGAGGTCCCAGGAGCGGTGTCCTGGCACAGTCCAGGATCAGCAAGACACAACAGTCAGTTTGACTCGTGGCGTTGAAGTCCTGCGAACGGTGTTTCTGCACACTTCAGGGTTTTCGCACCAACGGGGCACTTCCCCCAGTGGAAACAAATGGCACGCGTGCCCTGGCTCTTGCACTAAGGAGCCGCGAGAGACAGGAGGGTTTCGCCTCCTCCTCCAGGAGTTTATTTTTGTGGCCGCCGGGGGGAGGACGAACGACGAACGAACGACGACGACGAGCGAAAAAAAATAGGTCCGAGCTCTAGAACACAGCTGCGCAAGATAACAAAGGGTCCAGGGCGAGGGGGACTGGGGCCAGGGCTGGGGGGGGGAGGCTGGGTCCAGAGCCAGGGCCAGCGGGGCAAGGGGGGCGGGGGGCCAGGGCCAGGGGAGGAGACAGGGTCCAGGGCCAGGACCAGAGGGACGACGACAAACGAAAATAAAGGGTTCAGGGCGAGGGGAACTGGGGACAGGGCCGGCGGGGGGGAGGCTGGGTCCAGGCCCTGGGCCAGCGGGGCAAGGGGAGCTGGGGCCAGGACCAGGGGGGGAGGTTGGGTCCAGGGTCAGGACCGGACCAGGGACCCAGCGGGGCGAGGGGGGTTCCACGGGGCCAGGACCAGGGGGGGAGGTTGGGTCCAGGGCCAGAGTCGGACCAGGGACGACGAACGAAAACAAAGGGTCTAGCAAGGGGGGGAGTTGGGTCCAGGGCCAGGACCGGACCAGCTGCCAGGGACGACGACGAGCGAAAATAAAGGGTTGCCAGGGCGAGGTGGGCTGGGGCCAGGGCCGGGGGGGAGGCTGGGCCAGGGCCAGGGTCAGCGGGGCGACGGGGGCTGGGGCCAGGGCCAGGTGGGGAGGTTGGGTCCAGGGCCGGGACCAGAGGGACAACGACAAACGAAAATAAAGGGTCCAGGGCGAGGGGGACTGGGGCCAGGGCCGGGTGGGGGGGAGGCTGGGTCCACGGCCAGGGCCAGCGGGGCGAGGGGGGCTGAGGCCAGGACGGGGTGGGGAGGTTGGGTCCAGGGTCGGGACCAGACCAGGGGCCGGGGACGACGACGAACGAATGAAAATAAAGAGGTCCGAGCTCTAGAACACAGCTGTGCAAGAAAATAAAGTGGTCGGGGCGAAGGGGGCGGCGCGCTGGGCTGCTGGGGAGAGGGGGATGGGGGGGGGGGGCGTCGACGACGCCGAAATGAACTGAAGTGGTCGGGGATCGGAGAGGCGTGCGCGCTCGCCCTGCTGGGAAAAAATGGGACAGGGGGGGGGCGACGGGACCTCGAGTCGCCCGAAATAAAGTGGTCGGGGCGGAGGGTTGGCAGCGCGCTGGGCTGCTTGAGGAAGAGGGAGAGGGGGGGGGGCGGGACGACGACGCCGAATAAAGTCGTGGGGCGGAGGGGCGGTTTTGCGCTGGGGTGCTGGGGAAGCGACACGTAGCGACAAATGTCGTCACAACGCCGGAAATTAATTTTTTTTTAGGGCGACAACGACGCCAAAAATAAACCGGTCGGGGCGGAGTAGGGCGGATATGCGGCTGCGGTGCCTGGGGAAAGCGTACAAACTGGGGGTTTCATGTCGAAGATATTAGGGACGACGCGCCGAACAAAGTGGTTCGGGGGGAGAGGGCGGTGCGAGGGGCTAGCTGGGGAAAAGGGGGGGGGGGGGGGGGAGGGGGGGGGGTGGAACCGGGGGGGGGGCGACGACGTCGCCGAAATAAAATGGTCGGGGCAGAGGGGGCAGCGCGCTGGGCTTGCTGAGGAGGAGGTTGAGGGGCGGGGGCGACGGCGGACGCGGAAATAAAGTCGTCGGGGGTGAGGGGGCGTCGGGGGTGGTGAGTGCGGATGCGCTGGGGCTGCTGGGGGAAAAAGGACCCGGGGGCGAGGGGGCGACGACGTCGCCGAAATAAAATGGTCGGGGCAGAGGGGGCAGCGCGCTGGGCTGCTGAGGAGAGGGAGAGGGGCGGGGGCGACGACGACGCCGAAATAAAGTGGTCGGGGCGGAGGGGGCGGTGCGCTGGGGTGCTGGGGAGGACGAACGACGAACGAACGACGACGACGAGCGAAAAAAAATAGGTCCGAGCTCTAGAACACAGCTGCGCAAGATAACAAAGGGTCCAGGGCGAGGGGGACTGGGGCCAGGGCTGGGGGGGGGAGGCTGGGTCCAGAGCCAGGGCCAGCGGGGCAAGGGGGGCGGGGGGCCAGGGCCAGGGGAGGAGACAGGGTCCAGGGCCAGGACCAGAGGGACGACGACAAACGAAAATAAAGGGTTCAGGGCGAGGGGAACTGGGGACAGGGCCGGCGGGGGGGTGGCTGGGTCCAGGCCTTGGGCCAGCGGGGCAAGGGGAGCTGGGGCCCAGGACCAGGGGGGGGAGGATGGGTTCCAGGGTCAGGACCGGACCAGGGACCCAGCGGGGCGAGGGGGGCTCCACGGGGCCAGGACCAGGTGGGGGGGTTGGGTCCAGGGCCAGAGTCGGACCAGGAACGACGAGCGAAAACAAAGGGTCCAGCAAGGGGGGGGGTTGGGTCCAGGGCCAGGACAGGACCAGCTGCCTCCGACGACGACGAGCGAAAATAAAGGGTTGCCAGGGCGAGGTGGGCTGGGGCCAGGGCCGGGGGGGAGGCTGGGTCCAGGGCCAGGGTCAGCGGGGCGACGAGGGGGGCTGGGGCCAGGGCCAGGTGGGGAGTTGGGGTTCCTGGGCCGGGACCAGAGGACAACGACAACGAAAATAAAGGGGTCAGGGCGAGGGGGACTGGGGGGGGGGGCCCCCCCCCAGGGGGGCCGAGGTTGGGGGGGATGGCTGGGTCCACGGGCAGGCCAGCGGGGCAGAGGGGGGCTGAGGCCAGGGCCGGGTGTTGGGGATGGTTGGGTCCGGGGTCGGGACCGACAAGGGGCGGGGCCGACGACGACCGAATGAAAATAAAGAGGTCCGAGCTCTAGAGCACAGCTGTGCAAGAGAATAAAGTGGTCGGGGCGGAGAGGGCGGTGCGCTGGGTTGCTGGGAAAAGAAACACATGTCGACACAACGCCGAAATAGGGCGACGACGACGCCGAAATAAAATGGTCGGGGCGGAGAGGGCGGTGCGTGGTCGGGGCGGAGGGGGCAGCGCGCTGGGCTGGCGAGGAAGAGGGACGAGGGGGGGGGGGGCTGAACGACGACGCCGAACGTAAAGTCAGTCGGGTGCGGAGGGGGCGCGTGCGCTGGGGTGCTGGGGAGCGACACGTAGCGACACATGTCGACACAACGCCGAAATAGGGCGACAACGACGCCGAAATAAAGTGGTCGGGGCGGAGAGGGCGGTGCGCTGGGCTGCTGGGGAAAGCGACACATGTCGACACAACGCCGAAATAGGGCGACGACGACGCCGAAATAAAGTGGTCGGGGCGGAGAGGGCGGTGCGCTGGGCTGCTGGGGAGCGCGACGACGTGCCGAAATAAAGTGCTGGGCTGCTGAGGAGAGGGAGAGGGGGGGGGGCGACGACGACGCCGAAATAAAGTCGTCGGGGCGGAGGGGGCGTTGCGCTGCGGGGAGCGACTGGCCGAAATAAAGTGGTCGGGGCGGAGCTGGGCTGAGGAGAAGGAGAGGGGGGGGAGCGACACGACGCCGAAATAAAGTCGTCGGGGCGGAGGGGGCGGTGCGCTGGGGTGCTGGGGAGCGACACATAGCGACACATGTCGACACAACGCCGAAATAAAGTGGTCGGGGCGGAGGGGGCAGCGCGCTGGGCTGCTGAGGAGAGGGAGAGGGGGGGGGGGCGACGACGACGCCGAAATAAAGTCGTCGGGGCGGAGGGGGCGGTGCGCTGGGGTGCTGGGGAGCGACACATAGCGACACATGTCGACACAACGCCGAAATAAAGTGGTCGGGGTGGAGGGGGCAGCGCGCTGGGCTGCTGAGGAGAGGGAGAGGGGGGGGGGGCGACGACGACGCCGAAATAAAGTCGTCGGGGCGGAGGGGGCGGTGCGCTGGGGTGCTGGGGAGCGACACATAGCGACACATGTCGACACATACGACATATAGAGACATATATCGACACACACACACACACATATCGACGCATAGCGACACACAGCGACACATAGCGACGCACACATGGAGACGCATAGCGACACACAGCGACACATATAGCGGCACATGAAGGGCACAAGGCACACATCGACACATATAGCGACACATGAAGGGCACAAGGCAGCTGGGGGGGAGCGACGACGACGCCGAAATAAAGTGGTCGGAGCTCTAGACACCCTGTGCAAGAGAATAAGCCAATGCATGGGCCTAAAAAGAAGGACCATGGAGAAAAGTTGTATCCCAACATGCCTGGTGAGCCTTGGGGTTGCACTGGTCCTGCTCCTCCTCCTCCTCCTCCTTCTGCCCCTCCTCCTCCTCCTCCTCCTCCTCCTCCTCATTCTCACCGTTACCGTTACCGGCAGCGTCATCGTCATCGTCGTTATAATCGTAAACATCCAGCATCAACATCCGCATCAACATCAACATAAACATCATCCTCATCACCACCATCTTCAATACCACCATCGCCATCACCATCAACCGTCATCATCATCACCGCCACCATCAACATCATCATCAATATCGTCATCATCAACATCATCATCATCATCATCATCATCTCCCACATCGCGATCCTCCGCATACGTCCTCCTCCTTCTGAGCTCTTCATGCGCAGTCTCCCCATCAACACCATCACCAGCATCACCATATGATCACCACCATCATCATCGCCACCATGATCATCATCATCGTCATCATCATCAGATCACGACCATCATCACCATCACCATCACCATCATGATCACCATCAGCATTATCATCACCACCATCACCATCATCATCACCATCACCATTACCATCACCATCATCATCATCATCAGCATCATCATCAGCATCAGCATCAGCATCAGCATCAGCATCAGCATCAGCATCAGCATCAGCATCAGCATCAGCATCAGCATCAGCATCATCATCAGCATCATCATCATCATCATCATCATCATCATCATCGTCTTCCACATCGCACGCCTCCTCGGGCGGTTCGCGGGGCCCCCTCTTCCTCCCTCCCCCCTCGCGGCGGACGGCGCGAGCCCGAGTGATCCGAGAGCGCGCCGTCGTGGTACACCCAAATCCTTAGGGGGCTGGGAGCAAGGGGGGAGAGGAAGAGCAGAGAGTTTTTCTTGCTGGGGTGTTTTGCGCTCCGCTCGGGATCCATCGAGCGACGGGGGAGCAGAGGTGCGGCAGGGGGAGAATAGAGCGGGAGAGGAGGGGGGGGGGGACGGGGAGCGAGAGTGGACAGGCAGAGCGGCGGGGGGTTGGGGCGGAGGAGAGGACGGACCAGGACACGGAGGGGAGAAGGCTGGCGGTGGCGATGGGGGAACGACGAGGAGGGGGGGTCCCCAGAAGAGGGGGCGGAGAGGAGCCAAGGGAGGGGCGGGAAGGAGGGAGGGAAGGGGATGGGGGGCGGCGCGGTGGGATTGTGAACACCTTTTCCAAGCTCTCTCAAGCCCATTGCCTCCTCATCCTTCCTGCGTTCCCTCCTCGAGGAAGGGGGGGCGAGTAGGAAGAGGCGGAGGAGGAGGAGGAGGAGAAAGAAGGGCCGCATGAGATTCGCAACTTGATCGAAGTGGTTTATAGTAGGCAGGCTCAGATTGAGACGGGTACTGGCCTTCTGGAGTTTCAGCTGACAGCGCTGGTGAGGCCGGAGCAGGCCTTAAGACGGACCAAGAGGCCTCTAAGATGACCCCAAAGGCCATCAAGAGGGCCTCAAGAGGGGCCCAAGAAAGGTGTACAAGGTGGTACTCGCTAGAGCCCTGGGAGCCCACCAACAAAAACATGGCCCCAAACATCCTTAGCATGCCCCCAAGCAGCCCCCACAGGGGCCACCCAAAGCCCTCGGAAGCTGTCAAAACGCTCCCACGAGGCTACCCCGGAGGCATCCAAGAGGCCCCCAAGAAAACCCCGCAGCAGACGTGGAGGAATATGAAGACAAATTAACAACTACACGCGAGAGGCGGCAGGCAACATATACATCGTTCGCCGCACATATCCTCCTCTCGGGGTCGGCGGGACGTCGCAGGCCTCTTCGCGCGGGGTGTGCCTTGGATGCCCAGGTTTAAGCCTTTAGAGCGGTGCACGGCTAACATCCACGTACACCGATCATTAAGAAGCATGGCCGGCAGTGCAAAGGATGCAGTGCAGAGGTACCCCTATGTTACTCTCATCGTACTTAAGGACCACATCACAGAAACGACTTCGATCACCCAGAAAAGTGTCGAAACAGTGTCGAACGAGCATCGCCTCCCAGGGCCCGACACGTGAAAATCCTCAAGCTTCGGTACTCTTCGTGGTGCTCGAACTTCTTCCTGACGGCCAAGGCTAAAGTAGGTTGGAACATCATAAGGGTACCCTTGGACAACTGCCTATCCCGAGTATGCACTTCGGCTGTGCAGCCGAGGTGAGCCAACGACGGATCACCTAAGAAGCCAGGGCCAACTTTCTGGCATATCTCCACGTGCAGCCCTGAGGATTCGCAGGGGACTAGGAGACATGGCCAGCTTCATGCAGACTGCACAAGAAACGCTGAGCCAAGGCGAGGAGAGGAGACCTCTTAGAGAACGGCGAGGCTGTGGGGAACGATGGCGGCGATGTTGACGTCTATCATGGTGCTGATCTCGATGCTGGCAGTCATTATGACGACCCTGACGATGCTGCTGATGATGCTGTTGTTGATGATGACGATGGTGACGGGGATGGTGCATGTGCATATGACATACTTTACGGTGCGGGTGTCGGGTGATACACTGATGCCTAGTATCACGAGGAGTGTGACGACGATGATGCCAATGACGACTGCGAGCTCAAACTGATGGCGATGCTATTGCCAGTGATTATGGGGATGCTGAGATCTGGGACGACGGTGATGAGGATGACGATGAGGAGTTGGAGGAGGCTGTCGAGGAGGCGAGGGTGCAGACGCGACGGGGCGTGAGCCCTGATCGAGCCCCGATCGACAGGTCAGGGCCCGCTGAGCCCAGGTCGTCCTCTCCGCTGGCACGCTCCAGGGCCCCTCGCCGCCGCCGAGCACCCTGCGGAGGCAGATGCAGGCGACGAGCACGAGGGCGAGGCACCCGACGCACCCGCCCGCGGCCGCCAGCTTCCGCACGGGTGGGCCCCTGGATCTCGGGGCGGGGGAGGCCACGGCGATGACCGTGATCTGTGCCGCCGCAGCGGATGCTGCCCCCGCCGCCCCCCTCGATCTTCCCACCCCCTCCTCGCTCCCGCCTCCCTCCCCCCTCCTCTCCCCTCCCCCCCCCCTCTCCACACAAACACATGAGCTCCACACTGCGCATCCTCAGCCGCCATGCGATCCGAAGAGTCGCCAGGCAAGCCAGCAGCGACCCACGAGCCCTCTCCTCTCCCCCGTCCTCCCCCCTCTTGCTCCCTCCTCTCTCTCTCGCACCCCCCTCTCCCGTGCCTCGCTTTCCCCTACGCCCATCCTCCGCCCCTCCTTCTCGCCCGCTTCTCCTCGCCACACTACCAGACATGGCGGCAGGACTGCCGCGGCGTCTCGATTGGGACTTGCTCACGCGTATCTGTGCGTGGAGCTTCGCGCCTCGAACGACTTCTGCGGTCGGAGGGCGGGCCGCGCAACCGAATCCCTGCATGGATCTTCACGACCACGTGCTGGAGTGCTCTCGAGCTCTAGCCTCTCCTGGCTTAGGCAAGCCCTGGGCAGCCCGCGAGGCCCTCCCCCCCGAGACGGGCCCATGACGCCTAAGAAGCCCCCGGCAGGGCCCCGAGGCGGCCCACGGGGGCACCAAGATGGTCCAAGAGGTCCTACAGTCGGGGCGTTGACCTAAGGAACCCTAAATAAGGAACGAGGCGCCTTTTTCCCACAAGTTCAACTGCGATTTCCCATCGAAGACCGAAGGAATACCTAAGGCAGGATGGGGAACAATTAAGGAACACGGAGCCCCTCCCCAACGAAAAGGGTTCCTTCTTCAGCGCCCCGGCTGTAAAAGGCACGCAGGAAGGCCCTCAAGAGGGGCACATGACGGGCCTGACACTGCCCAATCGGGCGCCGCATCGGCCCAAGAGGCCAGAGGGTCGAAACTCGCAGGGGCCCCGGGAGCTCTCCCCCACAAGCTGGCACCCAAGACCTCCAACACGGCCCAGCCCAGAGAGGCTCCCGAGAAGCTCCCAAAGAGCCCTCCCGAGGCCCCCAGGAGCATGGACAAGGCTCCCCGGCCGCCCTGTCCCCTGCATCGAGGCGCCCCTGGGGCTCTGCATGGAAGTGCGTCTGCAGTGCAGAGCGAGCGCCTCGCTCGAGAGATCCCCCCGGTCCGCCAGCAACCGGGCGCGTGTCCTGCACGCCCTGGAGCTTTTTTTTTGGATTCAGGCAAGTTTACTTGCATGGCGTTCGCCCCCCCCGCCCCCCCCCCCCCCCCCCCCCCCCCTCGCCCCTCTTTCAAGCGAATACTAGCGGCAAGTGCCTCTCGACTTGCGTGATTTCCGCGCCCCCCCCCCCCGGGCTTGCTTCAGGCTCAGCCCCCCCCCCCGTCCATGCAAGTAAACTTTCGGTGTTGGTGGTAATATTTCGGTCACCTGGAAGCCAGAATATTACCACCATCACCGAGCTCGGGATCTTCTTCCCTCGGTGGAGGCACACCGCCGAGATTGGTGTTGGTGTCAATCTCTAGGCCTCCGAAAGAGGGGGGTCGAGCTGGCGCCTCGCTCGAGACAGCCTCGCGGGCTGCTCCCTGGGCGGCGCCTCCTCGGCGCGCTGCCGCCGGCGCCTCGCCCGGGAGAGCCTCACAATTAGGGGGAAAACAAACCTACCTCGCTTTTGACCACCCTCGCTTCCAAGAAACAGGGGGACGCAAGACCTGGGTACAGGGGACTCGGAAATCCCCGACGAGGTCGTCAAAAAAATGACGAGGCCGAGCCTGCATTTTGACGAGGCCTCCCGCTGCAGACATCCAACGAAACTCCTCCTCGTCAAAATCCGAGGCGCGTCGTCAAAAAACGATGGCGAACCCGAGTCCTGGCAAACCCGGGTCTTACGCTCCCCCGAAAGAAATACCAAACGATGCCAAATCGCAGCCTATACTGGTCAGGCCGCTTGACGAGGAGGCGCGTGGTATGGCTTGGTTTTGCCTGGAAGCGAAAGCGGGGTAGGTAATTCACGCTCTGACACCATCTGCTCCCCGGCGGGCTTCCCTGCCGGGCTGCTCCAGCCGGCGCCTCGCTCACGACACGGGGATCTGCTCCGAAAGCAAAAGGGCGGGCTGGCCAAAACGGGCGCGCCGCTCGAGGCATCCCAGCGCGCGGGGCGCGAACCGGCCCTGGCGGCTCCCCCTTGGGGCACTCAAGCCAGCGCCTCGCCTGAGAACGCCGCACAATCTGTGCTGAAAACAAACAAGTCGGGGCCACCAAACCAGCAGACCGCTGGAGACATCCCCACAATCTGCTTTGAGAGTAACGGAGTCTGGGCTACAAGACAAAGAATTTGCCTGAGACATTCTCATTACATCTGCTCTGAGCAGAGAAAAATAATCCCGGCAACCAGCCAGGCACACCGCCTGAGACATCCCACCATCTGGGCGCGAATAGTGGAGTGTCCCCACCCCCTGGCGGCTCCCCATCGGGCTGCCCAAGTGTCACGCAGGCTATATCGAGGTGAGCATTGGGCCACCAACCAAAAACATAATGGGGGATCGAAACATGCAAACCGCCTGAGGCATCCCCACAATCTGGGCGCGGAGAACGGAAAATCCCCACCCTTGGCGGCTCCCAACCCCATTGGGATGCCCAAGTGCCATGCCTGCCATACCTTAAGTGCGTGAGTTTGATTGCGAGTGAGTTTGAATAGGAGTGAGTCTGAGTATGAGTGAGTCTTAGTGTCAATGAGTTTTGGAACATCTGATGAGAATGCAATGGTAAGCCTGCGTACGAATGGTATGAGTGCGAGTGAGTCTGAGTATGGGGGGAATATTGATGTAAGTGCGTCTGAATATAAATGGTCTTAGTATGTCTAAGTCTGAAAAGATTTGAGTGTGCGCGACAGGCCCGAATGAGCGGAGGGGAAACAGGAAATGCACAACAGAAGGAAAAGGGAGGAATGACGTGAGTGAGTGGGACGACGGAAGCGTCACAAGAGTAAAACAACCATCTCACGATATCTGTACCATAAGAGCACGTTTCAATCCATGGGTGGAAATACATCGAGACTGGGCCCCTAGGACCCAACTTTCTGTAGCATTTTTCGAGCGACGTCGATCTGTGATGGCCTTGGGGGCCCGAAACCGGGCGAAAACGCCTGGAGTAAAAAAGGCCAGTGGTCGTAGTAGTCGTAGTAGTCGCAGTAGTCGTCGTAGTAGTAGTAGTAGTAGTAGTAGTAGTAGTAGTAGTAGTAGTAGCAGTAGTAGTAGTAGTAGTTGTAGTAGTAGTAGTAGTAGTAGTAGTAGTAGTAGTAGTCGTAGTAGTAGTCGTAGTAGTAGTCGTAGTAGTCGTAGTAGTCGTAGTAGTAGTAGTAGTAGTAGTAGTAGTAGCAGCAGTAGTAGTAGTAGTAGTAGTAGTAGTAGTAGTAGTAGTAGTAGTAGCAGTCGTAGTAAAAGGAGTAGTAACAGTAGTAACAGTAGTAGTAGTAGTAGTAGTAGTAGTAGTAGTAGTAGTAGTAGTAGTAGTAGTAGGGGTGCACATGGTCTTCGTGTCGTTACAAACCTCACCTTCGTGTACTCTTCTTCTTGTGTATCAGGCCTAATAGAACTCCTACAAGGGGAATTACGAAAACCGTAGTTTCAAAACTGGCCTTCGTGTCTTTCGCGCCAATGCCTACCTTCGTGCACTAGTCGCTGTAGAGGCTGTAGATTGGATTCGCATTAGAAAGCAAACAAAAACGGCAGTTTTACACCTGTCCTTCGTGTCGACGTCGGATTTGGAGCAACCGCCACTGCCAGCCGCTTCATTTCGGCACAACCCTCTCAAGGATCGTGGGCCTGGCCCTCCGACGCGCGATTCCGGCGCGCACTTCAC
This sequence comes from Prorocentrum cordatum, assembly GCA_963575745.1. Taxonomy (NCBI): domain Eukaryota; class Dinophyceae; order Prorocentrales; family Prorocentraceae; genus Prorocentrum; species Prorocentrum cordatum. Next base: position 129,939 of record CAUYUJ010018426.1, read on the forward strand.
TAGGATCGTGGCCCTGGTCCAATTGGGCGCTGCCGAAGGCCCACCGACGTCCAATTCCGGCACGCCGCTCACGAGGATCGTGTCCTGGCCCACCTGGAAGCGCTGCCGACGGCCCACCGATGAGCAATATCGGCGCACCCCTCACACGGATCGTAGACCTCGCCACATTTGGATCGCCGCCCGACGCTGAAGTTCGGCACGCCTCTCACATGGATCGTGGCCCTGGCCGACTGTGGAGCGCTGCCGACGGCCCACCGACGCCCAATGCGGGAACACCCCTCACGAGGATCGTGGCCCTCTGGTCCACTTGAGAGTGGGTTTTCATAAAGACGTCGTTCTGGTTTTATTCGGGAGCGCATTCTGGTTTATTCGTTTCGGGTTCGTGATGGTTAGGAGGAAGAGGAGGAAGAGGAGGAAGAGGAGGAGGAGGAGGAGGAGGAGGAGGAAGAAGAGGGGGAGGAGGATGAGGAGGGGGAGGAGGAGGATGAGGAACAGGAAAGCGAGCAGGAAAAGAGGAACGCTGTTTTCTCGTCTTCCACAATGGGTTTTCAAACCTCACCTTCGTGTACTATTTGCTCTACAGCCCCTGTATTGTTTTCTTATGAGCGATCGGCGAAATTGTGGGTTCCGAACCCCTTCTTCGTGTACTATTGGAATCCGTGGGCTTCTGGACCTCATCTTCGTGTACTACTAGGTCTATAGCCCGTGTATTGTTTTCCTATCAGCGAATGGCGAAATTGTGGGTTTCCGAACTTCTGCTTCGTGTACGATGAAAATCCGACTATTCTATGTTATTCTAATTGGTTTTATATGACTGTGTAGAACCCGAACCCGAACCCGAACCCGAACCCGAACCCTTACCTTTACCCTTACCCATTCATTCTTAGTAGACACGAAGGTGAAGTTTGACTCTAGTAGTAGTAATAGTAGTAGTAGTAGTAGTAGTAGTAGTAGTAGTAGTAGTAGTAGTAGTAGTAGCAGTAGTAGTAGTAGTAGTAGTAGTCGCAGCCCGCAGCAGCAGGAGTAGTAGTAGTAGTCGTAGTAGTAGTAGTAGTTAGTAGTAGAGTAAGTAGTAGTAGTAGTAGTAGTAGTCCAGTAGTAGTAGTAGTCGTAGAGTAGTAGTAGTATAGTAGTAGTAGTAGTAGTAGTAGTAGTAGTAGTATAGTAGTCGTAGTCGTAGTAGTAGTAGTAGCAGAGCCCCATCAGCCCAATGTTGTGGGCATTTCCCGAGCCGGGCCGAGCGCATAGTTTACACACTGTGCGCTTCGCGCGACGGGAGCCAAACTGCAGCGCCAAATCTCAGACCGCGGAGGCCCCGGCCACGTTGTAGACCCACCTGCCGTGACCTCGAGTTCCCGTACGTCCGTCCCGCACGGGCCCGGGGACTCCGAGGCCCCGGCCGCCCGAGGTGTCCTCGCGCTTCGAACCCTGCTCCTCCAAGGGACAAAGGGAGGAGAGGTGGAGGAGGAGGCAGGAAAAAAAAAAGAATCCCAGCTTAGATTAGTTTCCCGAGGAGTTTGCGTTAGACTAAAGGGAAGTTTTATATAGATACAGGTTAGTAAACAGAGGAAAGGGTTTCAGGACCCTTTAAAGGAGGAGGAAAACATAGGAGGAGGAAGCATAGGAGGAGGAAGAGGAGGAGAGGAGGAGGAGGAGGAGGAGGAGGATGAGGAGGAAGCGGGGGAGGAAGCAGGAGGAGGAGGAGGAGGAGGAGGAGGAGGAGGAAGAGGAGGAGGAGGAAGCACAGGAGGAGGCGCGAGGACACCTCCAAGTCCCCGAACCCTGCGGCGACCCCGCGCCCCCACCGACTCGCCACCACGGCGTGGCCACCGCGCCGCTAAGGGGGCCCCCGATCCGGGTGCCCCCGGGGCCTGCCGCCGCCCCGCGGGCGCTCCCTCCGGGGCCTCCTCGATCTGCAGCGACGTGCGGGCGGGCATGCCCCCCCCCCCCCGCCCCCTCGCTGAGGGCTGAAGGCCTCCTGCTGTCCCTCGACTCGCGCGCTGGAGCGTCTAAGACCAGCCTTAGGTCGGGCGTGTCCTCCTGCAGGCGGATTGCAGACGAAGATAAGCACGTGTGAACAGAATGCGAACACATAAACATAAATAGTCCAAAGAACGTCCCCCGGCTATTTTTTCAGTATTCCTCCTGTAGAAGGACATGCCCGACTTAGGACTAGCTCCAGATTTTCTTGGAGACCTCGGGACTTACAGCGATCTATCCAAATTTGTTTGCTTCGACCCAGCCGGATTGACCTCGGTTTCCCTGGCTCGACCCTCGCAAGCTCACACCTAATTACAACGTCTGGAGTTGTTCGATACGTGGCCCCTGGAAATCATCACCTTTTCCCTCGGGCTGGCTGTTCAACCTGAGTCGTTAGTTGACGGTCCCGCGCCCCAGCGATGGCTTCTAGAGGCCGAAAAGCGAAAGAAACATCCGCCTAGATTTTTCTCAAGACGTTCGGGGTCTGGGCCTGGCTTGATCCCCGGAAATCGATTGGTACAAGCCCCTCCCCCAACCTGGCAAATCCCGAACCCAATCTGACCCAGCCCCTGTCGACCCCGCGCCAAAGCTAACCAGACCCATTCAAGTTAACGTGGCCAACGGCTCGGCGACACCAGTGTGTCATGCGCGCGTTGCAGCACATGATGCACCAGAGTGGAGCGACACTGCAACATGCTTTGCAAAACTGCTAACTGTATCACTGATCCTCTTCGGCTCCAATGAACAATCTGGCCCGCGCGGAGGCAAGAGAAACATTCGCAATCGTGCATTTGGCCGGCTATGAAGTGACAACAATATTCGCAATCATGGGTGTGGCTGGCGCGGACGCGAGAGCAGCCGTCATAGTCGTGGATGTAGCTGGCGCTGAGGCGAGAGTGACGTTCGCAATCATTGGACGTGGCGCGAGAACAACGTTCGCAATCATTGATGTGGCCGGCGCTGATGCGAAAGCAAAATTCCCAATCATGGGTGTGGCCTGCGCTGTGGTGAAAGCAAACATCGCAATCATGGATGCGGCCTGGGCTGAGGCCAAAGCAACAGTTGATCTAGTGGATGTGGCCAGCGGTGAGGTGAGAGCATCCGTCGCAATCGTGGGCGAGGTGTCCCACTGCTGCGCACGCAGCAGCAGCAGCAGCAGAAACAATAGCGCAGCAACACAAGCGACACCAGCAGTACCTCTTTGACCAGCATGACAGCAAACATCACCACCACGCGCACCAGCGCCAGCGACACTAGCAGCACCAGTATGACAACTACAACTGGGAACAGCAACACCAGGCGACGCAGCACAAGCGCCACTAGCAGCACCACTGAGACCACAACGACAGCAAGCAGCAGCACCAAACGCAGCAGCACCAGCGCCACCAGCAGTACCACTGTGACGAGCACGGCGGGGAGCAGCAGCGCCACCCGAAGCACCACAAAGGCCACCAGCAGTACCAGCGTGACGAGCACGATGGAAAGCAGCACCACTACACGAACCAACACACGCGCAAGGAGCAGCGCCACCGTGACGCGCACGACAGGATCCAGCGGCACGACACGCACCAGCGCCGGCGCCACCAACAACACCACTGCAACCAGACGACGCTGAGGCGAGAACAACAATCGCGGCCCGAGCTGAGGCGAACACAACAATCGCCATGGGCACTACGTAAAAGCAGCATTCCGAGTCGAGTGTGCGGCCCTCGTTGAGGGGAGAACAGTAATCGCAATCATGCGTGCGGCCCGCGCCCAGGCGAAAACGCCATTTACAATCAGATGTGGCCTGCGCCACAGCGAGAACGGCATGCTCAATGAAAGATGTGGCTGGCGCCTAGGCGACAGCACCATTTTTCAGAAGACACGTGACCGGCGCCACTGCGAGAACGACATGCTCAATGAAGGATGTCGCCGGCGCTAAAGCGAAAGCAACATTTTCAATCAGAGATGTGGCCTGCGCCAGGGCGAGAACGACATGTTCAATGAAAGATGCCGCTGGCGCCTATGCAACATCAATATTTTGAATCCGAGATGTGGCCTGCGCCAAGGCAGGAAAGACATGCTCAATTAAGGATGTCGCCAGCGCATAGAGAGATGCGGCCTGCGCCAAGGCGAGAGCGACGTGCTAAATGAAGGATGTCGCCGTCGCCTAGGCGAAACTACATTTCAAATCAGACATACGGCCTGCGCCAAGGCGAGAAAGACATGCTCAATGAAGGATGCCGCTGGCGGCTAAGCGACAGCAACATGTTCAATCAGAGATGTGGCCCACGCACAAGTCGGACCATCATTCCGAGACAAACGCGTCGCCAGAATGCAGGTGTCACGCCCATTCCGCGCGGGCCGGGCTCGGTGTCACCGAGGTCCAGGTGATGTTAGGTGGGTAGGCCACGTTAGGGTTAAGCCGGGCATGCCCCTCTACAGGAATATTCAAGAATAGTTGAACATAATATGGTGACGTTGTTCTGTGTTCTTTTGAATACTTATGTCGCTTCTTATGCATTCATATATATGTATATATATATATATTGCTTTGGAGCTATATCTTTCTTCCAAAATCCGTCTGTAGGAGGACATGTCCGACCTAACTTTCGGGGGGGATTGTACAAGCCTCTTATGTGGCGTCCGAGTGAAAGGGGGCAGTGGATTGCACCGTGCCGCCGATGTACCGGCGATGCATCGGCGACCTCGACGTGGAGAACATCTGGACCCACATCCCGCAGCATCGGCGATGCGTCGGCGATGCGGCGCGCTCCTCCGACCCCAAGTGCTCCGACCTCATCTGGGAGGCCTAGAACGGGGAACAACCATGCAGCTCGAATTGTCTCTCGATCCCGAGTACTCTGGATTTCGTAATAAAGGGAGGGGGGTCTCATTTCGGGGGGGGTCTCTTCCAGGCTATCTTGGAGGGCCTGGGGGGGTCTGGGGACGATGTTTAAGAGGGTTCTCCCACGGGGGAGGTCTAAAACTTCTCGTCTGGGAGGGTTGAGACCCCCTCCCTTTTATTACGAAATCTGGAGTAGTTTTTGACGGTCCTCGGGCCAGGCGGAAAGCCTCCGTCTGTTTTCTTTGCGGAGCGCTGGATCTCTGGGAACTCACCAGGACGTACCTCAATCTTCCATGCCCGATCCCCGCAGGTCGAAGGTCCCCGGGGGCAGCCCTCAATCTCCCTCTCTCCCTCCCTCTCTCCGCTCCCTCCGCTCCGCTCCCCCTCTCCCTCCCTCTCTCCCCCCCCCCCTCCTCCAGAGGGGGACGAGGAGGAGGAGGAGGAGGAGGAGGAGGAGGAGGAGGAGGAGAGGAGGAGGAGGAGGAGGAGGAGGAGGGGAGGGGAGGAATGGAGGGAAGCTGGACCACTTCAGCCCTCACGCCCCCCCCCCTGGTCCTGAGCCCCTCGCGCGCCGCCCGCGCGGGCGGGCGGCCGCGGCCCTCCGCTGGGCCGGGCTCCGGGAGGGCGCGGCGGTGGCCCGAGGCGCGCGGCGGAGTCGGAGCGCGGCCGCGGAAACGCAGGCAAGAATCCTTCACCGCTTCCGCCTCCTCCTCCTCCTCCTCCTCCTCATCCTCCGCCTCCGCCTTCCTCACTCCTCGTTGCTTTCCCATCTTCCCCTGAAATGCTCCTCCTCCTCAGCCTCCTCCTCATCATCCTCCTCCTCCGCCTCCTCCTCCTCCTCCTCCGCCTCCTCATCCTGAACCTCCTCCTTCCTCCTCCTCCTCCTCCTCCACCTCCTCCCTCCTCCTCCTCCTCCCCTCCTCCTCTCCTCCTCCTACTTCTCCCTCCTCCTCCTCCTCCCCCTCCTCGTACTCCTCTTCCCCTGAGATCCTTCTCCTCCTACTTCTCCTCTTCAACCTCCTCCTCGTACTCCCGTTCCCCTGAGATCCTCTTCCTCCTCCTCCTTCTCCCCAACCTCCTCCTCCTCCTCCTTCTCCCCTGAGGTCCTCCTCCTCCTTCTCCTCCTCCTTCTCCTCCTCCTTCTCCTCCTCCTCCTCGATATTTCCAGGCCTGCTCCCCGCAAAATCGATGGGAGGCGGATCTAAGTTCAGCGGCGGCGGTCGGAGCGCGGCCGGCCGCGCACAGGCAAGCGCCTGCGCGGCGCCCTGTCACGATCCTCCTTCGACGAGGATGTCCAGGCGATGGCTGCGCAGCGGCTGCGAGAGGGGGCCTCAGACCAGCCCATGATGTGACATTGGGGCAGATTGACATCATCGAGCGTGCTTCCGTATGTTCTAGGCTCAATGCTGGAGGGCATGCAGCAGCCCAGTTCCACTTCCCAAAGCTTCGGAAACTGCTCAGTCGTCCACGTGCAGAGGGGTGTAAGGGGGAGGGCGGAAGGCTTCTTAGACGCACCCCTGCTCCTTAGGAGGCGCGGGCCTTGTCTATAGATGTAGGGCCGACACTCTATTTTGGAAGCAGTCTCCCCCAAAGAAGCCCCCCCCAACTCCCCCTGCCCCCTTGTGCGCGCCGTCACCCTGGAAAACTTGCCTGAAGGCTTGAGGCCGGGCCTTCCGACAAGGCCCGCCCCCGGCGCACTCGCCCGCGCGCTCTGCGGCGGCCCTGCGTCCTCTTGCGGTCGGCCCTGGCGAGGCGCTCCTGCACGCCGCCTCCCCGCAACGGCCATGTCGACTCGCGGCGCTCGTCGGCCCCGCGCCGCCGGCCTCCCGCTCCGCGCGCTTCCTCCTCAAGAAGCGTCCTGGGTTCGCCGCCGAAGCTGCTCCTTACAGCTTCTCGGTCGCGCCCCGGCGCGCACGCGGCATGCCAGCGCGCCGCGTTCCCCTGGAGTGCGACGGACTGCGAGCTGCGAAGGATCGGCAGAGACACGCCCAGTACGACGGCGCCAGGACGAGGACGACTTCGGGCGAGAATGGACCGAGAATCTCTGAGATCCGGCGACTCTGGAGGATGCCTCTCGGGCGCCGCGGCCCTCTCAGAGCCTTCCAGAACGCTCTGAGAGCGTTCTGGAACGCCCTGGGACATTTGTGTTCCTCGTCCTAGCCCCGTCCGGCAGAACCGCGCAGGGCTCGAGCGGAGCGTCCGGGACGGGAGCACCCGGAGAACCGGGAGCCGGACGCAGGAACAGCAACGGCTCTGGCGAGGACCCGGCCATGCGCAGGCCGGAGTACCGAACGCCAAGTGAGCGACGAGGAGGAGGAGGAGGAGGAGGAGGAGGAGGAGGAGGAGGAGGAGGAGGAGGAGGAGGAGGAGGAGGAGTAGGAGGAGGAGGATGAGGAGGAGGAGGAGGGAAGGAGGAGGAGGAGGAGGAGGAGGAGGAGGATAGGAGGAGGAGGAGGAGGAGGAGGAGGAGGAGGAGGAGGGAGGAGGGAGGGAGGGAGGGAGGGAGCGAGGGAGGAAGGAGGAGGAGGAGGCGGAGGGAGGAGGAGGAGGAGGAGGAGGAGGAGGCGGTGGCGTGCGCAGGCCGCCGGCGCGGCACACTTGAGTGGAGAGCGAGGGTGCGGGCGCGCGACCTTACCCGGGCAGCGGCACCGTCGAACCCGTGTTGTTCTGCGCGGCACAGGTCCCAGGCCCCCGACATCGTGATTTGTTTCGTAACGTCGGGCGGAGGAGGAGGAGGAGGAGGAGGAGGAGGAGAAGGAGGAGGAGGAGGAGGAGGAGGAGGAGGAGGAGCAGGAGGAGAGGAGGAGGAGGAGGAGGAGGAGGAGGAGAAGGAGGAGGAGGAGGAGGAGGAGTCGATCTTTGACAGTGCTGGGGCCCAGCGAGGGCCCCCTGAGGCTGGACATGGCACAAACCCTGCTGCCGCCAGAGTTTCATGACCCAAGGGAGGTCTGGGATGCAAGCCTGGGCACCCACCGCCAGGCGGGACGCAGGAGAGAGACCTCCTCGATTCGAGTACGGGATCGGCCACAGCATTGATGTACCCCAGAGTTGATGTCATCGCCGAATCTACAGACCAAACGAAGTCGCAGGCACAAGCAAAGTTCTGGGTACATGTAGGTCGGGCATGTCCCCCTACAGAAGGACTTTGGAAGTCAAATAAAAGATACCCCAACAATGCTCCAATAATGATCAAACATACTCAGAAAATCGTCCGCGGACTATTGTTTGACTATTATTTACATGTTCCTCCTGTAGAGGGACAGGCCCGACTTCAGGGTACATCAAGCCTGCAGTCGATCCCCTACTCGATCGACGCGGCGAGGCGGGGCGGCAGAGTGTACGCCGGGTGATGGCCTGGTAGGGGGGGGCGGCGGAAAGGTACCAAGCCGGCGGGGTACCAAGCCGGCGGCATCGCGGGAGAGCGGGGGGAGGGGGGGAGGCTCCCGGATACCAAGCCGGCGGGGTACCAAGCCGGCGCTGGCTTGGTCGGAGGTGAGGGGGTGAGATCGAAGTGGAACGGAGAGCCCCCCTACCGGGAAATCGATTTCGGTTTCGTGTTCGTGCGTGCCGTGCGGGCGAGGCGAAGCTGCGTGGGCGGGCGAATGAAAGTCTCCTGTGGCTGAGGCGCGGCCGGACCAAATGTCTCCCTTCCGGGCGGCCGGGGGCCCGCGGTGTCCCGCCGGTGTTCCGCTGGTGTCCCGTGTGGCTGAGGCGCGGCCGGACCAAATGACTCCCTTCCGGGCGGCCAGGGGCCCGCGGTGTCCCGCCGGTGTCCCGCTGGTGTCCCGTGTGGCTGAGGCGCGGCCGGACCAAATGACTCCCTTCCGGGCGGCCGGGGGCCCGCGGTGTCCCGCCCGTGTCCCGTCGGTGCCCCGTCGGTGTCCCGATGATGATGATGTTGATGTTGATGTTGATGTTGATGATGATGATGATGATGATGATGATGATGATGATGATGATGATGGTGCTGATGATGATGATGATGATGATGATGATGATGATGATGATGGTGTTGATGGTGTCCCGATGATGCTGTGGATGGTGATGCGGATCGATTGTGAGATCGATAGTGAGGTCGAATGTGAGATCGATGGTGAGATCGATAGTGATATCGGTTGTGAGATCGAACGTGAACCCGAATGTCAGATCGATTGTGAGATCGGTTGTGATATCGTTCGTGATATCGATAGTGGTATCGGTAGTGAGATCGATTGTGAGACATAATGGGATATCGTTTGTGATATCGATGGTGATATCGATAGTGAGACAAATAGTGAGACCGAATGTGAGATCGACTGTGGGATCTATTGTGAGATCGATTGTGAGATCGATAGTCAGATCGATTGTGAGATCGATCGATTGAGATCGATAATGAGATCGATAGTGAGTTCGATAGTGAGATCGATGATGAGACCGAATGTGAGATCGATTGTGAGATCGGTTGTGATATCGATAGTGAGATCGATAGTGAGACCGAATGTGAGATCGATAATGATATCGAAAGTGCGTTTGATAGTGAGATCGATAGTGATACCGAATGCGAGATCGATTGTGAGATCGATTGTGATACCGATAGTGAGATCGATAGTGAGACCGAATGTGAGATCGAGAATGAGATCGATAGTGAGTTTGATAGTGAGATCGATAGTCAGATCGAATGTGAGATCGATTGTGGTATCGATTGTGAGATCAGTAGCGAGACCGAATGTGAGATCGATTGTGAGATCGATAGTGACATCGATAGTCCGACCGACTGTGAGATCCATCGGTTGAGATCGATTGTGAGATCGGTAGTGAGTTCGATAGTGAGATCGATCGAGTGCGACGTTAGTCCCTCCCCCCCCCTCACCTCCTTATCACCCGAAGGGTGGTCGTATAGGTATAGGGGGCGGGCGCCGGGGGGGTACCAAGCCGGCGGGATACCAAGCCGGCGGCATCGCGGGAGGGCGGGAGGAGGGGGGGAGGCTCCCGGATACCAAGCCGGCAGTAGCAGAGTTTAGAGTATATTACAAAGCCTCGCTGGCTAGGTAGGGGGCGGGCGCCGGGCAAACCAGGTACCAAGACGGGAGGGTTACCAAGCGACGGCACGCCGGGAGGGGAGGGAGAGAGGGGGAGGCTCCCGGATACCAAGCCGGCGGGGTACCAAACCGGCGCTGGCTTGGTAGGGGGCGAGCTGCGGGGGGTACCAAGCCGGCGGGGTACCAGGCCGGCGGCATAGCGGGAGCGCGGGAGGGGGGGAATGGCTCCCGGATACCAAGCCTGCGGGGTACCAAGCCGGCGCTGGCTTGGTAGGGGGCGGGCGGCGGGGGGAGGTACCAAGCCGGCGGGGTACCAAGCCGGCGGCATCGTGGGAGGGCGGGAGGGGGGGGGGAGGCTCTTGTATGCAGCCAGCGCGGTAACCAAGCCGGCGCTGGCTTGTAGGGGGCGAGCGACGGGGGGTTGGTACAAGCCGGGGGGGTACCAAAGCCGGCCGGCATCGCGGGAGGGGGGAGGAGGGGGGGAGGTCCGGATACAAAGCAGGCGGAGTACAAGCCGGCGGATCGCGGAGGGGCGGGAGAGGAGAGAGGGAGGAGGCTCCCGGATACCAAGCAGGGGGGTCCAAGCCGGCGCTGGCTTTGTAGGGGGGCGAGCGCCGGGGAGGGTTACCAAGCCGGGGGGCAACCAAGCCGGCGGCATCGCAGGAGAGCGGGGGGAGTGGACGGGAAGCTATTGGATACAAGCGGCGGCAGTAACAAGACGGCGCTGGCTTGGTGAGGGGCGGCGTCGGGGGGGTACAAGCCTGCGGTGTAACCAAGCCGGCGGCATCGCGGGAAGGCGGGAGAGGGGGGGAGGCTCCCGGATACCAAGCCGGCGGAGTACCAAGCTGGCGCTGGCTTGGTAGGGGGCGGGCACCAGGGGGGTACCAAGCCGGCGGGGTACCAAGCCGGCGGCATCGCGGGAGGGCGGGGAGAGAGGGGGGGGAATGCTATTGGATACCAGAGCGGCGGCCGGTGCCAAAGCCACCAAACTGATGGCGTGGTGAGGGGGCGGCGCAGTGGGGTACCCAAGCCGGCGGGGCACCAAGCCGGCGGCATCGCGGGAGGGCGGGAGGAGGGGGGGAGGCCCCCGGATACCGAGCCGGCGGGGTACCAAGCCGGCGCCGGCTTGGTAGGGGGCGGGCGCCGGGAGGGATACCAAGCCGGCGGGGTGCCAAGCCGGCGGCATCGCAGGTTGTTCATGAGAGCAGGGGGGGGAGGGGGGGGAATTAGTACAACCAGAAGACGTCGGAGTACAAGCAGTCGCTGGGGGGCGGCGAGGGGAGGTACCAAGCCGGCGGGGTCCAAAACCAAGCCGACGGCATCGCGGGAGCGGGCGGGCGGGGGGAGGGGGGGAGGCTTCACAGATACCAAGTCCTCGGGAGCGCGGGTACCAAGCCGGCGGCCGCTGGCTTGGTAGGGGGGAGCCCCCGGGGGGGTACCAAGCCGGCGGGGTACCAAGCCGGCGGCCGCTGGCTTGGTAGGGAGGAGCCCTCGGGGTGTACCAAGCCGGCGGGGTACCAAGCGGAGCTGACTTAGGGGACGGGAGACGGGGGGTATCCAAGCCGGCGGGGTTTTACCAAGCCCGGGTGGGTTGGTACGGTGGCGAGAGCGGGGGGGGTACCAAGCCGGCGGGGGTACAAAAGCCGGCGGCATCGTTGGGAGGGCGGGGGAAAAGGGGGGGAAGGCTTCCCGGATACCAAGCGGCGGGGCTACCAGCCAGCGCTGGCTTGGCAGTGAGCAGGCGCGTACGGATAAAATAAAAAAATAAATTATATCAATTGATAATATATTTTAATTTATATTGTAATTATATTAAATAATAATAAAAACATAAAATTAAATAAATTGACGGCTGATCGTTTCCAAAATAGAGCTCTCGTCTTGGCGCCGCGGGCATGCGTCGCAAAATTTTGCGAAAACTACACGGATGGCTGGCGGCTGGTTTTTCAAAATGGTGCTCACACATTTAGAAGAGATAAATTGTCAACATCTATGAAAATGCACTGGTTTGATCAGCCAAGAACCTGCAACGTGACATTTCTGCGCGCGCATATGTTTCATCAATGTCATGCCCACGTGGCGCCTCTCAGGCCAATGGGGCGCCCCTCTTTCGAGGGCGCGGGTCCAGGTGCGAAGGGAACACGCGCATGGACTTATGAAGAAGAGACATGGGACGGGAGGGTGTATAGCAGCATCGTTGATGCATCCTGGGTTTTTCCTGGTCCTCCTTCTCCTCTTCCTCCTCTTCCTCCCCCTCCTCCTCACCACCCATCAGCGGCGTGGTGGGAGAGCGGGAGTGGTTTCCTTCCCCTCCCCCTCCTCCTCCCCCGTTCTCCTCCTCCTCCTCCTCCTCCTCCTCCTCTACTCATCCTCCCCCTCCTCCTCCTCCTGCTCCTCCTCCTCCTCCTCCTCCTCCTCCTCCTCCTCCTCCTCCTACTCCGCCTTCTCCTCCCCATCATCGCCCTCGCCCTCATCCTGCGACGCTCGATTGTGCTTTTTCCTTCGCGAGGCAGCGCCCCAAACAAGCCGAGGCAACAGCGAAGCGGCGGTGCCCGAGACAAGCGGCCTCGAACATAATGGGACCAGGGGAAACGTCTTCTAGGCGGACCGAAAGGACCTTCTCTGTAGCTGGGAGCCTTGCAGTCCCGCGGCGCACTTCAATTTCAGAGTGCGCGCCACCATAAGAAAAACGCACTGGGGGAACGCAGCGCCAGCATGCAAACTCCCCCCCGCCACGCCACGCTCATCTTCGACCCGGCCGCCTCGACCGCGCGGGCGAACAGAGGCCCCAGTCAAGCGCCATCACGAACTATGCAGGCCCGCAGCCTGTAGCAGCTGCCGCGCGAAAACATTCCGTGCACGTCGGCCCTGTCCAATCGGCGGGGTTTAGCATCCTGGCCAAAGAAGTGGCCGCACCCGGCCGAAACAGAGTTCCGCATAACTGCCTGGTGCACGGTCTTGCTGCGGACATTGACCCACACGTAAGTGCTTTGTAGCTCCTGCTTCCGCATGGACGGTGCGGAATCGCGGGGCGCTCCTGCGGGCGCGTCGCTGCGGCCCCCCTCTTCTTCCTGGGCTGGTTCAGGCGGCGGCGGCTCAGGAACCTCGCATGGGATCCGGACCTTTTTCCGCCTCTTCTGCTGGCTCGCATGTTCCGGGAGGTTGCACTCGCACTCCCCTGCATATACGCTGCCGCGAGCTGGGGCCCCCCGTCGGCCGATGAACTCGGCCTGCTGCTGCGATCGGCCGGCGTGGCTTGGGCGGAACGGTGCGCCTTGATAGCGTGGTAGCAGGACTGCCTCCTGTTGTGGTCTCGCGCGAAAATCAAGAGCAGCAGCTCCCCGTGCACCGGGCGCGCGCCAGACAAGACGACCTGCTCGGCGACGTGGAACAATTGTTCCGCCGCCTCTGTGTCCACGCCCGCGAGCGAAGGGTAGTCATTGGCGTCGACGCCTGGGGCGAAGTGCGGGCTCGCCTTGTCGCGGCAGCTCCAGTGATTAGTGAAATGCAATCGGTCGATAATCCACTGTAAGCCCAGTAACCACCTCCAGCCAGGCGCGTCGGGATCACTCGGGGGGCTCTCGCGCTGCTGCTTCCGAAGGTGCCGCGCAACCGCGCAGGCGTCGTCGTGGATCACGTGCGCCAGGTCGAGGAAGAGCTCTCCCGGATGGCCAACAAGAACAACAGGAGTTGAGAGATGCTTTCAGATGCCCACATCGGCGCAATAGCCGCAATCTGCAGACACGGCGCCACGGCCACAAAGATGCCCGCGGATTTGCGGCCAACCAGCAGCTCGTCGACATCCTCCCTAACATCCTTGTTGCACTCGTCCTGCAGTTTCGTTTGTCTCGGCCGCCTGAGCAGCCGCATCTCGCGCTGCCGGACGTCGTCCGTGCCCGCGGCCTCCCGTTGCAACCGCTTCCCCTGCGCCTTGTATTCCAGGGGCGCCCCATCTCGTCGAACAAGTGTCCGGTGTTCCACCGCGCGTCCCTCCTGGGGTTGCTGAGGCCGTCGTCGGTGCCCGCGAGCATATTCATGTTTCTTGCAGTAAAGACTGCCAGAAGCCGGCCGCTCCACGCATCGCTTGAAGTACCCCTCCCTGAGCTCCGCGGAGAACTCGGGATTGCAGTCGCGGGCGCTGCATATGCCGGTCTGAACGCACCACTTGCCGTGAACGATGAGTGCCCGCGCGCGGCGGAACAGCCGGCAAGCGTGAGAGGCTGACGATATAGAGAAAGCCTTCTTCGCCTGGCAGAGCAACGATGCGAAGTCGGAGCCTTGGTGGCGCGGCCGCAAGCGTCGCGTAAAAGTGCGCGCGTCCAGCCCGCTCTCTGCAAACATCAATATGAAGGGAATGCGAGCACGTTGAACATTTGCAGCAAGTGCGCCCTGTGCCAGCACATTGTGTCGCGCAAAGACGCTGGCCACACGGCTTGGTAGATCACCGCAAACGCGGTGAAGCTCACTCCGCCTCGAGCCAGGAAGCCGAGCAGGTAGGACAGCAGGCCGACCTCTATCACGACCTGGGGCGTCGCAAAGAACCACCGGTTTTGCTCGCAGCTGCTAGATGCAAGAACTGGAGCGTGAAAGCCACGCGGGAATAGGGGGTTCTCTGGGACTGCTGGCCACTTCCAGTTGCCGGCAAAAAACAGCCCCGCACACCGCGCATCGGAGGCGCGCCGCATTCCCCTGGCGAGCCCCGCGCGACAGGATAATACATAGCGCTGGCTCAATTTTTCAACGGCCCAAACGTTTCTGGCAGCACTTGGCGACGCCGACGGGCACCCACTCCTGGGGGCAGCGGGCCAAGCTGGAAGGCTGAGAAAAGGGCTTTTGAATGGCGGTCGCCGTCGCAAAATTACCCCGGTTCTCCGTGATCCAGTTGGGGCGCCGAGCCAGGAGTCTGGTCAAGACAGGCCGAACATGCACAGCGTCGCATAGCTCGACTGGGGCAACGCCAGCACGAAGCAGCAACGCGGCCACGCGCGCACCCCTTCCAATAATGTCGCTCACATGATAACCCGATCAGAACCAGCCCAAGCAATGGCCGGGAAACGGCGCCATGGTCTTATCCAGTTCACTCATGGCGCCCTCTGGGCGCATGGGTGCATCATCGGCCATGCCCAGTGAATTAAAGCTTGTCGTGCGGTTGCAGACAGCGACAAGGCGCTAGAACCGCGGCTCCGGCACGGTGCCGGAGAACATCTGCAGGAGCCAAATGTGCACGGACAGATGCGATCTATAGCGCGCGGTCCATAATGATGAGAATCCCACGCGCCCTCGGGGCGAAGGTGGTCTTATGCGCTTCCCCATCCCGCCCCTTCTTCCGGGTTGGGGGAACGCTTCGCCCTTTCTCCTACCCTTTTCACTGGGAGTCTGGGCGGGGAGGGGGCGGGGGGCGTTCGCGGCGTCCAAGAGGGCCCGAGATAGACCAAGATGGCCCCCAATATGGCTCAATATATCTCAGGGCCTCCCAAGGGCGCAATCGAGAAGCGAATATCCTTCCCACATCCTTGCATTCTCGACCGCTCGCTTCCAGCGGCCTTCAAACGCCTCGCGAAAACGCCGCCAAGGTCTGAGGGGGCCAGGAAAATTCCCCAGAAAAGCTCCAACGCCGCCCAAGAGATCCAAGAGCGGTCCAAGGGCGCCCCCAACAAACACCTAAGAGGCGACTTGTGCGGCGCAATGTGGCAGCCCTAATCATCACACCCTCTTCTTTCATCGATGTCCTCCTCAAGATGGCCCCCAGGGGCCCCGAGAGAGTCCAAGGGCATCCCCGAGAGAGCGCGAGGATGGCTTGAAGAGGGCTCTAGTTTGCCCAAGTCGGCCTCGGACCCTGATCGACGCCCTCGGCTCCTAGAAGGCGCCCCGAGGCCTCCCAGCCCCCAAGGACCTCAAGAAACACAAGAGGGTTCCAAGATGGCTGAAAGATTGGGCGCCACTTGGTGGTCTGTTAGAAACGCTGGCACGTAGAAATTTCAGGAGACAACTGCAAAGGCAAACGCGAGAGCTAGCGATGGAGACGACGGCAGATTTTGTTTAGTCCTCCCGCGGCCTCCATCGCACAAGCGAAACGAATATAGGCAACGCAACGCCAGGAGGTGTTTGGAGGCGGGGAAGCTGCCTGTTCGCGCGTGTGCCTGTGGTGCCGGTTGGCGCGTGGTGCCGCGTGGCATGTTGTTGTTGTTGGAAGAAGGGGGGCTGCGCTCCGAGGCCTCCATCTGGACGCAACAGGGCGCAGCGCGCTTAAAACAACCTCGCATGAAACGCGGCAGGGCCGAGCATCTCGCACAGCGCTCAACCGAAATTATTGGCCGACAGCGGGGCATCCGGAGACGGCACCTCGCGGCCAGGGATGAGCTTGGAGTGCTCGACCTCGATGCTCGAAGACCTGGAGGCGGTGCCGCCGCTTCTCGGTGGCACGGGCGCCTCGTGGTCGCTGCAGGCGCCTCGATGGCTGGCGGGGCTGCAGCAGAGGCAAGCGGAGAGCTGGCGGCGACGCCGGGCGGGGGCGCTCCTGGCCCCCCGCCCGCATCAGCGGCAGCAGCAGCAACGGCCGCTATTGGCGCGGCCGCGGCATCACCGGAAGCGACGGCATCGGGGGCGAGAGCAGCCGGCAAGCCAAAGCCTAGAAAATTCATGACCACGTTGCGATCGGAAAGAACGACGGCGCCCCACTGTGCGTCGGGCGCCCGGGCTGGCTTTTCCACGGGGGTAGCATTGCGCTCCGAGATGTCCTGGAAGGATGGCGTAGATGCGTCGTGGATGTCCAGGTAATCCAATACTTCGTGGCAATCAGCGTTCACGGGTTTGGAGGCGAACCGCCAGTTTGGGTCGCCGCCCCCGTGGATCTTCGCGGCGCGCGCGAGAACGCCCAGGCCGAGCGCCGCCGGCAATCGCGCCGCCAAGCAAGCCACGTACATGACAAGGTTCTTCTCGATCGCGGCGGCACCCATCGCGCGCCCGAGGGCGCGGGAGGTTGAGGTCGAAGACTTATACTTGAACCACTGGTCAGTGGCCAGTGTGATCTTCATCGTGCCCACGAGGGCGCATGCGTCGATTCCAAGGCACACATGCTCCGTGGAACGAAGAAAGTCAAAGAGCGGCGGAATTGGGAGGGCAATGAGGAAGTCCAAGTCGGGGTCCTTCCACGAGCGGACGCGGAGCGACTCGAGGAACGAGAGCAGCTGTTCGCGCGAGGGCACCGGCGGGGGGCCCATCTCGTCCTGAGTTGATTCCGGCGGCGGGGCCTCGCGCGGAAGGACGTGGCCAGCGCGGGCGAAGTCCAGGAACTCCCGCGTCTCCTCGAAGTGGGCGCACAGGAAGTACGCCATCTCGACCACGTTATTGGGGATGGTCGCGGACGGGTTCACGTCGTGGCCCCAAGCGCCTTCCATGCTGAATCCGCGAGCGACGCGAGCTGCCTTGAAGGCGACGCAGTAGGTGTTGAGAAGATGCAGTGATATGACCAAGCGGTCGAATTTGGCGCGCAGCTTGCCGTGCTTTAGGGACGTCTCCTGCTGGTGCGGCTGGAGGAAGGACTCCTTCTGGAGCGACATGCGCGAATCAAACTTCTCATCGACGGTCCGGGCCGCGCCTGGTTTGCCTTGTAGGCAGCGCCGCCGCGCTTGAGAGAATTCTGGAGGACCGGGCACAGCAAGGCCGCCAAGTAGTCCTCCGGAGTGTGCGAGGGGACTGGCAGCCTGGCGCAGGCGCCCCTGATCTGGGCAATGGTGCGCCATGTCGGCCGTGGGAAGGCGACAGTAAGACGCTGCCGCGAGCCCATCTTGTCGGTCAGCATCGCCTTGAAAATCTCGGGGCAATGGCCGGCTGTCGCAATTGACAGCCACGGGCGCAGGATACAGAATGCGCGGGCCTTGTCCATGACGCCCCTGTTCCAAACCCTGCCGTCCCAGCGCTTTGCCAGCGCGCCGGCGTCCACGCTGTTCTCGTTGGAGAACCACTGCGCGATAGTGTCGACCTCGGGCTCTGCCACGACAGCGGCGCCGCGATCGATGTCCTTAGACATCTACACTCCCGTGGCGCCTAAGCTCCCGCCGCCAGCGATGATGTCGCGGCGGGCCGGTTCTTCGTATTCAGTCTCGTCGGTCTCTGCATCCCGCTTGGCAAGAACCGCGCGTTCTTTGAAGTCGCGCAAGCGCACCTTCATCAACGCGGAAGAAATGCAACCCACCACGCCTGAAGAATTTGTGGACCCGGGGTGCAAGAGGCAGGCCCAGATGACGGAGCCTACAGTCACTTACGGCGCAATTTCGAAAGTGTCTTCGGGTGCCAAAAATCCAGAGGCAACCAAGACGGCGAGCAGGACTGCTGGCCACCCGACGCACAAGGCATCTGCGAGGGGTTCAATCGCCTCCATCAGGGCGGGCATGAAGACGCGAGCCTTCGCGACATCCGCTTCGGGGCACGGGCACGCGCGAAACGCGCGGAGCACCTCCTCGTCATTCAACTGTTTGGCCTCCTGGGACGGCATGGCGCAGAAAAATAACAGAAGGCACCGACTGGGTCAGCCAGAATAGCGACTTTGTTGCTGGACGGCTGCGAATTAAACATGTCACAGGAGGGGTTCCAGAGGTGCAGGACCCCTTGGGGTAGGACCACAATTCGGACGAACGGCTCGGGTGGGCGATCGATTAAGGCCAAAACTCAGACGGGCTGGTCGTGTCGACCGGGCGGCGCATCAAAGTGCGGGACACCTGCACCGACACCATTCTACAAATAGGGCGGCGATTCGAGTCGGGTGGGTGGGACATTCAAGCGTGAGTTCCACCGGCAAAACGATAAGTCGATCGAGCGGGTCGGGCCGGGAGGGCGGAACTCTAAAAACCGCGATTCGATAAAAAACAACAACAACATTTTCGGGGGCGGTGGAATTGAGCGGGCGGGGACAAGTGTGGGGCCACATAATCACTATTGAGGCAGGCTGGTCGGTTCGGGTGGGACATTCGGATGTAGGGCTTCGTCGAATAAAGTCACTACTCGATCGACTGGGTCGGGCCGGGCGGGGCATTAAGATGTAGAGCCCCATTGAACAGGACGACCTTTCGGGCGGGCGGGCCGGGCCGGACGGAGCATTATCTGCGGGACCCCTTGGCGTATGACCGCTGTTCCGACGGGCTGGTCGGGTCTGGCGGGCTGGGCACGACAGTGCGAACCCCATCGAGTAAGACCGAAGACCATCACTTGGACGGGCTGGTCGTGTCGGCCGGGGGGGCACGTGCGGGATCCCATGGAGTATGACCGCTACTCGGACGGGCGGATCCGGTCGGGCGGGCGGGACACCACAATGTGAAGCCCCATCGAACAAGATCAAGGACAATTATTCGGACGGGCTGGTAGGGACAGCTGAGGGGAGAACGTAGTTGCAAGACACGAACGGTTGGGTTGGGTCGGGCGGGCGGGACACTGAAATACGTCACTCTCCCCTTTACCCCCACCGTTCCTTGCTGCTCCTGCTCCTGCTCCTGCTCCTGTTCCTGCTCCTGCTCCTGCTCCTCCTCCTCTTGCCCCTGCGAGAGGTTTAAGCGGGATGTGCAGGAATGAGTTCAAGCGACCAGGCGCTCGAACTCGGTGGAATCTGCTCTGTACCCTGCAATGTTAAGCACCCCAGAAGCTCCTTTTCCAATCCCTCGAGGTACGACTGCCCCCCGCACAGACTGACGGATTTCATCGCCCGTCAGCGCCAGGCCATGTCCCAGCAGGAGGACGTCAGGCCATAGGGTGGACGAACCTCCGCCCCCAACCACGTGCTGATCCTCCTCCTCCTCCTCCTCCTCCTCCTCCTCCTCCTCCTCCTCCTCCTCCTTCTCCTCCTCCTCCTCCTCCTCCTCCTCCTCCTCCTCCTCCTGCTCCCCGGGGGGCGATTTTCGCCCCGGATCCTTCGACAAGATGGACCTGGGGGCCGAAAGCGGGCCCTTGAGGCCGACACCTCGAGGATAAGCGGCCGGACCGAAGCAAACATCCAAAATCCAATCGCCGGAGATCTGCGCGTGCGACGCCTGTGCCTCAGGGTCTGCACTGGGTGCTACAGCAGCCCGACATGTGCGCGAAGGGAGGCCCGAGCGCGTGCAGCTGGCAGCCGCTGGTGCAGGATTACTCCTCGCCACGGCAAACACAAGACAGGGGCGTTCCTCAGCGGAGCTGGGTCGGGGGTAGCTTCGGAGGGCGCAAGCGTACCCCGAGGCGAAGCCGAGGCCGTGACAAAATCGGACTCGGACGGATCGGTGGCCTCTGAGATCCTGTGGCCCTTCTGATTGTTCCTGGCCCCCTAGTGGCCAGGAAGAGGCCCAGGACAGAACAATTAGAAATGAAGGATCTTGGCCCCCCCAAAAAAATCAAAGAACTCTCGGCAAATCAGAAAGGAACCATGTGTAGGGCGCCGCGGCCGCTCCAGAGCACCCTGGAGCGCTCTGAGGGCGTCCTGGAAGGCTCCGAGGCAATGGATTCCGGTCCTGGGCCCGCCCGATGCCCCCAGGGCGACGCAGGGCTGAACCGAAACGGTGTTTGTCGTTTTCGTTTTGTTTTCGTTTCCCCTCGTTTTGTCTTCAATCCACCACTACCGCAAAACGGAGTCGAAACGAAGACGGCCCACGAGATCGCCAAGACACCGCTCAGGTCCAGCCCTGGGAGGCCGTGCAACGCGACTGGAGCATCAGGACGCGCGGTGAGGATGCAAGAGGGCCCTCGGACGCCCAAGTAGAAGCCGAGGGCGGAGGTCCCTGGCTCACGGCTCTAAGGGCCAGGGTGGACCGAGAGGCCAGGATGCAGGGGTGCCTGTGGAGTGGTGAGCGTTTTCTCGTTCGGCGTTTCGTCAATTGGCGGACGGGGGCGGAGGAGGGGATGGGGGGGCTCCGGATCTCCAAACAGGCGCCAAAAACAGCCAAGATCTACTCGCTGGGGAAGGAGAGTGGGGGTGCGAGGGCCTGCGCCGATCGGCAAAACAATGAGCAAGAAAACGACGACGTGCTACTCATCCTTCTGATCCTCTTTGGCTGCGTCCCCAAAAGAAGCTTCGAAGAGGCTACCGCTCTCCAAGCCGCGGCGCGCGCAGAGGCCTGCCCCCCCCCCCCCCCGAGGAGCCCCTCTCCGGGGCACGCTTGCTCCTGGGGTACGCCTGGGCGCCCCGTGAGGGGGCAGCGGTGCCAGCGGGCACGGCAACTGCGTGCGATGCGCGAGCAGGCGCGACAAGTGTTGTTAATTACAAAGGCGCGTTCACTGGGGAAGCTGGGCGGAAACCTGGCAAGTCACTCGCCCCGCTCAAACTGTAACATGTTAGCTGAGAATCTCCTCGGCCCCACGAGCCGTGGCCCCCAGAATCCCCTCCCCCTCCTCCTGCCCTGCTCATCCTGCTCCCTCCTCGTCCCCCCCCCTCCTCCTCCACCTTCTCTCCTCCGAGCTTCTTGCTTTGACATTGATCTGTCCTTGGCAGGACATTAATATGTCCCCGGCAGCCTTGCACAGTAATGACAACTTGCGTAACTGACAGCATATAGGACTGTGCAACAATAGTCGACCGGAACCGCGGCCATGCCGGGCGCAGGTTTTGGTCTGAAGAGCCTCGGGCAGGTACACACAGTATCATTACAGGCACAGCCACATTCCTCCCCTGGAAGCCGCCCCAATTGGGCACGAGAACACATATTGGACTGGTGCATCGGGTTCGAAACTAATACGAAACCAGGACGAGGATAAATTCGGGTGAATATACATCGGGAATCTCTGAGATCCGGCGGTTCTAAGGAATGTATCGGGAGCCGCGGCCGTCTCAGAGCGTTCCAGAACGCTCGTCCTACCCCCGGCCGACGGATCAATCCGCATCGCCGACGTATCTGGCGATGCGGCGAGACCCTCCGACCCCCTCTGCTTTCGGATCCCGCGCAGGGGGCTTGGGCGATCCTCCTCCGTGCTCCCCCTTGCATACGGCAGACTAGAACGACCACACTCCGATCGTTGCTGCCTTGGGAATGGGCTTCAGTATACTGCCAGTTTTTTTCCAATCGTTCTGCCACCTCCTCCTCTAACGCGGGGTAGGGCGACCCTGAATCCCCGACTTTGTGAGGTTTCCGACTGGACCACCAATCTTGGATTCAAATCGGAGGTGAGTCCATCCTCGATCAGGGTGCGTCTGGCTAGCCCCCTGCTGGGGGGGCATCCCCGAATGTAATTTTTCTGAATAGCCAGCTTTCTGTGGGAGCTGGCGGATTGGGGGCGAGAATTGGCAAGCCCGAGATGGGCATAACAAACAAATTGGTGCCTTGCCAAAAGCAGCTGCTATCCAAAACCGACAGCGGCCGTTGTTGGCTAGGTGACCTCTTGTCTCAAAGGACATCGTCCGCGGCAACGCCGACAACAATACCAGTTCGAAATGGCGGGTCTCCGAAACCCTTGACACCCCAAAAATGACAAGTCTTTGGGGTGCAATTTTTGCGTCCGCCAACTTCCGCCGGTCTTCCGCCACCGGAAGCTCCCTTGCCCCGCCGGCGTCCGCAGGCCTTCCGCCGAGAGGCTGCCGAGAGGCCCTTCCGAAGCATCCCCGAGAGGTCTCCCCAACAACCTCATGAGGCTTCCAATAAGCCTCTTCTCCAGGATCCAGGCGCAGCGGGGGGTGGGGAGGCCTTCCACTAAGTACTTGTCATTTCTCGCGAGTGGAAAAGGGGAAGGAGCCGGTGAGCACAAGCGGAAAAGGCAGCAGACTCATATTCGGACCACAAGGCGGGCCGACAATGGAACGCGGACAAGGCAAGGAACCGCGGCCGCGGTCGTCGCCCCTAGCGTCCCTCACTCCACCCCCCGCTCCTCCCCTTCCTTGTCCTGCTCCTCCTCCTCCTCGTCCTCCTCCTCCTCCTCCTCCTCCTCCTCCTCCTCCTCCTCCTCCTCCTCTTCCTCCTCCTCCTCCTCCTCCGCTTCCTTCTCCTGCTCCTGTTCCGAGCCGTGCGCCTCCACTCACGTCCACCCCTCCTCAGATGATATGTTCATCAATGTCCTCCTGCTCCTCCACCATATCCTCCTCCTCCTCCTCCTCCTCCACCACCTTCCCCCCCAGCCCGCTCCCGGCAGATACCCATCTGGCGGCCGCTGGCTGGGAACCCATGGGAGGGGGACGGCCGCTGGCTTGGTAGGGGAGGAAACCCCTGGGGATTAACAAAAAACATGCTCTAACGTGAATCCGGAATCTGGACTCTGGAATCCAGAATCCGGGAATCCGGAATCCGGAATCTGGAATCTGGAATCTGAAATCCGGGGAGCGGGAATCTGGGAATCCGGAATCCGGGAATCCGGAATCCGGAATCCGGAATTCGGAATCCGGAATCCGGAATCCGGAATCCGGAATCCGGAATCCGGACTCCGGAATCCGCAAATCCTGGAACCTTGTGGAATCCGAAATCTGGAATCCGGAGCATCTGGAACTGAATCTGGAATTCTGAATCCAGAATCCAGGGATTAGGAGCTGGGGGCCAAGCAAGCGGCCGCTGGCTTGGTAGCGGGAGCCCTGGGGGGTACCAAGCCGGCGGGGTGCCAGCGGCGGCCGCTGGCTTGGTAGGGGAGGCCCTGGGGGGTACCAAGCTGGCGGGGTACCAAGCCGGCGGCCGCTGGCTGGTACGGGGGAAAGCCCTGGGGTATACCAAGCCGGCCGGGGTACAAGCAGGCGGCCGCTGGCTTGATACATCGGGGGGAAACGACAGGGGGGGACAAGCCTGCGGGGGGGTATGCCGGCGGCCGCTGGCTTGGTACCGCGCCGCCATGGGCCATCCCTCCCCGGCGTGCAAGCCAGCAGGCCGCCGTCTTGGTACTCCGCCGGCTTGGTCCCCCCCCGGCTTCCCCCCCTACCCCGTCCCCCGAAAAACGGCCCCGGCTTGGTACCCCCCCTTCTCGTACCCCCCAGGAGCGTTCCAAGGTTCCCTACAAGCCGCGTCCTCAGTGCGACTACCCCCGCCAGCTTGGTTCCCCCCCAGGGCCTCCCCCCTACCAACCCAGACATCGGGCGTCTCGAAAATATCGAGACGGAGGTTTTTCTCAGTTTTCGGCCTCTCGGGGCCCTTGCCGGGCCTTGGGACCGTCTAAAAACGGCTCGGGATGAAATACCGGTCCCAGGGAAGTGGTCGGGAGGTCGGGGGCCCGTGTTTCGAAAAAATCGAGACGTCGGATGTCTGGGAAGCCAGCGGCCGCCAGCTTGGTACCCCGCCGGCTTGGTACCCCCCCAGGGCGCCCCTGCTACCAAGCCAGCGTCCGCTGGCTTGGTACCCCACCGGCTTGGTAGCCCCCCAGGGCTTTCCCCCCTACCAAGCCAGTCGGCCCGCCGGCTTGGTATCGTCCTCTGGCGTCGTCGACCCTACCATGCAAGATACCAGCCGCGGCCCCGGCCTGGTACACCGCCTGCTTGTTATCCCCCCAAGGGCCCCCGACAGCCAGAAGCCAGCGGCCGCAGTCTTGGTACCCCATCCGCCGGCTTGGTACCCCCCCAAGGTGACCCCCTCCCTCCCTCCCAATCCAGCGGCCGCCCCGCCGGCTGGTACCCCGCCGGCTTGGTACCCCGCCGGCTTCGTATCCCGCTGGCTTGGGGTTCCCCCAGGGGGCCTCCCCCTACCAAGCCAGCGGCCGCCGGCTTGGTACCCCGCCGCCGTGGGTTCGCCCCGCGCCCCCATACCAAGCAAGCGGCCGCCGGCTTGGTACCCCGCTGGCTTGGTACCCCGCCCAGGGGCTCCCCTCCACCAAGCCAGCGGCCGCTGGCTTGGTACCCCGCTGGCTTGGTACCCCCCAGGGCTTCCCCCCCTACCAAGCCAGCGGCCGCCGCTTGGTACCCGGCTAGCTTGGTACGAGTTTCCCCCTACCAAGCCAGCGGCCGCCGGCTTGGTAGCCCGCCGGCTTGGTACCCCGCTCAGGGTCTCCCCCCTGTACCAAGCCAGCGGCCGCCGGCTTGGTAGCCCGCCGGCGTGGTACCACCCCAGGCCGCCGGCTTGTACCCCCCAGGGATTCCCCCCTATACCAAGCCAGCGGCCGCTGGCTTGGCACCCCTCCGGCTTGGTACCCCTCCAGGGCCTCACCCCAACCTGGCCGACCTGGCCGCTGGTTTGGTAGCCCGCCGGCTTGGTACCCCTTCCCCCCCTACCAAGCCAGCGGCCGCCGGCTTGGTATCCTCCTCCTCCTCCTCCTCCTCCTCCTCCTCCTCCTCCTCCTCCTCCTCCTCCTCCTTCGGGTCCAGGGTCTGGAGTCTGGGGTCCGGGGTCCGGGCCCGGGGTCCGGGGTCCGGGGTCCGGGGTGCGGAGTCTGGGGTCCGGGGTCCGCAGTCTGGGGTCCGGGGTCCGGGGTCCGGGGTGCGGGGTCCGGGCCCTAGTAGACAAAAACTAAATACTGGGAGTGTCTATATGTAGCGCGCGCCTTGTGTTGCCAAATGGCAACGAACTTGAAATGTGTTTTATGTTTGTGTTGCTTCGATATGAAATGCATATGCCAAAATGAAAATAAACACGTGGAACAGAACTATTCGTACACAAATAAATACAGACCAACGTTTTTTATATCAAAAAGAGATACACATAGATATTCTGTTGGGGAAGAACTAGATACGCGTTGCATTTTCCTCACTAGATATACAT
Source organism: Prorocentrum cordatum (assembly GCA_963575745.1). Lineage (NCBI taxonomy): Eukaryota > Dinophyceae > Prorocentrales > Prorocentraceae > Prorocentrum > Prorocentrum cordatum. Next base: position 155,381 of record CAUYUJ010018426.1, read on the forward strand.
ACCCGCGCACACACACACACACACACACACACACACACACACGCGCATACATCCACAAACATCCACGCGCCCCCAGGCAGACGCACATACACGCACACACTAGCACACATGTACTCACATGCACACATGCAAATTAGCATACACGCACGCCTACACACACACACACACACGCACACACACACACACACGCGCGCGCGCGTACACCCACACCATTTTCCACTGCATGGAGCGGAAAAAATGAATCCTGTTCTACCCGAGTCAACTCCATTCCGTATGTTACTTCCTGCTGGGGAATAGAGACTACCATGTAATGAATAGATACGAATATATATATATACACCAGATAGACACTCATAGGCACTTAAAAATTGCAACGAAGCCGATGCACAACAATATGTTTAGATACTGCCCAGAATCAATATGTTTAGATACTGTCTGCACGGCGCCTCGGCGGGAGCACAATAATGCCTAAAAGCGTCTATTCCTGAAGAATAGATATTTGTAGGTGCTGTGTGCACGGCGCCTCGGCGGGAAGCTCGACATGGTATTAGTGTCTATTCCTGTCTTGGGCCGTCTACCAGGGGGGTGCAGGGCCCAGGGTCCGGGGTCCGGGGTCCGGGCCCCGGGGTCCGGGGCCCGGGGTCTGGGGTCCGGGGCCCGGGGTCCGGGGTCCGGGGTCCGGGGTCCAGGGTCCCGGGTCCGGGGTCCGGGGTCCGGGGCGCGGGTCCGGGGTCCGGGGTCCGGGGTCCGGGGTCCGGGCTACGGGCTCCAGGCTCCGGGCTCTGGGCTCCGGGGTCCGGCCGGGTCCGGGGTCCGGGGCCCGGGGTCCGGGGTCCGGGGTCCGGGGTCCGGGGTCCGGGGTCCGGGGTCCGGGGTCCGGGGTCCGGGGGCCGGGGTCCGGGGTCCGGTGTCCGGAGTCCGGGGTCCGGGGTGCGGAGTCCGGGGTCCTGGGTCCCCAGACATCGGGCGTCTCGAAAAAATCGAGACGGAGGTTTTTCTCAGTTTTCGGCCTCTCGGGGCCCTTGCCGGGCCTCGGGACCGTCTAAAAACGGCTCGGGATGAAATACCGGTCCCAGGGAAGTGGTCGGGAGGTCGGGGGCCCGTGTCTCGAAAAAATCGAGACGTCGGATGTCTGGGTCCGGGGTCCGGGGTCCGGGGCGCGGGTCCGGGGTCCGGGGCCCGGGGGCCGGGGTCCGGGGGCCGGGGTCCGGGGGCCGGGGTCCGGAGTCCGGGGTCCGGGGACGGGGGTGCGGAGTCCGGGGTCCTGGGTCCGGGGTCCGGGGTCCGGGGCGCGGGGTCCGGGGTCCGGGGCCCGGGGCCCGGGGTCCGGCGGGGTCCGGGCGCGACCCGGGCGGCCAGCGGTCCACGCGCGATACTACCTGCTGGTTTGGGACACGAAGTGGGGCATGGAGTGGACAGAGCGGGACATGACGGCAGGCACCCCGAACCCCTTCCTAATCTCCAAGTCCTCGCCAACGAAATCAGACATGACCCGCGTCTGGCCCCCCGCCCCCGGCGCCAGGGTCTCGGGCGCAGACCGGAGCTGCCCCGCGGGAATCGCGCTGGTCCACTACGACGCCAAGAGGAACGGACCCTTTCACGACAACGACGACACAGTTCCAAGGCCAAGCCCGGGCCAACAATACTACAGGGTCGATCGCACCATGAGGAAGGCCCAATTCAACAGGGTCAACGCGGCGACACGGGAATTCTTTTCAGTCGGGCGCGATATAGGGCGGCCCTCTGGGGCACCGCCATCCCGCCCATCGTTTGGGCGCTCGTTTTTCGGCACGAGGACTGCGACAGCAAGGCCAGAGCCCTGGCCGCGCCGGCTCAGGGCGAAGCGGCAGATATCCTGCTGGCGCAGGCCTCGGTGACACTGGAGCGCACTATCGACGACCCCGACCAACCCAGCGCTAACCTGCGCACGGGCACACCCGCACTGACGGCTCAACGGGCGGAGGATTCCCCGGACAGCGTCTTCCAACGACTGTTGCCGGCCCCTAAGGAGGAACACCTGGAGCACATCTGTGACCTGCACCGCGCCAACGACGCCCAACGACGCTGCGTGCTTGCGACCCAGAACTCTCCCCTTACCCTGCGCCACGGGCCTCCCGGAACCGGGAAGACCAAGGTCGCGGCCTGCGTGCCGGACGCATACATGTCGCGCCTCCCCCCAGGGTGGGGCGTAGGGTGTTTTGGCGGAACCGGCGAATCCATGGCCAACCTGGCAGAGCAAATCGGAAAGAAACTGAACCCAGCAATCAAAGACCTGTTCCCGCGCATGGCCGCGCGCCTCGCACATGAGGACAAGGTAAAGGGCAGCGCAGCCAAAACGATCACCCCCATCGCCAAATACGCCAATATGTACGACATATCGGAGGACGAGGTCACCACGGGGCACGCGAGCTGGCCCCGCGAGTTCCGAGCGGAAGTCGCGACGGAGGCAAAACTTATCTTGGCCACACACGAGGCGGGAGCCCACCTCTGGGACAAGAAGTTCCTCATCTGTCTCCTCGACGAGGCAGGACAGACGTCCGAGCCCATGGCCATCATGTCCCTGAACCATGCTGTCAGATGTGGGGCCAGAACGGTCCTCCTCGGCGACGAGCGACAGCTGTGCCCGACGGTCAAATCCCAGCAGGCACTGCGCTGGGGGCTAGGAGTGTCCATTCTCGCCAAGTACGTGGCAGCCATAGGGGACATCCCCGAGTGCAACGTCACTCTGGAGGAGTGCTATCGGATCCATCCGTCCCTGCTCGCGTGGCCCTCGCTCACGTTCTACGGGGGCAGGCTGGTCTCCGCCATCCTGGACCCCATGCTACAGCGACCATGCGCCGAAGGACTGGAGTGGCCACTCGCACGACCGTTGACCGACCAAGAATACGAAGCAGCAAAGAACGAGCACGGCAACTACGAGCCTGACGACTCCCTGATCGACACCGCAGGCGGATTCCGGAGCAAGAAGGGCCCCGAAGGGAAGCGGCGACACCGTCTACGACCGGCATCGCTTCATACTTGCTCACATCCCCTCGCAAGAGGTCCAGTCCACGATCCAGGACGGCTACGTCAACATTCACGAAGCGCGCGCAATGGTTGCCCTGGTGAAGGCCCTCGTGCCATGGGCAAGAAGGACCAACAGCACCATCCTCGTACTGTCGGCGTACAAGCTCCAGCTGACCCCCGTACTTGCAGGCAACCCCTGCACGGCCCACGGCATCAGACGTTGCTTGCGGGCGGCGCAGGGGGAAGGATCCGAGGCGAACGCGGGCGGCCCCGGCTCCCTGCGCCGGCAGGGGCGGGGCAGCTCCAGCTCCTCTCGGGCCAACAAGGGGCCCGCGGGAGGGACGTGGATCCATCGCGCCACGGCGGCAAACGGACTGAGCGAACGCTTCAGAGGTATCGCGGACCTGTTCCCAGACCTCCTGCAAAGCGAGGCGATCCGTGCCACCGCCATCGACGCCGCCCAGGGACAAGAGGCCTCCGTCGTCATCCCAATGACCACCCGGGCCAACTCCATGCTTAATTGGGGCCACGTAGGCGACCGGCACCGCATCAACGTGGGGCTGGCGCGCCCACAATGCAACCATATCATGACCGCGGACGCAAGGATGTTCCGCACGGCCACAGACGCCGCACTCCATCACCTGAGCACCTGGGCCCAGAAGGCAGACCTCGCCTTCGAATTCCACATCAACCGGGGCGGGCCCCTGCGCCAGTCCAAAGCTGACTCAAGGGTTTTCGAAGACGACATCCCCGAGACGGCCAACCCAAAAGAGAAGGCCAGGCTGTTGGCGGAAGCCGAACGCAGACGAAAGGATAAGGAAGTGATCAAGGCCCGTCAGGCTCAGCAGGCTGGCTTCTCGGCGCGCGCCGACCTACCGCTCCCTGCCGACCACGACTGGAAGGGCCTGGAGGACGACGTCAACGCTGCAGCGGCGAGACTACTAGCTGCCCAGCATTCGGACCCTGCCTACTATGGTGCCTCGGGCTACATCCGCACCAGCACGGCGTTGCGGATCAGCCTACAGACCCCAGCCTGCAGGACAGGAAGGGATGGAGCATGAACGGGTACCTCTTTTTCTGCCCGGCACTTGTAGGACTGGACGCCGGCAACCTGGTTTACACAGCGGCCTTCGCGACCATCATGTGGGCTATAGGACTCGGAGTCGCGGACAACGACAACGCACGCGCAGTCGACCCCAGCCTGATCCCGCCCCGAAGGGGCCGACCGAATATGCCGGCAGCGTGGCACGTTAAGGAAGCCTGCATCCCCACCGACGTCCCCAGGCGCAGACCCAAATGCTGGCAGACATCCACCTGCAAGTGCCAAAAGCACAAGGAGCCACCCACACCGTCAGTGTTTCAAGCCTTCTGTGACATGGGCCCGAAGGGGCGCCCGGCCACAGTTCTCAACGGCCTCCTGGACAGCACCGGCGCGACTCTGGGTGCCATCCAGGCCAGGGCCCTCCTCGCCTTGTCCCTGCCCATGCAACGCGAACCGCGCACCTGCCTGTATCCGCACGGGGACGCCGCGGGCATTGGAGACGTGATCGAGGCCATCCTTGGCCTGTGCGAGCCGTACCGCCCGCGCGACAAGACTGCTCGTGACCAGCCAGGCGCACTGTTCGGACTACAGCGGAAGCACTTCAAGCCGCTGCACTCGGCGCTGGAGCTCCTGATCACCGCGGTGCCCCGCTTAGTCATGGTCGCCCACCACCACCCCCGGGCCAAGAGTGCGAACTGCCCCGCGACCTGGAAGGACCACGTGGCCAAGAAATTCCCGCTCCAGGCCGCCCTCGCGGTCCTCGAAGGCACCGTGTCTGCCGCCGACCTGTCGGCCCCGGCGTTCCAGGAGCGCGCCGTATATGCGCACTCTGCCTTGACGCGCTCGGGTCTGGCATCGGCCTCACCGACGACCCGACTCAGCAGGCGCGCAGCGTCACCTGGACAGGTGGAGGAGACTCATGCACGCGCCGCACCTCTCCCGCCCTGAGGGCACCTCCTTCCTCGTCCTCCTCCTCCTCGTCCTCCTCCTCCTCCTCCTCCTCCTCCTCCTCCTCCTCCTCCTCCTCCTCCTCTGCACGTGCCTGCACCTGGACGCGCCCGCCCCGCCCGGGCCGCGCCCTGGAGTGACGCTGAGGCCCCCCGGGATAGACGACCGACACACCAGGTGGACGAAGGGGCAGAACACGGCCGATTTCTACTGCCAAGGGTACTACGCGGCCCCTCCAAGCACGACCCCCCCCTGGATAGACGACCGACACACCAGGTGGACGAAGGGGCAGAGCACGGCCGATTTCTACTGCCAAGGGTACTGCGCGGCCCCTCCAAGCACGACGAATGCGCCTGCGTCGGCAAGCGGATCCGCCAAACCATTACGGTCGACAGGCTGACGGAGCACTACCAAGGGAGGGACCTCACCTGGCTGTGCATCTGCTGCTGGACCACGAAGGCCATGGCAGAGCGACAGCCCATTCCAGACGACGTGGACTTCAAGGACTGGATCAACGACCGCCCCGACGACATGCCTGGGCGCACAACGCGCGCCCTGCCGGGACTGTGTCCGACGTCAACACCCACGGCCCTAACACCCGTGGACCAGCTGCTCGCCCCGCTGGAAGGCGACCTGAACCCTCTGAATGTTGGAACCACCCTCCCAGCCAGCAACACGAACGACGATCGCCTGATCTCCCACTTCCACAAGAAGAATGTCGGCATCTGGCGATGCGACGGCTGCCCCGCGGGCACAGAGGGACACAGATGGGGACCAGGGCAGGCCTACCCTGGCATGTATGGGCACGCCGCTGACCCAGAAGGACTCCGCTCCAGCTTTACCCTGGTCCACGGGCTCCCACCCATACAACTGATGAGGGAGATATTTCTGGCAAAGCGCTGGCACGCGGGCTGGTACTGCAAGGAATGCCCGATCCACCAATGGGACATGGCCCCGTCAGCAGTGAAGCAGGTACTCGACAGGCACGGCCCCGACGCATACCCGAGCGCAGGAGCCAGACCTCTCGGCCGCACCACCGGGCACCCCCGCCTCGTCGTCGGAAGACGCGGCACGCCCCAGCCAGGAGGAAGCGCAGCGACGCGCTGCTGCCTGGGACGAGGAGGCGCGCATCTACCATCCCAGACCCCCTCGAGTTATGAAAAAATCACGACGGGAGGTTTTTCACTATTTTTGGCCTCTGGGGGGCCTTACCGGCCCTCGGGACCGTCAAAAAACGACTCAGGACGAAAAACCAGTCCGGGGGAATGGGTCGAGACCTCGGGGGGTCGACGTCGTGAAAAAATCATGACGTCGGGGGTCTGGGATGAGCGCCTCCACAACTCACCCCCGCCACCCCCCAAGGACAAGCAGCAACGCCCTGCCTGGGAGCGGCGGCCGGCGGACAGGGAGACGCACGCCAGAGTGGCGGCGCTGATCAGGGACGGAGGTGGCGAGGAGGCGCGCAGCCGAGGGGCCAGGCACACAGACCCCAGCGCCACGGCTTCAGCCCAGCCACCCACCGGCACACGTCCAGCCCAGACCCCCGACGTAATGATTTTTTCATGACGTCGACCCCCAGAGGTCCCGACCCTTTCCCCGGGACCGGTTTTTCGTCCTGAGTCGTTTTTTGACGGTCCCGAGGGCCGGTAAGGCCCCCCAGAGGCCGAAAATTAGGAAAAACCTCCCGTCGTGATTTTTTCGTTACTCGAGGAGGTCTGGGGAGCAGCGAGCCCCAGCAGCACACCGCCCCCGGAGCGGGCGCGCGCCCCGACCGCGCCTCCAACCGAGCGGAGTGCCCCAGACCCGCCAGGGAAGGGCGCCCGGACACCCTGCCCCCCCCGCTCGCGGTGGCGACTCGCTCCCGCCCACTCCGCGCGGCGACGAGCCGGCCCTGGCCCTGCCCGCCACGAGAGCTACAGCTACCAAGTCCCCAGACCCCCCCTCGAGTAATGAAAAAAAATCATGGCGGGAGGTTTTTCCGAATTTTCGGCCTCCGGGGGCCCTCGCCGGGCCTCGGGAGCGTCAGAAAACGACTCCGGATGCAGAGCCGGTCATGGGGAACGGGTCGGGACCTCTGGAGGTCGACGCAATGAAAAAATCATGACGTCGGGGGTCTGGGTCCGTCGGGGCGCCACCGGCCGTCGGCGCGGCACCTGAACCCCCCGGAAAGTGCACGAAACCCAGCAGCCGCGAGCGGCAGCAGGGGCGAGTCCCGGACACGCCCATCACGGGCTCCTTCTGCCCGCTGGCAACGGACAGCCCGCGCGCCCAGGGCGGCGACGACGTGGTCATCAAGAGCGACGCCCTCCCCCGCGCCACGTAGCTCAGCACAGCGGACAGCACCGAGCCCCTGTCGACGCAGTGCCCTGGACGGAGCGGTATTAGGACCCGTCCGCCACGTCCTGTCCCGCGAACAGGACGGACCCATTCGTCTAGATCGGCGGCGAGGGGCTGGAAGTGTATGGGGGCACCGGTAACAGGACGCTACGCGTGAACGTCCTCCGCGGGGTTGCAGCGCTGCGGGCAGCAGCCTTCCCGGGCAGAACCATAGCGAGGTACGCGGGGCGCAGGCACCAGCGGCCCCCGCCAGTCCCAGGCTCGGCGCCGACATCGGCGGCGACAGAGTGACGTCCCCAGAAGGGACGCAGGCCGACTCCAAGCTCGAACCTTGCGCGCCGCGTGCGGACACACAAGATCCCACCTACGAACCTGCACCCCCTGCGCCCCCTAAAGGGGGGGACCCCGACTGGACCAACGACGACCAGGAACAAGGGAAGAAGCTGAGCCTCGCAGAGGACCTAGGCACGGTCCACGCGGTCTCCTCATCCTCAGACTCCGACACAGTCGAGGAGCGCCAAGCCAAGATGAGCCCTCGCGAACAGCAGCGCAGCAGTCCCGAGCGCGACTCAAGCAGTACCTACCAGACCCAGCCCGCCGGCGCACTTACGGAACCGATCGTGCTTCTGGCGGCCGCTGCCGACAACCGGGCGCTGCACGCGCGGGCCCGGTCCAAAGGCCCGGAAGACAGGCGCCCAGCACTCAACCCCCTCCCTGCACACGAGCTAGGGCGCTTGCGCGGCAGGGCGCGGGAGCCAGTCGCCTAAGAGTCGTGCGAGACCACGGTAAGGCGCGAGCCCAGCGGCACTGGCGACGGGGCCCGCGCTGGGGATCACGACCGCGACCCCGACCGCGACCGCAACATGGGCGCAGCGGGGGCACCGCGGCGCAAACGCGACGCCAACGACTGGGACAGAACCACGGGGCGCTACTGGGGTCAGAACCACGACAGTGGCAGGGGCACAGAGAGCACCCCCTGGCGCCAGCCAGAACCACGCAGCTCTTACCACAGGGATGATCGCCGCCACCCTGACCCCAGCATCCCGCGGACAATCTTCCGCGTCGGCCGGCAGCGCCGCCCACGCGAGACAGCAGTCACACACCTGAAGAGGCTGCAGGCAGAAGGAGGATACCACTTCAACGCAGCCTGGCACACGCGGTGCAGGCATATGTGCAAGAAGCAGGGCAAAGGCAAATCCAAAGACCAGGTCGCTTTCGACCCGAACCGCTGGCAACAATGGATAATCGACAAATTCCTGGAAGACGCGGACACCAGCAACCATCGCGTGGAGGCGTGGTCTCGCAACACTGGCGTCTACGTGGACTGGGATCGGGAGAAGGCACCTTACCAGGACGTCCAAAGGAAAAGAGAGGTCGCCAAAGGTAATGGGCGCGGACGAGGACCAGGCGCGCAGCTCCGGGCACAACGACAACTGGACTGGAAAGCGCCCTTGGCGCTGACCAGCCGGCGACCGGGCCCCCCCGCATTGACGCAGCACGACGCGACCGCTTCCATGCCCCCAGCAACGTGCGCCAAGTCCTGGTCTTACCCACTGCTGGCCACGCCCACCACCTGTTCCCCCTTCCCCCTCCCTCTTCACCTGGCTTGGGACCGTGTGTCCCCCTGCTCGCGCGACACGACTGCCTTCCTACGCTTCCTCGACTTGCGGCAAGGTCAAGGTCCCACCCATCACTGGCCACCCCCACCACCTGCGCTCCCTTCCCCCACCCTATTCACCTGACATGGGAAAGTGCGTCCTCCTTGCCCCCCCTACCTGCACCGCCACTGCACCTGTGACGAACGCGGCCCACGCGCAGCGACCGCCTGCTGGCCCACCCAGTCTCCGGCTGCACCTGCCCCCCCCCGCCCACCCCCCCGCGGCCCCTACCGCGCGTCCTACCTGTACCCATCGGGGCCCAGCCCCCCCATGTGAGCACCTACGGTGCGGGCTGGCACGACGACGGCTGGCGTGGCGCGCTGGCCTTTCTCCTCCCTTTTCGCTTCTCCCCCCCCCCCCCCGCTCGCTTCCCCCCCTCCCATGGCGGCAGCGCCCGGCACCGCGCGGCTTCGGCCCGGCGCCGGGCGCTGCACCTTGCCGCCTCGGCGGCCCCGCTCGCCATGGCGCTGCGCGGCTCAGGCCCGGCCCTCGGCATGCGGATGTCAGCGCATCGTGCGCGGCTGCTGCCCGTCTCCACGCGCTGACGGTGCAGGGCAGGTTTTCTCCCTGCACTCCACCGACATCCTGTCGGTCATGTACGGCCCCCTCATCCGTGGCCGAACCTCAAGCAGGCTACTACCTGGTCGTGGATTGGACTACCACCCAGGGCCTCTTCCGCATCACCTGGTGGCACAACGTCGCACATCGCCTTCGTGGTGCTCTTCTTCCTCCTGGGCCTCCTCCGCATCATCCGGTGGCACAACGTTGCTCATCGCCTTCGTGGTGCTCTTTTCCCTCCTGGGCGTCGCCATGGTCAAGCGGCGCGTCCTCCTACGCAGTGCTCGAGGCTGGTGTTCGCGACGTGCCGCCGACGGCTACACCATCTCCTTCGCCTTCTGGATCTTCGCCCCCGGTCCTCGTCCGCGGCGCACCTTCTCCTGTGCAAGCTCTTCGGCAGCGCCTGCAGCCCGGGCCCCACCTGCTCCGGCCGCCTGAGGCCCCGCCTTCCTGTGCCCTGTCTCCTGAATTAAGGCTGCGCGTAGCCCGCCTAGCTTTTAGCGGAGGAGAGGAGGTCCCCACCCAGATACGACTCCCTCCCCGGGGGTCAGGGGTCCCCCAAAAGCCCCAAAATTGCCCGAAAAGACCCCCAAGACGGTCCAAGAGGGCCCCGAATCGCCGAAAGATCTCTTCAAGACGCCTTCACGGCCTTCTGAAGGCCATGAGGCCTTCAAAACGCCCCAAGAGGCCTCCAGGCGCACTCCCAAGAAGGCCCCCAGAGGCAAAATTCATAACAAAAATGCCTCTTTGGTTTTTGAAGGACTTTGGTCGGCGTTCTTGCCTCTTCCGCTTCCCGACGCTAAGAGGCCCCCAAGATCGCCCCAAGACGGCCCAGAATCCTCCAAGACGTCCCCACAGTGGCCCAAGAGGGCCCCAGGAGGCCCGCAAGACGGCACAAAAGGCCCCTAAGTTGGCCCCAAGACGGCCACACAGATCGTCCAGACAGCCGTAAAGCTCAGAAATTCCGAGCGTTCCTGGGTGCTTTTGGGTACTTCTCGGGCATGTGGCGTCGGGCTTTGGGACTGTGAACCCGACCAGAACGACCCGACGAATATGCGAGAGTCTGTCGAGAAGCGACCAAGACGGTCCAACCTAAACAAAGCCCACGAGGGACCAAAGACGGCCCAAGAGGCCCACAACACGCCACAAAATAATTCGAAGAAACCGCCAGAAGCGGCCCAAAGAGGCCAACATCTATGACTTGCGATTGGTTTCTCACGCTGTTGAGCGTTTTCGCCTTTTCGAGCTGCCGACGCTCTAAAACGGTCAGAGAAGCCCCCAAGATCGCCCCAAGACAGCACAGTAACGCCCAAAGGGAACCCCAACACGGCCCAAAAGGCCCTACAAACGGCCCAGGAGGCCCTCAGCACGGGCCAAGACGGCCACATGAGTGACCCAAGAGAGGCCCCAGGGGAAGCTCGAACTGACATTCCGAGCCCCCTGCCCCAAGATGACCCCCGAGACCAGCAAGAGCCCTCCAAACTGCATCCACCACACAGGCACGGTGGCGGAATGGGCCGAAGGCTTCTAGATCCGCCGCCCCCTTTGATTTATCAAAGGGGTGCCTGGCGTGCTGGACTATTACGGTTTTGGTTTGGGTTCTTTTTCCAGTTAGACGCCAAATATATGCAACGCGGCCTGCACCGCGTCGGTTGCAAGCCGCGGCCGAGGCCGTGACCTCGCCAGCCGCAAACTGGAGGCCTCGGCGAAAGGGGCGGCGCAGTGCCGCAGGGCCACGCTGAAGGGGTCGCACCCGCGACGGCCGGCGCAGTGCTGTAGGCGCACGGGGGCCTGCAGAGCAGGGCCCCCACGGCCATGATTAATCAGCACCCTCCTGCCGCCTAGTTGGGCGACCCTCGCGGAGTGTAGTATCCCGAAACAGGGATTTTAAACCCTCTGCGGTTTCCAAGGTCGATTGCGTGCCCGTTCAGTGCGGCCAGAGGCGCAGCAGCGGGAGGCGGGAGGCGGGATGAGGGAGGAGGGAAGAGGAGCCAGGCGGGAAGCGGGAAGAAAGGGAGGCGGTAGAAGGAATGAGAAAGGCTGTGATTGGAGCCCCTGTGCTACGAAACGTCTCAGGCAGAACGGGCCAGACCATCTCGCGCGCAAAATCTTCGAGCTTCGCATTGTGAGGATGGCTCAAGCGAAACGGGCTGGACCACCTGGCGAGCGACATCCTGGAGTTCAGTGTTGGAAAGATGTCTCAAACGAAACAGGCCAGACAACCTCTCGCACACGTTCTGACAAGTCCACGTCACACTCGCTTCCCGTTAGGTCCTCTCCTGCAACTCCCTTCCTTCTCCCTCCTCCTCCTCCTCCTCCTTCTCCTGCCTGCTCCCACATCCACATCATCCTCCTCCTTCTCCCTTCCATCTCCTCCTCCTTCTCCTCCTCCTCATCATCCACCTCCTCTTCATCCCGAACGGCATCCCCGAGCCCAAAGTTGCGAGGATGTCTCCAGCGTAACGGGCTGGACCACCTCGCGCACGGCATCTCGGACCCCAGACATGCGACGATGTCTCGGGCGAAACGTGCTGCGAGAAAGTCTCAGGCGAAACGGGCTGGACCACCTCGAGCGCGGCGTCTCAAAGCTCCGAATTGCGGGGGCCTCCTGGGGCCTCCTGGGGCCTCCTGGGGACCTCCTGGGGCTTCCTCCTGGGCCTCCTGTGGCCTCCTGGGCCCCACCTGGAGTTTTCTGAAGCCTCTTGGGGCTCCCAGGGGGGGATATCTAACATGTGGCCGTCTGGGCCCACCAAAATGGGGCGGGGGGCCACACGAGCAGGAAAAATCAACGAATCGACACCAGATGTGTATTAACTTGACACGTTCTGATAGGGGGCCTCCTGGGGCCTCCTGGGAGCCTCCTGGGAATCTCCTGGGGACCCCTGGGGACCCCTGGGGCCTGTCCTGGGCGTCCTGCGGCCTCCTGAAGCTCTCTGGGGCCTCCGGGGGCTCCCAGGGTCCCAGGGGGGATATGCAACATGTAGTCTTCTGGGCCCACACGCTGGATCACCTCTTGCGCGGCATCTGGGAGCTCAGAGTTGCGAGAATGTCTTGTGCGAAACGGGCCGGACCACCTTGAGCACGGCAGAGCTCAGAATTGCGAGGATGTCTCAGGCGAGACACGCCGGACCACCTCGCGCAGGGCATCTCAGAGCTCAGAATTGCGAGGATGTCTCAAGCGAAACGGGCTGGACCACGTCCCGCGCGGCATCTCCGAGGTCAGAGTTGCGAGGATGTCTCAGGCGAAACGCGCCGGACCACCTCGCGCACGGCATCTCAGAGCTTAGAGTTTGGAGGATGTCTCGAGCAATACGGGCCGGACCACCTCTCGCGCGACATCTGCGAGCTCAGAGTTTCGAGGATGTCTCAGGCGAAACGGGCCGGACCACCTCTCGCGCGGCATCTCGGAGCTCAGAGTTTCGAGTATGTCTATGGCGAAACGGGCCGGACCACCTCTCGCGCGGCATCTCGGAGCCCAGAGTTGCGAGGATGTCTAAAGCGAAACGGGCCCGACCACCTCGCAAGCGTCATCTCGGAGCCCGGAGTTTCGAGAATGTCTCAGGCGAAACGGGCCAGACCACCTCTCGCACGGCACCTCGGGGCTCAGAGTTTCGAGGATGTCTCAAGCGAAACGGCCCGGACCACCTCTCGCGCGGCGTCCCGGAGCGCAACTTTTGAGGATGTCTCAGGCGAAACGGCCAATCCCGGCCAACTCAGAAACGAGAGTTATGAGGATGTCTCAAGCGAAACGGCCCGGACCATCAGATTTGTGTGAGGATGTCTCTGCTCCCCTTTCCCTCGGCCGGAGTTAGCTTCTATCACAACAGCACCCCGTTCAGCAAGCTGTTTGGGGAAAAAGCGGTTGGGATGAGATCGAGAAGTCCGCGGCCGCCCGTCTCAAAAGAAACATCGTGACGTCGGATATCTGGGGAGGCCGTGAGGGGCGCCAGGAAGTCATAAGCAAGAACCCTAACGAAAAAGCAGTCCCTGGGATAAGCTCGAGAGGTCCGCGGACACACGTCTCGAAACAAACATCTGGACGTCGGATGTCTGGGGATGGCGGAAGGCAAGGCGCGCATGGCGGATGCTGAGGCGGCAAAATGACGGAGACAAAGGCGAGAGGCGTGAGGAGGAAGGAGGGAAGAGGAGGCAGGCGGGAGGCAAGAGGAGGGAGGTGGGAGGAATGAGAGAGGTTTCAGACAGAACGGGGTACACCATCTCGTGCGCAGCATCTCGAAGATCCCTGACGAAGAACCAGTCCCGGGGACGAGATCGAGAGGTCCGCGGGCGCACGTCTCGAAACAAAAATCGTGACGTCGGATGTCTGCGGAGGGCGGAAGGCAGGGCGCGCATGGCGGCATCTCGGAGCTTCGCATTATGAGGATGGCTCGGGAGAAACGGGCTGGACCACCTCGCGTGCGGCATCTCGGAGCTCAGTATTGGAAGAATGCCCCAAGCGAAACGGGCCGTGCTACCTCTCGCTTCCCGTTGAGCCCTCTCATGCAACTCCATTCCTCATCCCTCCTCCTCCTCCTCCTCCTCCTCCTCCTCCTCCTCCTGCCTGCTCCCTCCTCCTCCTCCTCCTCCTCCTCCTCCTCCTCCTCCGGCGCGTTTTGAGACGTCGCTAAAATGAGTATACAAATCCTGTTTGGGGAACCCTGTCTCGGGGCCCAGAGTTGCGAGGATGTCCCAGGTCGCACCTGGTCGACGAGTAAGCTGTCGGCGGAGACGGGGAGGCGGAGGCAGAGGCGCAGCAGCGGGAGGCGGGAGGCGGGATGAGGGAGGAGGGAAGAGAAGCCAGGCGGGAAGTGGGAAGAGGGAGGCGGGAGAAGGAATGAGAGAGGTTGTGATTGGAGCCCCTGTGCTACGAAACGTCTCAGGCAGAACGGGCCAGACCATCTCGCGCGCAACGTCTTCGAGCCTCGCATTGCGAGGATGGCTCAATCGAAACGGGCCGGACCACCTCGCGAGCGACATCTTGGAGCTCAGTATTGGAAGGATGTCTCAAACGAAACGGGCCGGACAATCTCTCGCACACGTTCTGACAAGTCCACGTCGCACTCGCTTCCCGTTAGGTCCTCTCCTGCAACTCCCTTCCTTCTCCCTCGGCCTCCTCCTCCCCCTCCTCCTGCCTGCTCCCTCATGCACATCATCCGCCTCCTCCTTCTCCCTTCCATCTCCTTCTCCTTCTCATCCTCCTCCTCCTCCTCCTCCTCCTCCTCCTCCTCCTCCTCCTCCTCCTCCACCTCCTCTTCATCCCGAACGGCATCTCGGAGCCTAGAGTTGCGACGATGTCTCGGGCGAAACGTGCTGGGAGGAAGTCTCAGGCGAAACGGGCCGGACCACCTCGAGCGCGGCGTCTCAGAGCTCCGAGTTGCAGGGGCCTCCTGGTGCCTCCTGGGGCCTCCTGGGGACCTCCTGGGGGTTCCTCCTGGGCCTCCTGTGGCCTCCTGAACTCCACCTGGGGTTTCCTGAAGCCTCTTGGGGCTCCCAGGGGGATATCTAACCTGTGGCCGCTTGGGCCCCTCAAAATGGAGGGGGGGGGGCACAAGAACAGGAAAAATCAACGAATCGGCACCGGATGTGTATTAACTTGACACGTTCTGATAGGGGGCCTCCTGGGGCCTCCTGGGAGCCTCCTGGGAATCTCCTGGGGACCCCTGGGGCCTGTCCTGGGCGTCCTGCGGCCTCCTGGAGCTCTCTGGGGCCTCCTGGGGCTCCCAGGGTCCCAGGGAGGATATGTAACATGTGGTCGTCTGGGCCCCCAGGCTGGACCACCTCTTGCGCGGGATCTGGGAGCTCAGAAAGCGAGAATGTCTTGTGCGAAACAGGCCGGACCACCTTGCGCACGGCATCTCAGAGCTCAGAGTTGCAAGGATGTCTCAGGCGAGACGGGCCGGACCACCTCGCGCAGGGCATCTCAGAGCTCAGAAGTTCGAGGATGTCTCAGGCGAAACGGGCTGGACCACCTCTCGCGCGGCATCTCCGAGGTCTGAGTTTCGAGGATGTTTCAGGCGATACGGGCCGGACCACCTCGCGCAAGGCATCTCAGAGCTCAGAATTTCGAGGATGTCTCAAGCGAAACGGCCCGGACCACCTCTCGCACGGCACCTCGGGGCTCAGAGTTTCCCACCTCTCGCGCGGCGTCCCGGAGCGCAATTGTTCGAGGATGTCTCAGGCGAAACGGCCAATCCCGGCCAACTCAGAAACGAGAGTTGTGAGGATGTCTCAAGCGAAACGGCCCGGGCCATCAGATTTTTGTGAGGATGTCTCTGCTTCCCCTTCCCTCGGCCGGAGTTAGCTTTTATCACAACAGCACCCCGTTCAGCAAGCTGCTTGGGGAATAACCGCACAGCAGCAAACTATAGCCGGAGTGCAGTATCCCCAAACAGGGTTTTTAGACCCACTGCGGTTTCCAAGGTCGATCGCGTGCCCGTCCAGTGCGGACTGGCATGGCATGTTAGAACATGATTGCATGATGTTTGCACATGAGATGATTGCAGATGTTTGCACTTGTGGAAGCTAACGCTAAAGGGTGTCGTACTCTCTCGCACCTGGTCGACGAGTAAGCTGTCAGGTCGGCACTGTGAGAGGCTCCACCGCAATGCTGCGAACTCGGAAGCAACTGTAAGAGGAAGCCGGGGGAGGGCGCGGAAGCGGGGGGGCATGTCGTGATGGATCCCCCGGGGATGATATCGAGAGGTACGCTGCGCACGTCTCAAAAGAAAAATCGTGACGTCGGATGTCTGGGGAGGGCGGAAGGCAGTGCGCGCATGACGGATGCTGAGGCGGCAGAAATGACGACGGCGGGGACGGGGAGGCGGAGGCAGAGGCGCAGCAGCGGGAGGCGGGAGGCGGGAGGAGGGAGGAGGGAAAAGGAGCCAGGCAGGAAGTGGGAAGAGGGAGGCGGGAGAAGGAATGAGAGAGGTTGTGATTGGAGCCCCTGTGCTACGAAACGTCTCAGGCAGAATGGGCCAGACCATCTCGCGCGCAAAATCTTCGAGCCTCGAATTGCGAGGATGGCTCTATCGAAACGGGCCAGACCACCTCGCGAGAAACATCTTGCAGCTCAGTATTGGAAGGATGTCTCAAACGAAACGGGCAGGACAACATCTCGCACACGTTCTGACAAGTCCACGTCACACTCGCTTCCCGTTAGGTCCTCTCCTGCAACTCCCTTCCTTCTCCCTCCTCCTCCTCCTCCTCCTCCTCCTCCTCCTGCTCCTCCTCCCCCTCCTCCTGCCTGCTCCCTCATCCACATCATCCGCCTCCTCCTTCTCCCTTCCATCTCCTTCTCCTTCTCCTCTTCCTCCTCCTCCACCTCCTCTTCATCCCGAACGGCATCTCGGAACCTAGAGTTGCGAGGATGTCTCCAGCGTAACGGGCTGGACCACCTCGCGCGCGGCATCTCAGACCCCAGAGTTGCGACGATGTCTCGTGGGGTGGCGCTCCTGCTATCAAAAGCTTCCAGGAAATATCGGGCAACGAGAGGTGGGGGGCAAGTGGTTCGAGGCTCAGGAAGGGAGTTGTTTTTCTGGCAGGGCGCCCTCCCTGCCACGAAATGCCGCTCGTGGCGGCGCTCCGAACTGGCGCGCCAGGCTCCCAGCGCGCCGCCCTGCAGGGGCTCCCGCGCGGGCTGGGGCGGGGGATTCCAAGTTGATTCGGGGCACGCCTATCTAAGCAAAGCTCCCCCAGACCCACTGGCAAAATGCCCCCCCCCCCCAACCGCCGTTGCCCCGAGACGCCCTGGAATCCCCCGCCTCATCGGGGGGCGCGCTCGGCCGCAGCGCCTCGCCCACGGTGGCCTTCTCAGCCTCCCGCGGGGCGGCGCTCTCTTTCTCTCTCTCTCTCTCTCTCTCTCTCTCTCTCTCTCTCTCTCTCTCTCTCTCTCTCTCTCTCTCTCTCTCTCTCTCTCTCTTTCTCTCTCTCTTTCTCCCTCTTGTCATTCCGTCTCCCTGCTCTCAGTCCCCCCTCCCCTCATCCATCCACCTCCACCGCCATTGTCCTTTTCCTCGTTCGCGATCCATCAACCTGGTAACCTGCTCCTTCCCCCTACCACCGATCCTCCAGCTCATTCTCCTTGTTCCACTGCTTCCCTTGCAGGTGAGGGGGAATCTGATGGGGGCAAGAGACGAGAGCGGGGAGAAGCAGGGAGGGAGTGGGGAGGAGAGCGGGGAATGCAGGGAGGAGAATAGGAGAGATGGCGAGCAAGAAGCAGGGAGGAGAGTGGGGAGAAGCAGGGAGGAGGGTGGTTGAAAAGAGATGGAGCCCCCCACATGGCCTCACTTGCTGGCGAAGCCCGCCTTGGCCTTGGCCTCCGCCTTCGCCTTGGGCTGGAGGTTCACCCCGTCCCACTTCGTCCAGGCGCGGTAGCACTTCTTGCCTACGGCAGGGGAAGGAGTGCCCTCATGTTCCCACTGATCCAGTGAGTTCTCTCCTTCTGCATGTCCTCCTCGAACCCCTCCTCCTATTCCTTCCTTTCCTCCTTGTCCTACTCACCCACTCCTACTTCTACTCGTGCGTGCTCCTCCATTCCTTCTCAAAGTTATTCCCATCCTCCCTCCTCATACTTCCTTCCCCGTTGCTGGGCAGTGGAGTTGATTGCGGCCGATCGCCGTAGATCTCGACGTCGGCGATCGTGACCAGGCGGGGGTACCAGTACTGAAAGTGCTGTTTGCCCACCTCGACCGACGCGGATACCCACGTCACCGAGTGGGTCGCCGTTGCCTCCTCCTTTTTCGACACGTTCGTGATGCTCGTCTCCTCCTCGCCGCCAGCCTCGGGAGGTTGCGATCTCTCTGTCTATCTCTCTCTCTCTCTCTCTCTCTCTCTCTCTCTCTCTCTCCCCCTTTCCCCCTCTCTCCCTCCACCCCTTCCCATCACTTCGAACTTAGACCCGTTTGCTCGTTTCTCCGAGCCCCGACCAGTGAGCCTCCAGCCCGGACCTAGCGGCGCCACTCGGCCTCGCTCGCCGTCTCACCCAGGGATCCCTCGATGTTTCTTTCGGTGCGCCCCAGAACCCCAGGGGGGGAGGAGGAGAGTGGCGCGGAGGTGGATGAGGAGAAGAAGGACGAGGAGGAGCGGAGGAGAAAGAGGAGGGGGAAGAGAGGAGCAGAAGTTCGGACAGGAGGGGGGGGAGGAGGGGGGGATGGAGGATTCACGATGACACAAGCGGCACAGGATGCGCGATAAACAGGGCTACGAGGAAAGGGAGTGAAACAAGTGAATAGAACGTGGGGTCCAAGTGGGATCGTGGAGACAGACAGACTGGGGAGTGAGGGGTGCGCCAGAAGTACGCCGAGGCCGCCCCCCATGGCGACGGCGCTGCCTCGGCGGCCATCAGGCGGCGACCGCAGCCTTGGCCTTCGACTTAGCGGTCTTCGGCTTGGCCTTCGGCACCGGCTCCACCTGCTGTGGGCCCAGCGCCAAAGGAGGATCAGTAAAGGGAGCGAGCGGGAGGAGGGCATGGGAGGAGGAAGGTCCGAGGAAGGAAAGGAAAGGAGAAGAGGAGTGGAGGAACACAAGGCTGAGCAGGGAGAGGATAATGAGATTAGGAAAGGCAAGAAGAAGGTCGAGCAACAGGGCCCTGGTTCCGCTGGGCCCCAGAGCCCTTGAGTCTGAGCCCTTGGGTCCTAAGGGGAGCGGGGGAGCGGCGTGGGTCTGAGTCCTGAGCCCCTCAGGGCCTCAGGGCCTCAGTCTCAGTCTCAGTCTGAGTCCGTCTGGGTCCTGGGGGGAGGGGCCTGCCATGTCGAAATTGGGGCTTGAGGGTCGGGCAATTTGGAACGACATTTGAATTCGGGCAACCACGCCAGGCAGCAATCGGTCCTCAAGGGGTTGCGGTGCTGCGACCCGTCGAGGTAGAGCTTGGGGTGCCACTGCTCCATCAAGCCGTCGTCGTCAACGCCGTTCAGCGAGATGCAGTTCACTTGGCGGGAGGAGGGGGAGATGGAGGAGAGAGGAGGAAGGAAGAGGAGAATGAGGAGCAAACAAATGGAGGAGCTGGGGGGGGGAGGTGAAGGGGTGCCAGGGAGAAGGGGAGGACGGAGGCAGAAGGAGGAACATGAGGAGGAGGAGCGGGGGATTAAGGGCGAGGCGAGGCGAGGGGAAGCAGCAGGAAAAGAAGGAGAATGAGCGAGGGGGGTGATGAGGAGGAAAATGAGGGCAAGGCCGAGTTGAAACAATCACCTCACGAAGCTGAAGTAGGAGAGGTGAATGGGCGATGGAGCGGAGAGGGCAAGAGAGGAGTGACAGAAGGAAGGGATCGGAAGACCTTTCCCCAGCTGGGCGGCCGTCTCGGCGTCCACGACCCGCCCCCAGTAGGCCAACTGGGTGGGCGTCTCACCGTCGCCTGCGCCCTTGACGCGGACGACGTCCCACTTCGTGCCTTTCTCTGGGCAGTCCTCTGGGCGCCCCCCTCCCATCCCCCACCCCCACTTCCCCGCAAAAGGCCTCGGAGGGCCCAGCCTGAACACCTCGGGGGGCCGACCAGAAGCGAGGAAAGCCCTGGGGCGAGAAAAGAAACCCAGGAACCAGCGGTCGCGGCAAAGGCCACCGCCCTCCAACCGTGGGGCCACGAGGCCCAGAGTTCTCATCCTCCTCCTCCCATTTTTCCGTTCGTCTCCTCTTGCTTTCTGCCTCCGTCCTTGTCCTTCTCAGTCCTTCTCTTCCTCCGTCCCCCCTTCCTCTTCCTCATCCTCCTCCTCCTCCTCATCCTCCTTCTCCTCCTCCTCCTCTTCCTCCTCCCCCTCCTTCTCCTCCTCCTCATCGCCGTCCCCCTGCCGTGTGTGATCCGTCCATGCCGCTCTTCACCCTCCCTCCTCTCCCCCACGCTGCCCCACGCTCCACTCCTCCGCCTCTTCGTCGTCGACCTATCGTCCCTCGTCCTCTTCCAGTGCTTCCTCCTAGTGCTCCTCCTCGCCATCGTCCTCATACCTCTCATACCTTCTTACCTCCTTTACCTCGTCCTCCTTCTTGTGCGATTCCCTCGCAGCGAGGTCGCCCTGCAGGCCGCCTTCCAGCATGTCGACGGCGATGGGCCACAGCTGATTGGTGACCGCCGCCATCAGCGCTTTCTTCAGGAGAGTCGTCACCGCCTGATTCTCGTCGCCGCCAGCAGCCGCAACCTTTCTCGAGCGAGGCTCGGTCGAGAATCGAGTTGGAGAGTTGAGTAGAGCACGAGTCAGAGAAGGAGGATCGAATAGCATAGCAAAGGCATGGCACTAGAATTACAAGGCGAGCACCTCCGATTTCTTCATGAGATCGAACCAGACCTCGTAGTTCAGGGTCCTGGGGAGAACGCTGTACTTCTGCTCGAGCCGCGCGCGCTTCTGGTCGGGGCCCTCCACAGGGATCAGCGAGTCCGAGTCCTTGATCATCAGCCCGTTGCGCACGTTGGCGGCGCAAGCGCCATCTGGCGACTGCAACGGCCTCGCAGCGAGCATTGAGGGTGGATGAGAGAGAGGGGGATGTAAGACCGAGGAGGGGCGCAGCGAAGCGCAGCGAGCACTCGAGCAGTGGCGAGGGAGTGAGAGACCAAATTACCAGATCCGCCTGCTCCTGTGATCTTCCGTTCCCTTACCTCACTCATCCTCTCTCCGACCCCCTCGTGACTTCGCATCCTCCTCCGCTTCCTCTCCTCTCACCTCGCAGCCTCCTCCTGCCAACCCCATCCTCCCTCCTCCTCCTCCTTTCCGTCGCCACAACCTCACCCTCTCGTCATTCGTCACCGCGCCTGACCTCCCTCACGTCCCCCATCAATTTCCCATCCTCTCCTCCGCCGCTCGCGCCTCAGGCGATCGATGACCATCTGTTTGAAGCTCTGCGCGATGTTCGCCATCTGCATGTCCGCCTTGAAGGCGACCTTGTTCTCCTGCCAAGGGGGGGAGGGGAAGCTCATTCATAAACCTCCAACCGTTCCTTGCCTCGCCAGTCCTCTCGGGCTCCTCGCGTTCTCCTCCGTGCACCCAGCCATCCGGACTCCTGCCGTGCCTGGCTTGTTCCCTAACTCCTGCCCCATCCTCTCCCCTCATGTGTCCATCCCCCCTCTTCCCAGCCTGACTCGGACTCAGTCCTCCCTACCCATTAGCTACCCATCCCGTCATGTAATTTACCTCACCCACCTTGCCCCAGTCATTTAAGCACAAGCTGTCCTCGTTGAAGTGCGCCAGGGCCTGCACGCGGATCATTTCCTTCTCGGATGCCAGCAGCGCCGCTGAGTCCTCCAAGGTCTTCGGGGCCACCTTGAACAGGGACGTGTCGCAGAAGAGATCGTTCAGCGCCTGCGGAGTGTCCGCAGCCCCAATCCGTTGAATGAGAAGCTGGCGCCGACGCTCGTACCCACCAGGGTCAGCTGCGGTGATGTCCTGCGTCAGCTTGCAAGCCATGCTCCCGAACTCCGCCATGGCGGCGACCCAGTCGCCGTCCTTCTGACCGACGAGGTCGACAACCTCCTTCGGCATGTCGGCCAACACTCCAGGCTGCACAACTGGGTTGTACTGGTGCCCCAGCTGGTCGAGCAGCTTGTGGCACAACGGCGTCAAGTACGTCTTGAGCCCTGCTGCGTGGGCGCCCCTGCAGAGGAACTGCTGCTGACCTTTCAGGGTCGCATGGGAGTTCTAAGAAAGAACCTCCAACTCCTCCTCCTCCCCCTCCTCCCCCTCTTCCTCCCCCCCCCCTCCCCCTCCTCCTCCCGCTCCACGTTGCCTTGGGCAGGCGCCGCCAGAAGCGGCCCCAGGGCGCAGGGGGGCCCAGCGATTGGCCAACAGAGGCCCACGAGCTCAAGAGGGCCACCACCTCGGGACCAACCCTTTATTTCCAAAGTATCGGCAAACCCCATTTCACTCTCCTACCGCCAACCTCCCCCTTGCCCGCCTGCCTTGCTCGAGCCTTTGCGTCTGCTACTCTGGGGCCTGCCCCTCCTCGAGCCTCTCTCCCCGAACTGGGCTGGGCGGCGGGGCGGGCGGGGCCTTCAATTGGGTTGGGTCGGGGATCACAGGGGAGTACTGAGCAAGGGCGCAGGTGAGCCAAGGAGGGGATGGGCTTCATCGGTCTTCCTTCCCTGGAGCCGATGCTAGTGGCGATGTACGCCCACATGTGCGTCCTCAAGACGTGCACGAGGTTGACCGATAATCCGTGGCTCGAGACGACCTCTGGGTCCAGCAGCTTGCCGACGCAGCCTGGCAGAACCCCCAAGCCGACCTGCCGCTTCTTGATGCTCTCCACGATCGCGGCTGCCTTGACGAACGAGTCGGGCATGGTCTTCATCACGCTGTCGGCCGCCTGTCTGAGCTTCAGCGTTGCCGACGACGTCGCCGTGCCCGTCTTCGTCGTCGTCGCCATCGCAATCGTCGCCACGTCGCCGTCGACGCTGACGGCGCCGTCGGGGGCGCTCGACGAAGGGAACGTCGGCGACAGCCACGTCGACAACGACACTTCATCAGCGAGGCCTGCTGCAAGAGCAAGCTCATGGCCTCCTCCTGGGTGCCCAGCGTGCCGCCCGTGGAGGACAAGTGGGTGAAGACCCCTGTCATCGTGCGATTCATCGCCTCGGCCGCGCACGTCTGCGCTGCGATCGTCACGAACAGGGGCCGATGCTTCAACATGTACTCACCGAGTGACTCGCATCCTGAGCTGGAGGAAAATGGAGGAGGGATGGAGTGGTGGGTCGGACAAGGAGGGGGCAGAGGAAAAGGAGCATGATGAGGATAAGCAGGAGGGGGGGAAGAAGGGAACGGCGAACGGGAAGAAGGGGGAGGGGGGGCAGGAGAGAGAGAGTCAGAGAGAGAGAGAGAGAGAGAGAAAGGAGGAGGGGGAGGGAGGTGGGAAGAGGCTCAGGATCAGGATAACGAGGAATAGAATGGAGAGCGAGCCGCTCCTTGGCATCATTGACCGCTTCGATCAGGTCCTCTTCGCTGGGGCCCGCGTCGACTGTGGCGGAGATCTCCAGCGCCTCGCTCGACGAGGCTGCCGAGGCTTGAGGCTGAGGAAGGGGGGGGGGATTGGCAGGAGAGCAAGGATGGAGCAGCGGCAGAAAGTCTGGCGGAGAAGGTGGAGGAGGAGAAGGAGGAGGAGAAAGAGGGGGCTAGGAGGAAGAGGATGAGGGAGGGTTGGGGGAGGAGAAGGAAGCTGAGGAGGAGGCGGAGAGGGAGGAGGAGGGAGGGGTGCCCACATGAAGCGAGGCAGCGAGAGCATGAGGGCTTAGGAACAGCAGTGCCCCAAGGAATGACGATGGAGATTGGAATTGGCGGCCTCGGCCAACTCGTCTGCCTCTGCATCGTGCTCGTCCTTGAAGTCAAGAGCGCCCTCATCACTCGGTCGATGTTGGAGCTGCGCCCAGCCGAAGATGTCCTTTTTCATGTACGAGCGCAGCGTGGACCAGCCCTTCACGAGCCTGGCTTGCTGCTGCGCTCCCGCCGCCACTTCCCACGCGCCGACATTCGCCCTGGACTCGGATGCATCGTTACCCTGGACGCCCGGACTCGGTTCCATTTTCTCTTCCAGGGTGCGGGGGTGGGGGGTGGGGCGGGGGGGGGGCCTGGAGGCGCGCCCTGCGCCCTAAGTTCCGCTTGTACTCTGTAAGGGAGGGGCGCTGCCCATTGTTCCTTCCACCCTACCCTGCACCCATTGCTACTGTTATTATCTCATCCTTGCCACGTCCACCTCCCCTCGAACGCGTTGATCGTTCCTCCCCTTCCGTCTCCATGTGGCTTCCCCTCCTGAGCCCTCACCCTCCTCCCACTCATACTTCCCCCCAGCGAGTGCAGAGCCTCCGATCGCCCTTAACGGTGACCCAGACCCCGTCCATCAAGTTGGCGTAGATGGCAACCTTCCTAAACTGTTCGAGCTTCTGCTTCACGATCGCTTCCTTAGGAGAGGAGCGAAGCTGTGGGTGTTGCAGCCGCCTCCTCCTTCTCCTCCGACTCCTCCTCCTCGTCTTCCTCCGTCTCCCTGTCCTCCTCCTCGTTCTCCTCCAACTTCCTCCACCTCCTCCCCCCCCCCCCCATCCGCCACCAGAGGGCAAGTTGGATGTTTCGGAGGGGTGGTAGGGGAGTATATTGGGCACGGAGTTCGGGTGAGCCAGTCCTTCCCCTTCGGAGCCAGCCCAAGCAGGTAGGCCTCTGTCTCCAGCAAGTGATGCAGCCACGTGCGATTGCCCTGCGCCGTCGTGTCGTCCTTGGGCGTGTCCTCGTTCTCCAGTTTCATCCTCTCTTTCGCCTGCTTCATGTGGTGTTTGCCTACTCGCTTCATCAGCTTCTTGTGGAGCTTCTCCTTCACCTTGTCCTGCAGCTTCTTATCATTCGCCTGCTTGATCACTTTCTTGGCCTCTGCCTTGCGCTTCATGTTGCTCTTGCCTGCCATGGCCTCGATCTTGCGGGCCACCTTCTTGTTTTCCTGCATGGATTGCATGGATCCCCCCTCGCGCTCCCAGAGCCTACCCGTCGCTCCTCCTCCTCATCTCATCCTCTCATCCTGCAAACTCCTCTTCTTGAGCCCCTCGCCTCCTGGCCATCAAGTTGCGCGTCTCCTCCATCGCCATCTTGCATTCCACCTCTCCCCCTCCTCAGCATTGTCCTCTCCCCCTTCCCTTCTCCCCTTATCCTCTTCTGCTCTTCCGCCTTCTCGCTCGCTCCTCCTCTGCCCCCCTCCTGTCCTCCTTCGTCGCACCTCCTCCTCAGTCCTCCTCCTCCTCTCCCTCCATCCTCTCCTATTCCTACTCTCCCCTCTTCCTCACCGCTGACTCTGACCCATGCTGCAGGCGGTCCTCAGCCGTCTTCGCCACGGCCTTGGACTCGTTCATGTCCACCAGCAGCCTGAGACAGTCCTCGGCGCCAAGTGGCAGGTGGGGGGCAGGTC
The DNA here is from genome assembly GCA_963575745.1 of Prorocentrum cordatum. Lineage (NCBI taxonomy): Eukaryota > Dinophyceae > Prorocentrales > Prorocentraceae > Prorocentrum > Prorocentrum cordatum. Next base: position 180,782 of record CAUYUJ010018426.1, read on the forward strand.
CCGCTGCCGCCCTCTCCTTCTCCATGGTCCATGGGATCCTGCCTCCCCCTCCTTCGCCCACCACCACTACCCACTTCCTCTATCCTCTCATCCTCTCATCCTTCCTCCACCCCCACCTCTTCCTGCCCCCCTCACCCCCTCACCCATTCACTTTCAGACCAATCAGATGCCAATCAGGCTGGTTGCCGCAGTTGATCCCCCAGATGTCCCACCCCCCATCCCAAGGACAAGTCGGACCCTTCAAGTCGGACAAGTTCCGATGTTGGCGACGGGGCATCATATGGCCCCTCACTGCTTGGACTCTCTCTCTCCCCCCCCCCCCCGCGGTCCGCGTCAGCGTTGGCCTTGGTGATCACAGGCACCCCTTCCGGACAGAGCGAGCACTCGCCCCAGTTGCCCCCGAGCTTCGGCATGTAGAGGGCCACCACATCAATGATGATCTCTTTCATGGGCGCAGCGTCCTTGAGCGTCCTCGTGGGTCGCAGGGTCAAGGGGGGGGGGGGGGGGGGGGGGGGGGGCGGTTGTCTGTCGAGTCGAGAACGGCTCTGAGAAAGGCCAGTGAGGCGACGGAAGAGGATGGGTTCGAACGAGGAGGGGTGAGAATGGGGACCAGAAGCAGCCCAAACGTGAACGGCTTGACGCCTCACCATCATTCTCCTCTTCCACCTCATCTTCCTTCTACACCTCCTCCTCCTCCTTCTCATGCCCCCCCCCCTCTTCCTGTTCCCCCTCCCACCCTTCCATAGCACAGCATATATATAATATATATATATATATATATATATATATATATATATATATATATATATATCCGTCCTTACTACCCCCCTTCATCCTCCCTCTCCTTTTTTTAACGCTCCAAGGTGTCTCCTGAACACGTCGTTGACCGCCCGCATGACCCTCTCGTGGTTAATCACCTGCGTGAGATCCACATCAGCCTGCACCAAGTCCACCAAGCCGTCCCACACGGTACGGCCAACCAGGTCGTGGTGCATCCAGGTGGCCGAATCGACCCTGCACTTAGACGCCGCGTCGAAGAACTGCTGGCTGCACCTGTAATTGTGGATGTCCTTCCACCTCTTCGGGAACAACGAATTGATCAGCTTGTACTTCTCCGTGTCCTTCTGCTTGCCAAGCGACTCGTTGGTCCAGCGCTCCTGCTTTTTCTTTCTCGCCCAAGCTGGCTCAACCACTGCAGTGCTTCTCCACACCTCTAGCATCGTGATGCTTGTCACCTGCGTGTTCAAGTTGTTGCCGAGGTACACCAAGAACTCGATCGTGACGCGATTGATCTTCCTGCTGTACAGCTTGCTGTGGGGAATGCCCTTCTGCACCGACATCTGCACGGCCCTGTTCCGCTTGTGTTTGTCTGCGCGCCAAGCCAGCTCTGCGCCCTCGCACAGCGTCGCCCAGTGCAACGTCTTGTAATGCTCTGGCTTGTCCTCACCAGCCTGCATCACCCAAGCTCCGCCTCGAAGCTCGCAGAGGATCCCTACCGTCTCGACGCTTTCCTTCCTCTGGAGCTGACTGGCGCGATCCCCTAGGGCGGGCCCCATTCTCATATTATCCCTCCTTCTCTTCCTATATCATCCTCCTCCTCCTCCCATCTTCCTTCTCCTAATCCTCCTCATATCCTCCCTCTCCTAGATCCTCAGATCATCCTCCCATGTCCTGCCATCGCTGCACGCGTCACCATGTCCTTCATTATCATCATGTCCTCCACTTTCCTCGTGCCATCTCTTTTGTTCGATTATCGTACCCCTCCTCCTCGGCATGCCCCCCCTCCTCATATCTGTCATTCGGTCCATTCGGTATTATATCCTTATCCTTTGTCTCTTCCTCGTCCTCGCCATTCCTCCCATGTTCTTCCATCCTCAGTCTGTCATGCGTCTGATGTAGTTCTTATGGTCCTCCATCTCCCATTCTCATCCACTCCTCCTCCCCTCATCCCTCATCCCCCCTCCCCCGATGGGTCCAGAGTCGGCCTCGCTGGTTCAGCTCGTGCCGCTTCACAGCCCAATCGCCCACTGACGTGATGAGCTGCAAGTGGAGGTCGCCCGTGACAAGCGCCGGGCTCGCGTCGATCGCTGCGAGGATCTCCATGTCCAGCGTGTCGGGCTCGAACATCTCACGGATGTGCTTCACGCCCAAGGAGTCGTCGAATAACGAGCTCGACTGAAAGCCGCCCTTCAGCTTGGAGAGGGCCATCCTGGCGGCAAGCATCGAGCAGAGCCCAGACCGCGACCATCACTCATTATCATCACCATTCTCATCATCCCACCTTTCCCCCTCCCTCTCCTCCTTCTTTTGCCGCTGTTCGTATTCATTCTGCTCATCTCCTTCATCGTCGCACCCTCCTCTCACCATTACCCTCCTCATCATCATTTCTTCCTCAGTTTGCTCCTCCTCCCTCATTGGTCCTTCACTCCTCATGCTCAGTCTCCTCTCCCCATCTCCCCCTCCTCACGCCTGCGCGTCGCCGTCCGTCTGCCCCCCATGCCGCATCGCCGTCGCCCCCAGACCCTCCTCATTTGCTCATTGTCCTTCTTCTCATCCTTATCATCAGCCTTATCATCCTCTCCCTCCTCCTCGCTGATTTTCTCTGCCGCCTCATTTCGCGCCCTCCTCATCCTTCCCCCCGCCCTTGCACCTCATCCCAAACTTTGGAATCCCAAACCCACTTCCCCCGAGAAGCAGGTCCTGCACGCCGCGAGCCCCCGCGCGTCCCCGCAGCAGATGACGATGTACAAGGCGCAGCCTGCAGCGCGCGCGGCGGGCAGGGAGGAGGGGGGGGGGGGGGCGACAGGCAGGAGGGGAATGGCGCGGCAACGAATCGCGACGACAGAGGGGCACGCGAGGATCACCGCGCGACGAACGCACGAACACAGATGGAGGAGTGGAGCAGGAAGACGATAGGGTTAGGAGGGGAGGAGGCGAAGAAGAGGAGGCGGCGAGTTTGGAAGACATAAGGAGGAGGACAGGATGGGATGAAGCGAAGCTATGACGAGCGAGACGACGACGCGAAGAAGGAGGACGACGACACACACACGAGGAGGACAGCAAGCGAGACGACGACGCAAAGGAGGAGGAAAGTTCAGGAGAGAAAAGCAGCAATGGAGGCGGCGTCACCAGAGTAACAGAACAATTGCACAGCAATGCAGACAGAACTACCACGATCGCCGCAACTGTTTCAGCGCCATAGGTTTAACGCGATGCATGCGCGGTGTCGGCGCTGCGTGGTTGCAATTGTCACGAAGTTTTTTTTTGTTTGAATGTTTTTTTTTTTTTTTTTTTTTTTTTTTTTTTTTTTTTTTTTTTTTTTATGTTTGTTTTTTTTCCTTCGACCTGGTTTCGGCTCAAAAACGATGCCACCGAGCAATGTCATTGCTCGGTAGCCTGGCCGAGCAATGGTATTGGTCGATCAGGCCTGACCGAGCAATGGTATTGCCCGGTTTGGCCCGGTCTGGGCCCGGGGGTGGTCCTGACTGAGCAATGATTTTGCCCGGTGGCGCCCGGATCGGGCAACGTTGTTCTCCGGTGGGGCCTGAATCGAGCAATGTCGTTGCCCGGTGTTGTCTGGATCGGACAACGTCGTTGCCCGGTGCAGTGGCGTTGCCTCTGGGCTGTGTATGTCCGCCGAGCAATAGTGTTCCCCGGTCCTTCGGCGTTCTCCTCGGCCATGTCTGCTCCTTTGTCGTTGCGACACCAGCGTTCTCAGCAGCAGGGATCTCGACCGAGCAACAACGTTGTCCGGTCCTGGCCCGGCCTGGTTGCGTTTCGTTTGGCGTGGGCCCGGACTGAGCAACATTGTTGCTCGGTTTGGGCCCGGACTGGGCATCGCTGTGCCCTTGTCGCGGCCTGCATTGTTTGGGTTGTCATTGGTCCGGGCCTGGACCGGAGATTTTCCATGGTAACTCCAGATGGTGGTGTTTTCTCTTGGAGGCCCGGGCTATTGTTTCGTTTGCTTCCTGTGCCGTTGGGGCGTTCTTTTTGTTTCGGTTGGCTTGATCAGTTGCGTTCGTTTCATATGTAGACCATAAGCGCTGCTCACGTCTTAGCCTGGATCACGGCATGCGCGGTTTTCCTTGCAGGCGCTCAGGGGTTGCGTTTGCATTCCAGGTTCTTATCGTGGCGACTGTGGCGCAGCCCTGAGTTGCAGCGTTCGTTGTCTCATCACAAGTAGTTCACGCGGTTATGTTACCTTTGCGTTTCGTTTAGGCGCTCTGGCGCCAGGGTCGTGGAGAGCCTGCATTGTTGCGCACGTCGTTCTTACCTCTGGTGGCGCGAGGGGAAAGAGGAGGAACAGCCTCCCGCGCGCCAGCTGCCGCGTGCAAGCTGGCGCCCCCAGCGGCGCTGTGACTGCGGCGGCGGCTGGCGTCTGCTGTTGCGCTGCATCACACGTGGCTCTCGCACACAGGACACACAAAGTCATCCCAATCGCACTCGTGCGTCGATGTGCTTTGGGCGCAGGCTCTGTGCCAGCTGGTCATGCATTCAGGTCAGCCGAAGATGTCTGCATTCGGGCCTATCAATGGCGGGGGGGCTATGACAGACGCGCAGACTGCGCACTGTTCTTCCCTTGCCGCTGCGCTCAAAGGGCCCCTGAAGTTCACGATGTTGAAGTGCTGCCGCAACAATAAGCACCACGATGGCATTGTGTCTTGTTCATGCGCTTTTGCTTTGTGCAGCGTGGTGCCCGTGTCCCTGATCAGGATTTTCGCATTCAACTTTTCTGAGTTCATCAGCGGGCACGCTTCGCCACCGACTACATACTTCAGGCGGTTCTTATTGTCGAGGAAGAGTTGGCGCATCATGCCCTTATCTGCTTGCCACCGCACAAACACAGCAGCCCCTGCAAGGCTGACCAAGGAGATGACTCCTGGTGCTAGCGGGTGCGTGCCCTCTGATTGGGCATCTGCTCGCGCCTTCGCCTCTTTCACTCTTGCTGAGCCAGCCTTCACCTTATCTCGCAACCTCGTTTCCTCCTCTTGCTGCAGGGACGGTATGCTTTGGACGTGTGTGTCTGGTTCTCGGGGTTCCTCATCCTCCCCTTCGTCATCTATGCCGTCCTCGTCGAGTGGTTTGTCCTCTGCTTCCTCCACCGCCGCAGCGTCCTCATCCTCTTCTGGTGCTGGTTCTTCGTCGCAGCCCTCCAGTAGCAATTCCAACCATCCTTCGACGTCGAGGTCGTCGTCTGCGTCGTCCTCCTCTGCATCCTCCTCTCCCTCTTCATCGCGCAGTGGCTCGAGGGCATGGCTCGCTCCGTCGGGGCCTTTGTATTTTTTGTATGGCTTCTTTTTCTTATGCTTCTTACTTGCAGGGCGTATCTCTTTCTCCTCTGTGGAGTGCATGTCCAAGCAGGCTAAGTCAAGTTGCTCCCAGCGGCCTCGTCGCACACTAACTCGTAATTGGTGGCGGCGAGGGCGTTTGATTGCTGCTTCAGGGTCGTGCGTGTGGATTAGCTTGAACGCTACAAGGTACTCTGTGAGCGGCATCGTAAAGATTGGCAGGCTGAGCTGGAAGAACAGCTGGCCATTTACATCGTGAGTCTCTCCGAGGGCTAACCACAAGCGTTTCCCGTACTTCCAGCAGATCACGAAGTCTGGCACGTTCTCCTGCCCAACTGTCCACACCTTGCCAACGTCGGCATCCAAGTCTCTCGCGGCGCCCAATGCAAATCGGATAGCCAATACTTGCAGCGGGCCTGCCTCGTGGGGGCAAGGGTCGTGATCATCTGCTGTCTGGGCGAGTTGGTTGAGGACACCGTCTTCGAGTTTCTCGAATCTGTGGAGGTACGTTGTCTCCTGCTGCTTCGCCACCACGGCATGGTGCAGACACACGCAGTCATCTGGAGTGATACGGCTCGCTTTCTTTATTTGCATTCTATCGGATGCTAGCGGTAACTTGAGAAATGGAGCTCTGTCTGACATGCATTGTAATATGCTGTTCATCCCTTCGATTTCCTGCGTGTCTATGGGCAGTTGCGCTCTCAGCATGAGGATTGCAGAGAACAACGTTCCACTGCATTTGCCCGTGTCTCTCGCGCTGGTCCACTCGGATTCATAGGCCACTCGCAGTTTCCATGACACGTCTTCTGTTGCAGTTCTCAAGCAGCATTCTGGCGTCGCGAGGAGCTTTCGGGCAACGTGCCTCCGGATGCGGGAGTCGACGTCGGGCGGCTCCTCGACCATCCTGAGCAGAAGTAAAGGGAACGATTCACAGGGCACCGTGAACCTCATGTTCCACTGCGCCGCCTGAAGGAGGACCAGCCCCACTACAAGTTCACGCACATCGTGGCCGTACTGGGCAGGGATCAACTCGAACACTGGTGCCAGGCCAGTTCGCGCTTCCAGCTGGCTGTTGTCGAGCAAGGCCGAGTACCTGGCGCTTACCTCCGCCGCCTGGAACCCCACGAGCTTACTGAGAGGAGTGTGGATCATTGGCGGGGCACCGATGTTGTCGATCGACTCCTGGCTCATCTTGCTGCGCTGCTTCACTGCTTTCTGGGCCCAGTTGAAGAAGTACGTGAGTGGCTGTTTCACATATACTGATATGTACACTTTCGCGTGGAACCCCCCCTGGTTCAAGGCCTTTGTTGAATTGCTCCTGTACTTGGTCCATTCTTCTTTGAAGTTCTTATCCTCGTCCCCCCCAGCTTTCTTGGCAGGTTTCTTCTTTTCTTTCTGTGCCTGCTGCTCTGCTTGGCCGAAAACGCGGGCAAACACCTTGCCCAAAAAGGCTCTCCCAGCGCATATGATCTGTTCCACGGACTCGACGCGGCCCCATCTTCCTTTGAGTGGGCGGCCTGGCTGTTTGCTGAAGAATTCAAGGGAGATCTGATTCGAGAACGCGTCGCAGGCGGCATTTTGAAGCTTCCTGTGGGTACCTGGGCTCCGCCATACATTGGCCACTGTGGCCACCGCACTCCAGTATTTAATGTTGGTGTTCATGTTCTGCTTCTCCACCTCATCTTCTCCTGTCTGCCACTCCCATTCGTCCAGCGCTGTCAGCGCCGCTCCAGCTATAATGTGGGCCTGGTGGAATTTACAGAACACGACCACGAAAGAGACCTTCCTACAGGCTGCCACGAAGTTCCTCAAGATGTTGATCATGCCTTTGTTGTCTGGGCCTGCATCTACCCCGAGACAGTAAATTGACAGCAGGTTGGCGGGGTTGTCGCCCGAGGCCTCATGGACGCGCGCCTCCCACGCGGGGCACGATATGGATTCCAGCTCGCGGAGCGCTAAGCTATACGTCTCCTCCCCTGTCCCGTGATGTACTACTTGAAGGTCACACGCGTTCTTTGTGTATATGAGACCTGCCTCGAATTGTTGCTCGTCAAAGGTCAGGGTTCAGCAGCCGAGGGTCGAAGCCATGGCAACATGGATTTTATCTTTGTCGATGGCCTGCTGGTGCGTTGCGTCCATCCTGAGTTGGTGCACTTGAATCGGGCAGGCGTCCATATGTTCGTATGCGACCAAGGAGCGAAACCGAATAGCCAAGGCAGCCTTGTGTTCATATGCGTATACCATGCGCTTGCTTGCAAGTGAGAATCCCCCTCGTAATTCGTCGGCTGCGATCATGGCTAAAGTTGTCTGGCCGCCTGCATGGCCCGCGTTCCTCCTGAGTGCTAGCGCGTAGCCGCCATAAGGGGTTATGGCCCCTTTCTGGCCACGCAACCACACTTTATCGTGGAGCTCTTTATATTCATGTTCCATGGCTGTGACCACTTGCTTGAGTTCGTTGCTGCGCTCGAAGTAATAGTCACGGGACTCTTTTACGCGGCGCAGTTCAGCGCGCATGTTCTCGAGTTGCTCGTCTTTGTCGTGCAATGCCTCGACGAGGCTGTCTGTGGGCATGCCGACATAAAGATCATCGGCAGCAGCTTGCGCTAACGGCGCCATGACGCCAAGCTCGTGGTTGCCCTCATCTTGGATGGGAGGGTCGGACGACGCTGCTTTGGCTTGCTTCTGCTTCTGCCCTCGCTTCGGCATCATTCTCACATGCGGCGCCCTCTTCACAGGAGCGCATGCCACCACTTGCTGTTTGAATGCCTTCAGTTCGTCTTCCGTAATCAGCACGTTGCAAAACTGCTCAAGGACTTCAGGGAGCTGGGAAAGACTAAACGTTGAGTCCGACGCCACTGCCTCCTGCTGCTGCCCGATGTAACGTTTCACTCTGCTCTGCAATCTGCCGACTGGCACGGTGCTCTCCAGGCATCCGCGCCCTAAGGCGCAGCACACAAGGTGTGCTGCATCATGGAAACCAATTTTGTCCTCTGCGAGCTTATCCCAAAGCCGCTTGTCAATTGCTGCCTGCGCAATGTCTGCCAGGAAGGCGTCTCTGCTGCCGCTGCTCATTGAGTCCTGCGGGCTACGCAATTTCTCAGAGTTGCGATCAGTCTCAAGGAAACGCCGCCCCTTCGGGGGTGAGGATGTCTCGAGCGGGAAGCCTGTCACAAAACTTCAAAACCTCGTTCCTCCCTCCTTCGTCCTCACTCCTCTCTCTCTCTCCTCTCCTCCCCCTCCCTTCGTCCTCCCTCCTTCGTCCTCCCTTCCTCCTCCCTACTCCCTCCTTTCGGCCTCCCTCCCCTCCCTTCCCTCCCCTGCCTTCCTCCATCCTCCCCGTTCAACCTCCTTCCTCCTCCCCATCCTCCTCTGGGCTCGCCGCGACAAAGGCCTGCGCCATCCGTTCCCGCCCTCTCCACCTCCTGCTCCTTCCTGGTTCCAGGCCCCCGAGCAGCTGCGGGGCCGTCGGCGATCCTCGACGAGGCCGCTCTGGGCAGCGCTGCGCCGCCACCGCCGCCGAGCCGAGCAGCACGAAGGCGCCTCGCGCGCCGGGGGGGGGGGGGGGGCAAGACCCGACGGCGGGGGCCGCCGCGCTGCGCAGGGGGGCACAAGGCACAAGCAGGTGGGCCAGAGCATCCGAAAGGAACCCAAACCACTTCAGTCCTTCTCCTCAGGGCTCCTCATGCTTCTCCTCCTCCTCCTGCTCCTCCTCATCCTTGCTCATCCTTCCTCATCCTGAGGAGGGGGGTGAGTCGTCGTCCTCCTCCCCAAGTGCCCGCGGCCGCGACCCTCTGTCTCCTCGCTCATCCCTCTCATCCCTCCTGCCCTTTATCTCCCTGCCCCCCCCCTGATCTGTCTGGAGTCAGTGGAGCCAGTGGAAGAGCCTCAGCAGAAACAGAAAGGGCGAGTAGCAGAAGCGCAGAGGGGCCCTCTAGAGGGGCAGGGGTTGGAAGGGGCAGAGATGAGTCATAATTCATGATGAAGCTGAGTCGGGGGTGAGCAACAGCCCTGGTTGAAGGGGGGGAGTCTAGGCCGCCATTGCGGCGGCCGCCATCCGATGCGCGAGTGCGAGGGGGAATGGGATAGGGCTTCAAGCAGCGCGCAGGGGCATGAGGCTTGAGGAGGGTAGGAGTCGGGAGGGGCGCCGAGAGGTCCAAGGACCTGGCGCTGGCCACGCAGAGGGATGGGCCGAATGGACAATGACCAATGACCAAGGAGAAGAGGAGAAGATGAGATGAGAGAGAGGGAGCGGGTGAGGAAACACCACCAAGTAAGAGGTAGGTGGGGAACCATTCGGCATGGCATGAAAAGGCTCGAGGGGAGCGAGAGGAGTCAGCTGAGGGAGTGCGACGTGCGAGGGCAGGAGGGGGGGCCGAGAGAGGGAGGGAGTGGGGAGAGAGAGAGAGAGAGAGAGAGAGAGAGAGAGAGAGAGCGAGAACACCGCTCGAGTCGTTTCCAACTCGCCACCATGCGTCGCTGCTGCTCCCGAGAGCTGCTAGCAACAGAGCGTCGCTTCCTCTTTGTTGTGCCCATCCCATCTTCTTGCCATGACCCTCCTGCTCCTCATTCTCCGCCATTCTCCCCCACCACCATCTCCACAACTACGTTTTGGTCTGTCCCCCTCCATCCTCGAGGCACGCTTGCACGTGTCGCCCGTCGCATTCAGACTACGGTGCGCAGCATTGCGCTGCCGACTCTTGCCCCGCGCTGGCCACGTCGGCAGATGGCCCCGAAATCACTGCGGCGCAATGCAATGGCGGAGGTCGCGGTGACCACCAGCGTTAGAACGAGGAGAGATGCGCACAGGCCGAAGTGCAGCACCAGCGACGCAGAAGCTATGGGCCGAAGCGTCGACGCAAAAAAGCGTGGTCGAAGCCTAGAATACTCGAAGCGTGGAGGTTGCCAGCCAAGCGGGCTGGTCGACGCGTAGAAGCAAATGCCGATTGCGAAGCAGGCGCCCTACTTCACCACATACATGCGCTGACTGCCTCTTCACAGGAAGGAACTGATCACGCGCGTGATGCGCGTGATGCTGCTCGGGGAGGCCAGCTCGAAGTTCTTGAAGATGGCTGGCACGGCGAGCTTGAGGCCGAGGAGCGCCATGGCCGTCACCTCGGGTCGGGGGCGATTGCGCGCGGGCTCATGTCCTCCTGCCCTCCTGCCCCCCCCCTGTCTTCCCGTCCATCATCTCCTCCTGTCCTCCTGTCCTCCTGTCCTTCATCTCTCCCTGTCCTCCTGTCCTGTTCCTCTCCTCCTTCCTCCTGTCCACCTCTCCTTCTCCTGCTCTCCTCGTCTCCTCCTCCACCCATCCTTCTCCTCTTCTCTCCTGCTCCTGCTCCCCATCTCCTTGCCTTTGTTGCCCTCCTCCTTCTCCTTTCCTTTCCCCCCCTCTCAGTCCTTCGTATCTTCGCACCTCCCAGTCTCTCTTTCTCCCTCTCTCAGAGCTGCCTCAGCGAAGCCCGCCATGAAAGAGAAAATGAGCTCGTCCCCGAACCCAGGCGGGTAGGCCGCAGAGCTCCGGAGCCGCTTCTTGCTGCCGTTGACCCACTTGCCGGACCCCGCCCTGTCCGCCAGCGGCTTCCCGAGCTGCAGATCCTGGGGCAGGCCGCCGCAAGCCGCTCTCTCTCTCTCTGTATATTGCTCTGTCCTCTCCTCCTTTCCTTCGGACTCCTCCTCACCACCTCCTGTCCTCCTCGCCTCCTCACCTCCTCTCCTCCTCACCGCATCATCCTCTCGTCTCCTCCCCCTTGCCCCTCTCTCTCTCTCTCTCTCTCTCTCTCTCGCGTCCTCCTCTGCTCTCCTCTCCTCCACTCCTCTCCAACTCCTCCTCAGGGACTCCTCATCTCCTCATCCTCATCTCAGGCTCAGGGGCGAGGGCTGGCAGCGTCAGACGCAGGCCCGACCAGGGCCTCTGATCCTGGGGGCCTCAGGCGCCCTGATATCCTGAACGCCCTCTGGAGACGCGGAGGGCCGAGGCCACGTTTGGGACCCTTGCCGATCCCTCGGCTTGCGCCGCAAGGCGGCCTCCTTGACGAACTTCTGAATCCAGGTGCACTCCTTGTTCGCGTAGAGAACGGTGGGCTTGGCGTTCGCGTGGCCGAAGGCCGACATGCGGAACACCGCGCGGTTCCACTTGTGGATGCCGCTGTTCATGAGCCTCGCTGGCTCGGAGATGAGATGGACAGGAGTGGGAGGCGAGGACAAGGTCGAGAAGGAGGAGAGGAGAAGGAAGGCTGAATAACGGATGGTGGAGAGCAAACGCGCGTTTGCTCTTCACAATCGCGCGCCTGCGCGTCTGTTCGTCGAGGTCCAAGCCCATCTCGCGCACGATGGGCGGAAACGCAAAGAAGCGGCTCGACATCGGCTGCTCCACGAGAATCACGAGCGGGAAGCTGAAGGCCCTGACCACCTTGAGCCAGTCAGCAACGCGATACGCGATCGCGTTCCCGTCGAGCACCATCGGCACCGTAGTGTCGCCGTTGATGCCCAGCTGGTTGTTCGACCTACCACTGACTGACCGACGAATAGACTATGCTGATTATGCCCCATCTCACGTTAGGCTCTACGCCCTCCTCCTCTTCTCAGACCCCTCCCCTACCCGCCGCCTAGGGGGTCATGGGGCATGGGCCATAGTCATTCAGTCGCCAGCCGTTGGTCGCGGGACCGTGCATCATGAAGGGGGGCAGCTCTTCTTCTCAAATGGGATATGGTGCCAAGGTGGATCAGTAGAATGCCGTGAAGAAGGGGGTTCGAGGGTGTCTCGTTCGAAGAGTTGGGGGGGGAGCGAAGTTGAGGGTGGGGGGGCAGAAGAGAAAAGCTGGGGGGGAGAGGAGGGGATTATATCTCCCACCTCTCACCTTTTGGTGGTCCCCATGGTGATCCAGATCCAGGACTTGCACGGCGGGCCGAGCATGCAGAAGCCTCCCCGCTTGACCCTGAAGGTCAACCCGAGGAGAAGCTTGAAACCATGTGTGCTGATGATGTCGTGGTGGGGGTTGATGTCCTTGTCGTACTGCGCGCAAGCCAGCCCGCGCTCCACCGCCTTGCTGGAGGAGTGAGGGGGAGATCGAAGATCCGGGGAATTAGGAGGCATGAGAAGGAGAAACACTAGGGTCACAACAAGCGCCTTGTTGTAGACCGCGCCCTCACCCGAAAAGATGTCCAGCGCGTCGAGGGCGGGCTCGTTCCGGAGGTCTCTCATATCCTCCCACGCCTTCCCTCCCCCACACATCCTGATCACGGTCGTCTCCTCGTGGCCCTTCGTCTCCTCTTCCCCCCTCGCTCCTGCCTTCTCCTCCTCCTCCTCCTCGCTCCTCCTCCTCACTCCTTTTCCTCCTCCGCACTCCTCCTGCCTTCTCCTCCTCCTCCTCCTCCTCGCCCTTCCCCCTTCGCTCCTCCTCCTCACCTCTCCCACCCTCACTCCTCCTCCTATTGTTTCAACCTTTGGTCCTTGAGGGTTCGAATCGCTTGATAGCGCGGCGCTCCGCCGCGCTGCCAAGTGGGCGAAGCTGGATAAGGAATCTGCTCGGCCTCGGCCTCGGCGGCCGAGGCGGCCGCGGCGGCCGCGGGGGCCGCGGCCTCTGCCGCCGCGGGGGGGGCCAACGACGCAGCGATGGCTGCGTCGAGGTCTTGCTGGCACTGCGTGTCGTCCTCCACGACGATGGGCGTGCCGCACAAGCCCGACGGCAACGGCTGGTCGAAGTCGTAGTCGATCGAGTCGGGCACCGTCTGCGTAGCAGGCAGAAAGTCTGGCTGCCTGTCGGGCAACGACTCATAGCTGCTGAGGGCGGGCTGCTGCTGCTGCTGCTGCTGCTGCTGGCGCTGCTGCTGGTGCTGCTGGTGCTGTTGGTGCTGCTGCTGCTGGTGCTGCTGGTGCTCCTTCGCCTTCGGGCGCTTCGGCAGCGGCTCGCCCACCTCAGCATCGTCGTTGCGAGTCCGGGCCGCCGCTGCGCCAGACGACCTGATCTTCTGAGAGAACCCCTGCATCGGCTGCATCGGCGGCGGCAGGGCTGCCAGGGCTGGGGGAGGGAGGCTGGAAGCAGCAGCAGCACGGGAAGCGTCGGCCTCGGCGGCCTCGGGGCCCTGGCGGCCCTGGGACAGGCTCTGGGCGGAGAGGATATGCTCGCACTCCTGCTCGTAGGCGATCCTGCTGATGTGCTGGATCGGGATGTTCAGCTGGAACATCACGCAGCCAGGGGGAACGGGCGCTGGTAGAAGTTTGTGCGCATCCTCCACCTCCCTCTCCTTCTCCGAGATCTCCTCCTCCTCCTCCTCCTCATCCTCCTCCTCTCCTCCTTCTCCACCTCCTCCACCGCCTCCCCTTCCTCTGCGCTCCTCCCCCTCCTCCTTCTCCTCCTCCTCCTCCTCCTCCTCCTCCTCCTCCTCCCCCCCCCTCCCCCGCCCGACTATTTGGTCGTCGTCGTCGTCTTCCTCCATCCCTCCATCCCTTCTCCTATCCTACCTCCTTCTCCTTCTCCCTCCCCCATCCCTCTCCATCATCATCAATCCTCCCTTGCACCTCGCCCTTCTTCTCCATCTCTCCCTCTCTCGGCGTCTTCCATCCATCCATCCATCCATTTCTCGTCGTGCCCTCCCGCCCAAAAATTGATTCGATCCTCCTGGAGGCGACAGGCTGGCGCCCTCCACGAAGGGCGCGCCAGAGAGGGGGCCCAGGGAGCTCATGTGGCGCGCCCCCTCTCGGCGCGCGCCCGCCAGCCCGCCGGGCGCACTCGGCGACGGGCCGACGGGCTTGAAGCACAACGGCTGAGCGATGTGCAGGGCAAGGGGGGAGGAGGACAAAGTAAGATACAGGGGATGAGGGGCGAGGGAAGGGAAGGTGGGAGAAGGAGGGAGGAGGAGGGAGAGGAAGGAGGGAGGGAGGAGGGAGGAGCAGGAAGGAGGGAGGAAGGAAGGAAGGAGGACAAAAGAAGGGGGAAGGAGGGGGGAGGAAGAGGAAGGTGGTGATAACAGACCCTTTTCCTCCTGCCCTCCTTTCCCTTCTTTCGTCGTATCCTTTGCTCCTCTCCCCTCCTCACTTCCTCACACGCCCACCCTCTCCTTACCCCCTCCTCCCTGTTCATCGTGATCATCGTGATCGTGATCCCTGATCCCCCCCATTCCCCCCCCCCCCCCCAGCTTGCTCATCCCTTGCGCCCGTCAGGAGTCAGGAGTATTGCAACGAAAGGCCTTCGTTGCAATACTCCTGACGGAAACGCCTCCGCTTGCTCCTGGTGTCCGTCTCTCTAGCCATATATCCCCCACTCACGGCTATCTTCATGTACCTCTAGTTATGTTACCTCTCCTTGTCTCCTCCCTAGTTATGTTACCTCTACCTGCTATCTCATTCCCTCTCTCCCTCGTTGTTACCTCTCCTTGTCTTACCTCCTTACCTCCTCTGCATGGCTCTCTACTAATGTGTATATATGTCCTCCTCTTCCTTCTCATCCTCATCCTCCTCCTCCTGCGCCGCGGCGCCGCGGCGCCTGGAGCTGCTGCGCCTGCAGCGCGGCGCCGCGCGGGGCCGCGCGGGGCCGCGCGGCGCCGCGGCCCTTGAACAAGGGCGGCTGCGCGGCTGCGAGAGACACCAAGAGGGAGGAGGGAGAGGCGTACACGTTGGTCGGAAGAAGTATGTAAAAAAACACTAAGTAGGAAGGCGGTATAAGTTGATTGGGTCCAGGTAACCAGGTAACCCAGAGAATAACAAAACACAACAAAGGCACATTGATTCTTGAAGTAGGAAGGAGCCTGAAGTAGATTGTGATCTGGGAATCCAAAAATACATACTTTCAACGACCAGCGTGTAATCATGAGTAGACGAGGGCACAGGATCATCCTCATTTCTCATCAGCCCTCTCCAATCCTACGTCTTCTTCACACCTTGGAGCCACCCCCCGTTGCCCGAACTTTCCCGGACAGCTTCTGACACTGGAGCGCCACCCCAGATGTCTCGGGCGAAACGTGCTGCGAGAAGTCTCAGGCGAAACGGGCCGGACCACCTCGAGCGCGGCGTCTCAGAGCTCCGAGTTGCGGGGGCCTCCTGGTGCCTCCTGGGGCCTCCTGGGGACCTCCTGGGGCTTCCTCCTGGGCCTCCTGTGGCCTCCTGAACTCCACCTGGGGTTTCCTGAAGCCTCTTGGGGGGCTCCCAGGGGGGATATCTAACATGTGGCCGCTTGGGCCCCTCAAAATGGAGGGGGGGGGGGCACAAGAGCAGGAGAAATCAACGAATCGACACCGGATGTGTATTAACTTGACACGTTCTGATAGGGGGCCTCCTGGGGCCTCCTGGGAGCCTCCTGGGAATCTCCTGGGGACCCCTGGGGCCTGTCCTGGGCGTCCTGCGGCCTCCTGGAGCTCTCTGGGACCTCCTGGGGCCTCCTGGGGGCCTCCTGGGGCTCCCAGGGTCCCAGGGAGGATATGTAACATGTGGTCTTCTGGGCCCCCAGGCTGGACCACCTCTTGCGCGGCATCTGGGAGCTCAGACAGCGAGAATGTCTTGTGCGAAACAGGCCGGACCACCTTACGCACGGCATCTCAGAGCTCAGAGTTGCGAGGATGTCTCAGGCGAGACGGGCTGGACCACCTCGCGCAGGGCATCTCAGAGCTCACAAGTTCGAGGATGTCTCAGGCGAAACGGCCCGGACCACCTCTCGCACGGCACCTCGGGGCTCAGAGTGTCGAGGATGTCTCAAGCGAAACGGCCCGGACCACCTCTCGCGCGGCGTCCCGGAGCGCAACTGTTCGAGGATGTCTCAGGCGAATCGGCCAATCCCGGGCAACTCAGAAACGAGTTGTGAGGATGTCTCAAGCGAAACGGCCCAGACCATCAGATTTTTGTGAGGATGTCTCTGCTCCCCTTTCCCTCGGCCGGAGTTAGCTTCTATCACAACAGCACCCCGTTCAGCAAGCTGTTTGGGGAAAAATCGTGACGTCGGATGTCTGGGGAGGGCGGGAGGCAGTGCGCGCATGACGGATGCTGAGGCGGCAGAAACGACGACGGCGGGGACGGGGAGGCGGAGGCAGAGGCGCGGCAGCGGGAGGCGGGAGGCGGGAGGAGGGAGGAGGGAAGAGAAGCCAGGCGGGAAGTGGGAAGAGGGAGGCGGGAGAAGGAATGAGAGAGGTTGTGATTGGAGCCCCTGTGCTACGAAACGTCTCAGGCAGAACGGGCCAGACCATCTCGCGCGCAACATCTTCGAGCCTCGCATTGCGAGGATGGCTCAATCGAAACGGGCCGGACCACCTCGCGAGAGACATCTTGGAGCTTAGGTCCTCTCCTGCAACTCCCTTCCTTCTCCCTCCTCCTCCTCCTCCTTCTCCCCCTCCTCCTGCCTGCTCCCTCATGCACATCATCCGCCTCCTCCTTCTCCCTTCCATCTCCTTTTCCTTCTCCTCCTCCTCCTCCTCCTCCTCCTCCTCCTCCTCCTCCTCCTCCTCCTCCTCTTCATCCCGAACGGCATCCCGGAGCCTAGAGTTGCGAGGATGTCTCCAGCGTAACAGGCTGGACCACCTCGCGCGCGGCATCTTGGACCCCAGAATTGCGACGACGTCTCGGGCGAAACGTGCTGCGAGGAAGTCTCAGGCGAAACGGGCCGGACCACCTCGAGCGCGGCGTCTCAGAGCTCCGGCCTCCTGGTGCCTCCTGGGGCCTCCTGGGGACCTCCTGGGGCTTCCTCCTGGGCCTCCTGTGGCCTCCTGAACTCCACCTGGGGTTTCCTGAAGCCTCTTGGGGCTCCCAGGGGGGATATCTAACTTGTGGCCGCTTGGGCTCCTGAAAATGGAGGGGGGGCACAAGAGCAGGAAAAATCAACGAATCGACACCGGATGTGTACAAGTGGCACGTGTGCCATGGCTCTTGCCAAGAAGGAAGGGGGAGGAGGAGGAGGTGGAGGAGGAGGGGGGAAGAGGGGGCAAGACATCGCCCCTCGGGACCCAGCAACGGGGCCCAAATCCCAGAGGGGTGGAGGTGGCGTGCGTCGCGACGCGGAATAAAGTGCTCGGAGCGGAGGGGGCACGGGGCGGAGGTCCCACTGAGGCGCTGGGGGCGCGGAGAGGAGGGGGGGGTGGTGTGCGTCGCGACGCGGAATAACATGGTCGGGGCGGAGGGGGCATTGGGCGGGGCTCGGGGCAGAGGGCCACGGGGCGGGCGCCCAACTGGAGGCTGGGGACGGGGGGGAAGTGGTGTGCGTCGCGACGCGGAATACATTTGTCGGGGCGGAGGGGGCACGGGGCGGAGCCCCCACTGGGGCGCTGGGAACGCGGGGAGGGTGGCGGGGGAGGTGGTGTGCGTCGCGACGCGGAATACAGCGTTCGTGGCGGAGGGGGCAGTGGGCGGGGCTCACGCTGGGGCGCTGGGGACGCGGGGGGGCTCGGGGCAGAGAGCCACGGCGCGGGGGTCCCACTCTCTGGCGCTGGACGGGACGGGGGTGCGACGCGAATAAAGCGTTCGTGGCGTAAGGGGGCAGTGGGCGGGGCCTCGCTGGGGCGCTGGAGGGACGCGGGAGGCTCGGGGCAGAGAGCCACGGCGCGGCCCCCCACTCTGCCGCGGGCGCGCGGGGGGGGGGGGTGGGGCGAACGCGGAATAAAGCGTTCGTTGCGGAGAGGGGCAGTGGGCGGGGCCCACGCTGGTGGCGCTGGGGACGCGGGGGCTACGGGGCAGAAGAGCCACTGCGCGGGGTCCCCCTCTGGGCGCGCCGCGACGCCACCGATGTACCGATGTGCGACGCGATAAAAGCGACACGGGTGAGTCATGTGTTGCCTGCAACGCACGCTGCGCGACTGGGGACGCGTTGGGGATCGGGGCCAGAGAGCTGCGGCGCGGGGTCCCACTCTGCCGCTGGGAGCGCGGGATGGAAGTGGGGGGGGGGGGGGCGACGCGAATAAAGCGTTCGTGGCGGAGGGGGCAGTGGGCGGGGCCCCCGCTGGGGCGCTGGTGGCGCGGGGAGGCTCGGGGCAGAGAGCCACGGCGCGGTGGTCCCACTCTGGCGCTGGGGACGCCGGGGGAGGGGGGGGTGCGACGCGGAATAAAGCGTTCGTGGCGGAGGGGGCATGGGCGGGGCTCCCGCTGGGGCGCTGGGGACGCGGGGGGGGGGCTCGGGGCAGAGAGCCACGGCGCGGGGGTCCCACTCTGGCGCTGGGGGCGCGGGGGGAGGGGGGGGGTGCGACGCGGAATAAAGCGTTCGTGGCGGAGGGGGCAGTGGGCGGGGCCCCCGCTGGGGCGCTGGGGACGCAGTGGGTTCGGGGCAGAAAGCCACGGCGCGGGGGCCTCACACTGGCGCTGGGGACGCGGGGGGGCGGGGGGGGGGGGCGACGCGGGATAAAAAGCGTTCGTGGCGGAGGGGGCAGTGGGCGGGGCCCCCGCTGGGGCGCTGGGGATGCGGGGGGGCTTGGGGCAGAGAGCCACGGCGCGGGGGCCCCACTCTGGCGCTGAGGACGCGGGGGGGGGGGGAGACGGCGGTGCGACATCGGAAAAAAAAAAGCGTATCGAGGCGTAGGGTCGTGATTTGGTGGAGCCCTCAGTCCCGCTGGGGCGCTGGGGACGCGGGGGTGCTCGGGGCAGAGAGCCACGGCGCGGGGGCCCCACTCTGGCGCTGGGGTCGCGGGGGGAGGGGGCGTGCGACGCGGAATAAAGCGTTCGTGGCGGAGGGGGCAGTGGGCGGGGCCCCCGCTGGGGCGCTGGTGGCGCGGGGAGGCTCGGGGCAGAGAGCCACGGCGCGGGGTGCCCACTCTGGCGCTGGCAGGCGGCCCCAGCATCGAATCGATAAGCCGGATCGGCGGCAAAAGCCGGCAGCCAAATCGAAATCGGCTGAGGTCGGCAAGTCCGAGCCGGATCGAGTCAGAAACCGGACCGCGTCAAGCCGGATCGGAATCGAAATCGGAAACCCGCCACTGGGGGGGGGCTGGGTTCTCGGAACTCCCCACCTGCGGGGGGTTGGGGGTCCCGGAGCTTCTCGGACCCCCCCCTGGGGGGGTTTGGGGCCCTGGAGCTTCTCGGACCCCCCCCTGTGGGGAGGGGCCCTGGAGCTTCTCGGCAACCCCCCCCTGGGGAGGGGGGGGGGCCTAGAGCTTCTCGGACCCCTCCCCCTGGGAGGGGGGGTCCCGGAGCTTCTCGGACCCCCCCCTGGGAGGGGGTTGGGGTCCTGGAGCTTCTCGGACCCCTCCCCGGGAGGGAAATTGGGGCCCTGGAGCTTCTCGGACCCCCCCCCCTCAGTTGAGATTATTATGTCTAGGACCTGTTAGGCATGTTGTCTCACACGCTAGAAACAGCACCGTACTGTAATGTACTGGCTCAAGTCAAAGCAGTAAAATATTCTCATCTTTATTGCCATTAGTTCATATAGCTTTCGCTTAAAGAACTTAATATTTCCAGTTCCGGATTGTCATCAGAATCTGGAGTTTGGTAGCGGAGCCAGTCGGCTCCCTGCCTTCTGGCTCTCTCTCTGCCGCAGGACCTTCGTTTACGGCACCATCGACACCTACGAGATTATCATCACCTGGTGTTCAGATATTTGAGCTATTTCAGTATATCAAGATATACATTACCAGACACAGAAGTTGGATCAGATACAGTCTATTTTACCTGAAGTTCGGTTGGAAAGATGTTGGCCTCACCACAGACTACCCCACTCTCTCTCAAGCAGTATTCTAAGGACATACCGCCAGGCTGGCGACCACGAGCGTATCCAATCCGTGAGTATCGTGAAGCATTGGAAATATGGAGTCGTCTCACGCGTTTGGAGCAAGACCAACTCGGCGCAGCGGTTATGAGCAGACTCGAAGGCCCAGCACTACGAGCAGCTCAAGACCTACGTGTGACGCGACTCGATCAAGCAGGCAACGTTGTGAACTATCGTGGCATTGAGGCGGTCAGCTTACCAAGAGTTCCAGCAATACTAGACGGTCAAGGCAACGAACTCGCTCCTCTACAGCACAGTGGAATCAAGATTCTGAACGACAGATTATTCGAGATGTACGGATTGGATGATCAAGACCTAGCCTGGACCTCGCTGGATCGATTCTTCACCTTGCGTCAAGGATCCAATCAAGACTTCATCTCATACCTTTTTGAACGGGATCATTTATATGAAGAAGCTGAGCGATACGGAGGCTTACAGATGGGCGAGTCAGCTAAGGCTTGGCTCTTCTGGTCACGGACGACGTTTGCTGACAAGACGCTCGCAGATCTACGCTTGAAGGTCAATGGTGATCTCAATAGATGGCGCGAGATGGTTCAGTTGCAGCTAAAAGTGAGCAAGAACGAGATGGCGGCCAATGAGCAGCACGTCGGATACAAGAACTACTGGGACGATTCAGACTCCTGGATGAGAGAGTACGAATACGATTATGACAACTACTACGAGGATGATGATGAGTACTACGACGAGTGGTACGATGAGGAGTACGATGATGATGATGACTGGTATGACGACAATGGAGATCAAGATGGATACGGAGGCGCAGCAGCAGGCGGCACTTCATCATCATCTCTTCCAACCCCATCGACACCGGACGAGGACTACTGGCAGAACGCACGCGGAAAAGGATCATACGGCAAAGGAAAGAGCAAGGACGACAAAACCGGCGGCGGCAAGAACGGCAAGAAAGGAGGCAAGAAACGACAAGGAGATCAGTGTACCCTATGTGGCTCGAGATGGCACAATTCTGACACCTGCCCTCTCAAGGATGATCAGAAAGAGGACAACGCGTATCAGACTGACGAGCAGTACGATGAGGAGTATTACGGACAAGGACGCGGCTATCGCAAAGGAAATCGCAAGGGCAAAAGGCGTGGCAACGGCAAAGGATACGATCGAGATCGGCACCGAGGTTATCAAGACAATCGAGGATCTCACGACCATCATCGACGCGATGTTCCACGTTTCGGCAGAAGCGACTTCCAGCAGCGACAGCAAAAGGGCAAAGGACGTGGCAAGAAAGGTTACAGATCGAAAGGAAAAGGCTACGACCAACGACGCCAGTTCTATCAAGACACTGATCGCGAAGATGACGCATATGGAAGCTACGCGACCTTGCCGGCCATTCATGAACATGAAGAACCAGACGAACAGGCAGCAGTACCAGATGATGTATCCACGTACGAGCGAGACAAGAGCATCATGACACAGACCCCTTTATCTGCAGGAAGGTGCCAGTTCGTACCTACCTCGACGGCGGCAGAGAGAACACCGACACGGAAAGGATCAGCATGCGACGACATATTCGGCACCGGAGAGAGAACCACAGTTGGACAGGGACAACCACGGCATCCACTTGGGTTAGGCCCCACAGCTACGGCGACTGGAGCGACGAGCTCAAGCTTTTCGGCATCATCAAGCTCAATTTCAGTTTCTGCGTCTACTCATACCTGCTACAGGTGTTTCTCAGCGGCGATTGCGAAGTGCGGTACGTGTTCCCGTTCGTTTTGCATATGTCACGGATTCAAAGGACACTTGATGGTGATGTGCTCTTCTTGTCTGGATGTTTCAGCCGCCCGGCAGCAACAACAGCATCAATCACAGCAAGATGCACAGTCACCTGGGACCGCTTCTCAGCAGCAGACCACACCGAGCTCTGATGACACGTCATCAAGATGGATGTTGATACCGAGACCGGACGAATCGCAGATTCAGGACGAGCCGGAGGAGTTTGCAGCATTACCAGCCTCTGGCAACCCGTTCAAGAACTTGGCGGTCATCAGCGGAGTCAGCGTCATCGGCCTCATTGTGGACCCTGGAGCGGCTCGCGGTCTTATCGGAAGTGCTACCCTTCGAGAGATCTTCGACAAGCTACTACGACCTCGCGGCCTGATGAAACACGTGATGCGGTATCGTTCAAAGAACAAGTTCACTGGCATCTCATCTCAGCCCCAGCACAGCATCGGTATATGTGTATTTCCGATTGGCCTGGTTGGAATGAAGCATGCTTACTTCTTTTGCGATGTCATCACAGGTCAGTCAGCGAACTGTCCTGGACTCATTCCACTACAGACTCTGTTACGACTCGGCAGCATCATATCGCGCGGACACTTCCAGAATCAAGATGGACTTCTGGGACTGAGACTCGGCAATGGCGAGATGTGCTCACAGAGGATTCTCTTGACGGACTCATCGCACTACCTACTTCCGATCGACAACTTCGATAAAGAAAAGAACGACGTGTGGAACAAAACTGTGCTTCAGCATCAGCAGGAAGTGGACGACGGAGCACATCGGCAAGGACAGCGTCATCACGGCGTCACTCTCATATCCATGATCGACGGCGACGATCGAGCACCACATGAGGACCACGGGACTCATTTTCACTGAGTCCTGGGCACGACGCTAAACTGTTCACTCCAGATACTCTTACCTCATTCTCATCTACAACTCGGAAATACTATCGAGATTGGCAAGCTCTTTCTTCAAAGGAATCCTTCTCACTGTGGAATGGCGAACCACTCTTTCCTTCACACCTACTTCCAGAGGAGTTGGCAGTTGCAAGGACCGAATTCAATTCGATCCCAGAAACGTTCTACACGACCTACACCTGGCTACCGGTCATCACGCCTGAGAACTACGACGCTTTCGAGTCAGCAATGGCCAAAGGACCTTATTGCGGATATCCGATCCTATGGAGTTGGTGTTCAGGTTCATCCCATCTATCTCTCTGTATGGCATCACTACCCTTCTTGTGTGCAGTACTCTTTCCAATTGACCTACGCTACGGATGGGACCTCAAACATCGACCTCATCAACTCAAGTTACAGAGAGCAGATAAAACATGCAAGCCGAGAGTTACAACAATGGAGCCAAGATACAAGTATTGGAGTCACATGGGCACTGGACGAGACATCAAGGACACCATAGAGTTACGAGAGTCAGAAATGCCCATGCTGAAGTTCATGACCTCACACGCTGTCAAGATCAAGCAGGACTTCCGAGACAATCTTGTGGATAATCCAAGATCTTCCAGTATCTGGACGAAGTCTCCCTTGGCAGCTCTCCTTGATCATCCAGCTTATTCGGATTAACGCTACAATACTTGTATGTGCGCTTTCTCCAGTGAAAAGGACGGCAGAAGGAACAAGAAGGACACTACGTTGATTTCGACTTTCTGTCTCAGTTATTCTGTGAAGCGCTGCAGCTGCAAGAAGGAGCACATACATCTTCAAGGCTATGATAAGGAGACTCATCGCAAGCGGACAGCAGCAGCAGCAATGTTCTCAAAGAAGTTCTGCGCGGCACTCTGCAAGGACATCTTGGCCCTGGAGCCCAAAGAACCCGGAATCTCCACCAACAAGTTTTCTAGAGCTTTCCCGGCAGCAGCAGATGACGAGGCAGAAGATGAAGCACCATTAGCTAAGTTACCAGCACCAGCAGGACCTAAGTCCATAGACGACCTCATGGAAGAGTTCAAGGACATCGACACCAAGAGCATCAAGATCACGCTCGACACTTTCACGCCCACGGAAGGACAGTGGATCAAGGCAGCGATTCTCTCCATCATCGATTACACGATGAGTTTCGGCGTTCCTGGAACACCTACCGGACGGATTTTGATGTTGCCTGGTACTGGTAGGCCACAGCAAGAAGGTGCGCGAGTTTTATGTCATGCTCTCAGCCAAGTTTACATGACCAGGACTGTGACATCTCAATGCCACATGTCGGAAGCACACAAGTTTGACGAGACCGAGTTCAGCAATCCTGATGACTACAAAGATCGCGTCAGATTTCTTGGCAACAAGGACGGCCACTACCACATGAGCGTCGTCAAGGATTGGAGAAGCGCACCTGAAGACGATGCAGACACCACGGCGATCTACATCATCACTCTCTTCGGCGCTCTCCTTTCAGATATTATACTCGACGGTCCTCCCGGCCGACGAGATCAAGCTCGACGACTTAGAGGAAAGCAACCGCGACCGACACAAGGGCCATATGCTATTCCACCAGAGAGGCCTGGAC